>VXBJ01003248.1:329949-355121 GCA_013400055.1 Nycticryphes semicollaris | reverse complement strand
ACAAAAAAAAAAAAAAAAAAAAAACAAACAAAAAAAAAAAAAAAAACCCACAAAAACACAACCCAAAACAAACCACCACAAAAACCAACACTGCAGGGAAAAAATATTAAAATGTTGAGAATGGAAAAAAGTCTGGAAACACTAACTGTGAATTGATGATGAAATTCCCATGTCAATATACAATTTGAATCAATGACAGGCTCCTTAAAACAAAAACTATTAGGGAAACTTCAGCTTTCCCTCTCCAAGTGTCTACCAGGAGACCTCACACTGGAGAAGGAAAAAAAAAAAAAAAAAAGGAACAAAAACCCATGGTGTAGTCCAGAAACTAAGACCCTTTAGATTTAGCACCTGTTAGATGGAAAGTGCACCAGGAAAGAAGGAAAAAATACAGTTGAACTTCTTAATTTGACCAAATCAACCAATGAAAATGCACTTTAGTTTTTGCAAGGTAAAAAGTTTGACTTTCATAACTAATAAAGCTCAAGCCCAGAAGGTATCTCATCAATTAATTTTGCAGGGGAACGGAGGTGGAATGCCTCACAGTCTTTTTAAACAACAAAAGCATCAAAATCCACTGAAGTTTGACATTTCTTTGAATGGGAGGAGTCAGATCACAAATCGTTACACAAGGCCAAATGCATTTTTTTTTTAAATAGGAATATAAACCAAAGCAATAAAACCAGAGCCATTGTTTCTTGTCAGTAAACATGTTGTTCAGACAGGAAATTTATGTGTGCTGCTAGTGCTGTCTAGATCTCTTCCTTAATCCTCAGGTAAAAACTTAGTAACAAGAACTGATAACACTCGGATTACCAAATAGTGGCCAAACTGTGAAACTTGTTCTTGCAAAGCAACCAAAACCAAAATTTTTCACAGTTCATCTCATGGAGTGGATCCCACTGACAGAGCAAATGTTGTCAAAACAGCCAAAAACATCCACCTGCACACAAGCAAATAGTCCAGGAACTGTAAATTTGGCTTTATTTTGATTACATAGAAAGCTTGAAACTGATTTCCAAGAGCCACTGCACAGCCAACTTTTAAAAGAGCAAGACTACAAAAGTTTATAATTCTTTCCTCTACTCACATTAAAAAGACACCGTAACAAACTTGTGACTTAGAAGTTTTAGGGTAGCAAGAATGTCTTAGAAATCTGGGAAATCCTTTAAAAAAAATAATCATTAAATAACAATACAGTAGAACTAACCTGATAATCCAGATTTTTCCAGCATTAAATTTAGACACTGAAAAAAGAAACATACTTGTCTCAGGGTACAGGTTGGGAAATAAAGTTTTCAGCATATCTACATGAGAATTTTCTAACATAAGAGCCGAGTAACTGATTCACTAGAAGACTGTTTTCAGGAAATAAATTAACAATATTGGGTAAGTCAATTTTTATGCTGTTACAAAAAAAAGAAAAAAAAAAGCATCTGTGCTGTCAGTTTATTGCTTTGCTTGAACAAATTCTGTGCCAGTGTTTGAAAACCTCACTTTTTGAAAAAAATGCACATTTGAAAAGTAAAGCTGCAAAGTTTCCGGCCACTACTCGCAGATGTTGGCACTCTGTGCCAGAAGTCAGGACAGGATTGGCA
Organism: Nycticryphes semicollaris; assembly: GCA_013400055.1. Lineage (NCBI taxonomy): Eukaryota > Metazoa > Chordata > Aves > Charadriiformes > Rostratulidae > Nycticryphes > Nycticryphes semicollaris. The sequence goes on along the minus strand of VXBJ01003248.1, from coordinate 353,523 downwards.
GTACCAAGAACTGCTTTGTTCACTCTCCACACAGTTCTTCCTGACTCCTCACACTCTAATTCTTGATGAGCTACAACAGAACTGGAGCAGGCTGTGCTACGATTGAGTATCATGCGCTATATATAAAAGGATATATGTATCCCCGCATATGTATACAGAATTACAGAATTGCCTAGGTTGGAAAGGACCTTTCAGATCATCCAGTCCAACCATCAACTTAACACTGACAAAAACCATCATTAAACCACGTCTCTAAGCACTATGTCTACCCATCTTTGAAATACCTCCAGGGACAGTGACCCAACCACCTCCCTGAACAGCCCATTCCAACACTTAATAATCCTTTCAGTGTAAAAATTTTTCCTCATATCCAATGTAAACCTCCCCTGGTGCAGCATGAAGCCATTTCCTCCTGTCCTAGTGCCTGTGACTTGGGAGAAGAGACCAACCCCCACCTCTCTACACCCTCCTTTCAGGCAGTTGTAGGAAGCAATAAGGTACGAAGCTTTCTGGCTATGTTCATTCTTTGGCAAAAAGCAAGGATGTCTCTTTGCTACTCGGTGGTAGATCAAGGCATTCTTCCCACTGGCCTTTTGAACTTAAAACACTTCCTTTGCCTCCATGTCTCTTGGTGGCCTGAGTGACACACATGTATAAGGCAAAGTTCTCCAGAAGCAGCAGACCTGTCCCAGGTGTGGCAAAAGCTTTCAAAAGCAGCCAGACTTACCTCTTTGACAGAGGTAGTCTCTTCCACAACAATCTCCATCTCAGAGCTTGTGTTTTGGTAACTCCCAACAATAAAATATAAGAAGAGCTAAAAAGGCAAATATAAGCAATCAGAATACATATTTAAGTAGGGGAATACTGTGAAATAACACCTCCTAATGCACACATACACCAGTATAGCAAGGCTGCCATCAGCCAAGCAGCACTGAAATTCCTGTGGGTTAAAGCAAAAAATTTAAGCAGAACAGAGGAGCACATGTTATTGAGCTACGGCTACAGCCATCAGTACAGCTTTATTAACCACCTGTGTGTGTACTTACCTGTCGCAGATGAGATAAAACCTGCTAGAACCCTGATCGTTACAAATATACGACTTATTTTTTTTCTTGAATATTTGAAACTTGTAGATATCAAGGGCAAGATCTCCCTTTTCTTACTTTATGCTCTTTACAAAAGTATACACATATCAGAGCACAGAACTTGCACAACCACAAACAGATGAATGATAAATGATTTACCATTAGTCAAGTGAGCTACATTAAGCAGTCAGATATATATGCTCTCAGTCTTCTACAACTGAGATAAATGGAGCGAGTCTTCATGCTAATATTTGTAATTCTCAATGTTACTGAGCACTTTTCCCATGCCACTTGCAACCATTACAAGATTTACTACATGAAATATTGGGAAATGTAAACAAAGCTTAAGAAGCAGCACAAGGCTCTCTTCAGTCACAGCACTACTATACCTGAGTGGAAGTTGGAGCTTTCCCAGGACATAGCCCTAGCAAGCTTCCCATTTTCAGTTCTGCTTCCTTGACAGTGTAATCTTCAGGCACTTCAAGGAGGACAAAAACAAGAAGAATATCATAAGCTGGTGCTTCCTGAAAATACTTGTTCTATTATGCTGCTCTTTAGAACAGGAAGTTCAGAACTTTCACTTCCACACTGTTGACATCAGATCTGTAAGCCTCCTGTGACTAAAGCAAAGGCATATATGTATAAAAGTTCCTCCCCACCACTTCTGGTATAGGGTGTGATAGAAGAATTTAGGTTGGAAGGGATCTTTGGAGGTTGCCTGGTCCAGATCTCTGCTCAAAGCAGAATCAGCTCTGGAGTCAAATCAGTTCACTCTGGGCTTTTTCCAGTCCAGCTCTGAATACCTCCAAGGCTGTATATCCCCCTAGCTTCCCAGGGCTCCATGTCTATTGTTCACCCTCTCCCAATGTGAATTCCTTTTCCCAACACCACTATACCCAGCTGGAATTTCCCTTGCTGAAACTTGCGTTTCCTGCCTCTAATTCTTTCCATGTGCTCCTCTGCAAAGAATCTTGCTCTGTCTGCTCTACAGATCAACAGTAGGGTGTTAAAGATGACAATTACTCATCCTTCTCTCAAGCCTCTTCCTCTTCAGGTGGGGAAAAAAAACAGCTTCATTTTTGTCTCATATGTTCCTGCTCCCTGACCACCCTGGGTGCTCTCCTCTAGACTGGTTCTAGTTAGTAAGGACTTCTTTCTCATGTTTGGGGAGCCCCCAAAATGGACACAATGCTCCAGATGTCTGACAAGCGCTAAATGGAGAAGAATTAATCTCTCCTCAGCTTCCTGGCCATGTTTTACTAATGCAGCATCTTAGCAAAATATCAAAGACACAGAAAGTGTTTCCCAGCAAGTGCAAAGCCAATCCACTCAGTTTCTTGCCACTGCCCCAACAATGGCAAAGCTGGGGGTCCTTTTCTGCTGAACACTTGCCAACAGGAGCACAGTTACATAGTGTACCATGCATGCAAGCCTACAATTGTGTACAATACAAGTTTGTGCAAATACACGAGCAGGCTATGGCATGAACATGTTCCACCACTCTTATGGAGGCTGAAATCCACATGTTATTGAGTGCGCTTCATAAACGACAGACACAAGCTGCCTTCTCACAGTAAAATGGAAGCTAACAGTGCTTCTTCCATAACCACAGGACTTAAGTTTTCTGCCCAAATTTTTCTAAAAAAAAATCCAACCTTGCACATCAACACTGTAACACATTTAGGCCATTTTGTTACAGGAAATGTAAGTTCGAAAGACCTAGAACAATGACTCTGTTTCCTGGAAAATTTAGAAAGTTGCTCTGTAATGTACTGTGGGAAAGCAACAGATCAGCAAGGAGGACTGTAAACACTCAAGTGACGTGCACATGGGGTGCTGGAAAACACATGTATCACACTAATTGGTTGCTTAGTCTTGTGTGCTCGCAAATAGAACATCTGCATTTAGATAATGTAGGTCTGGGATGAACTCAGGGGCACCTTATGAAACATGTCTGAGATTCTTATCCTGCTGGTGAAGAGATCAAAGCACAGCAGAAAACTCTGCCTGCCTTGAAATACAGCAAGTATGAGCTCTGGTTCTCTCACTCCCTTGGTAATAAGGACTCTCTCTCTCCGTGGTGCCCGCGTCCCCTGCTTGTATGCCTCTGCCTGTATGCTGCTTCAGTGATTCCCCGATCCACCAGGCACTGAGATTAAATTTGTTCTTTGCCTTTCATCCATGGTTTTGTGGTTGTTCCCGTGTTCTGCTTGCATTGGCAGGACGCTCACACATTTACTAAATATGATTCAAAACAGACCATGGAGTGACTTTTAAACTTATAAAATTAATATGGGAAATCAGAAATTTCCACAGTCTTGAAGAACATGGCCAGTAGTCAATAAACAACTGCAGGTAAGCTAAGCAGTTTTACTCATTAGGAATGCAAGCAATAAAACCAAGCTGAGCATTTAAGTTTAACCTCTAACTTTGTATTAGTACTGTTAATACATAATAAATCTGGAAAAAACACCCCACGTAACTGCTTCAGTTGAGTCTAGAAAGTAGTGGAGTTACATGTGTGTACTTCTCCCAGGAAAAGACAGAGTGAAGCTTAAAGTCTCCCGATAAAACTTCTTACATAAAGATGATTAAATAAGCAATAATTCACCTGGAGAAAGAAGTTTCCCATTTTGGTTAACAGGTCTAAGACAGCTGTCATTCGCTGTAACAAAAAGGGCAGAAAAGAGAGAGAGATGTGTTAAGTAATTCAAATAAGAAGTCTGGCTCAGAAGTTTAGACAGATAACATATTTAAGATTAATGACAACAAAATGCTTATCTTAAACGTCTCTCTCTGGAGGTATCAAAAGTACAGTTGGAGAGAGGTTCCTAAAGAATTTGTGAATAGTCTTAGTTTTTATCCTGTTAGTGAACAAACACTTTCTCTTTGAAGCCAGCTGGTAGCTACAAACAGTAAAATACTATGAAACTGATCAAGTGTTTCAAAACGTAAAGACACCAACAAAAGCTTTAAAAAAAAAAAAACAAACCCTGGAGTTTCTTAAAACAAGAAGTAAGATTAGAAAAAAGTATTCTTCAATTCTTACGCCTACTCTAACAGCTTCTGAAAAATAAGACCTTCATAAAATGTATTTTAATCACAATCTACATTGATTTATTTTTTAGGCTAGGAAAAGTAACACTTTTATTCAAAATTAGATGAATTTTAAGTCCTTTGCACCCTTTCTTCCTCAAAAAACTCCTAACAGCAATGGACTTGCTGTTTTGAGTAGACTGTTACAAAAAGGAAGAAGCCAGCTACTAAATTCTAACATTATCAGATCTAAAACTAAAGCGACTGAAGACTTACCTAGCTCCTCCTCTAGCTGAAGCTCCCGTATTGCTTTCATTTTGATATCTGAGATCACCTAAAAGAAAGCAATATTAATACCTCTAACACCAGTAACAAATCTGCCAGTCCACAAAAGACAGCCTTCACTTGAAATGCATCATAGTTACGTTCTTATTCCTGGTAACACTATACATAGTTAAGAAAACAATTCCTCAACATTATCATATCAAATATACATAATAAATAAAGGTACTGGTGTAACAGCATGTGTGGAAATATTCCTTAATAACAGTATTACAAAAAAAATAGAGTAGCATTTAATATATAAAAAAAATAATTCACATGTAATAATTTTGTGAGCAAAACTACATCGTATTTCATATTCCCTGTAACAAGAACTCATTTAAACAGCAGAAGATACCAAAGTCCACTACTTGGGGAAAAATCAGTATTTTTTCTATCCTGTGTTGAAAGCAAGAAATAATACTTTCCTCCCCTTTTAACTTTTGTTTACTGACATAGGCTCACCACACATACATTTACAGGATGGCCCAAACAGGAAACTGTTTCACACTGTAACACACTAATGTAGACTGCACTGGTTTAAGTTACAAACATTACGGTCTCGTTATACAGCAAAGTATTCCAGCAACAGTAACTCCAAGTTGCACACTTTTGTGATCACTGAAAAACTGCAGCCCTAATGAATCCACTCTTTATTAATTACCCAATTGCACTGGCCAAGCTTTACCAGGAAACAGGCTACATATATCAGACTTCTTACTGTTTCAATAGTGGCAGTAATTTTAACATGTTTCTCTCCATCATCTTTTCTGCAGAAGTTTTTAACTTGGAGCCAGCTGATGTCATACGTAAAAGCAGTCAAATTGCCACTTGATGCATTCACAAAGCTGTAAAAATATGAAGTGCAAAGATGATCAAATACAGGAAAATTACACGTTGCCTGGGCTAGATTGCTAAATACCAAAGCTCAAAAATACACCAATAATGTCACAGCATGTTGCAGAGTAAGAGCCAGAGGTCTCAGGCAGCATCCAGACACCTCTGGGCTATGCTATGGTAATTGGCTTTCAATAGGACTTGAGCTCCTGAAGGTATATCAGGGTTTAAGTCACTTTCTGAGGCTGGATTTAAGGTTTCTGGGAAAAAATATGGTAAAGGCATACCTAGTCGCATACCTAGTCATAACTAAAATTTGATATTTTCTGTGTCTCTCTGCTACCATATATAAACACAGAAGCAGTTCTTGGTGAAGAACCCACACTGCTTGATTTAATCTCAATTTTACAATACTATTTCAACTACTAAGTCAGTAACAATGTATGAAGCAAGCACATATACCACATCTCTGAAAAATGTAACCTAACCTTAAGACTACAAAGCTCAGGAAGTGAAATGAGACAAGAAATTTGTCTCTAGCAACTTTAGATTCAAGTGGGAGATTAACAGAATCATCATGGTTAGAAAGGACCTCTGATATCACAGAGTCCAATCACACACACATAAAAAAACCCCTACATCTCAGCCACTAGAGCATGCCCTGAAGTGCCACATCTACTTGTTTCTTAAATACCTCCAGGGATGGTGACACAACCACCTCCCTGGGCAGGCTGTTCCAGTGTCTGACCACTCTTTCATTAAAGTCATTCTTCCCAGTATCTAATCTAAATTTCCCCTGCTGCAACTTCAGACCATTTCCTCTGGTCCTGTCATTATTCCCTTGGGAGAAGAGGCCAACACCCACCTCTCTACAACCTCCTTTCAGGGAGTTGTAGAGGGCAGTGAGGTCTCCCCTCAGCCTCCTCCAAACTAAACTTGCCCACTTCCCTCAGCCTCTCCTCACAGGACTTGTTCTCTAGACCCCTCACCAACTTGGTGGCTCTCCTCTGGACACGCTCCAGCACTTCAATGTCCTTCTTGTAGTGAGGGGCCCAGAACTGAACACAGTACTCAAGTGAGTGAGGCCTCACCAGTGCCAAGTACAGAGGCACAATCACTTCCCTACTCCTGCTGGCCACACCATCCCTGATACAAGCCAGGATGATGTTGGCCTTCTTGGCCACCTGGGCACACAGCAGAAGTGCATACTCTTCTGACACTGCTGTTATCTCAGCCTACCAAGTCCTTCAGAGATCCACACAACTCAAACCTCACAAATTCAGGTTATGCCAAAGATGTGCCATCAGACTGGGCACAAGTTGTTTTCACTAGGTTTTTCCCATTACAACTGTAACTCAAAGGATGTGACTGCATCTGTGCTTCGAGAGAAAAGAAATATCTAATAGTTGGTAAGTACCTGATCCCCCAAATTTAAGATTACATTAATTTGAATAAATAGCTCAAAGTGACAATTAGTTAAAAGAATATATATAGGTAGCATAACTTAACTAAAAAGATTCTGCCAAAATTGATTTTCTGTTTAATTATACTTGCTATCAAAAGGGTTACCTCTGGTCATGGCTGTCTAAGATTAGTACCGAGCATCCATCCGTGAGACCAACACTTTTGACCGTTTCCTTCATATCTTCTTCAAGAAAAACTTCCCAGTTCTTGGCTTCTTTATCTGGTCCTGAGATGTTCTTTAAGATAATTCCTCCTGATGGTGCTAAGGCTCTGCGCATATCACCTAGTTTTGTGCTGCATGCAAAGACATGCTGCGATTCCGTGAAATGCTGACCCTTCCCTCCTTCATTATATTCAGCTAAACGAAGAACATTTACAACCACAGGTTCATGATCGGGGCCTGTCATCACCTTTGTACCACCAACCTGAAGTAAGGAATGCAAGATTTATGCAGAGGTGATCAATAAAACACAGAAAAGACTGCCCAGCAATAAATGACAACAATAAAGTGATTGAGACACAAAGACAGACCATCTTTCCTCATTAGAAATAAACCACCTTATACCAAATGCCTACTGAACAAACAACTAGAGTATGTCAAAGGTGTTAGGAAAAGCAGGAATAATGTTAAGGTCTGTTCCAAGTCTGCTTGTACAGTAGTTGGGAAACCAGCAGACACTTGGGTCTCCATCATATTAAGAATAGAGGAATTTAGCCTGTCGAGATATTAAAGAACTACCCAAAAGCATGACCAAGGCAGATCAACAGAGTTCGATTTTAAAATTCGGCCTCCCTGATATTCAACTTAGGCTAAAAATACAGTTCCTTGACAAAAGCAATTTGATCAGGCAGGAAGCTGGAGTAGTGAAAACCATACCAAAAGTACAAGAACAACTTGTTTTCTTTTGATTTTTGAGGGTGGGAGATAAATGAAAAAGAAAGTGTATACTATTATAATAAAAATATTTTAAAAGTAAAATTTTAATTTTATCCCATTACACAGATGGAATAAAATGCTGTGTTGCATAACCACTGAGGGCAACTATTTGAAAGTTATGCAGAAGCCTTAATATTAAAAGGCAAATGCAACACTAGAAAAGGAGCACACTATATTAGGGAGACCATATAGAGAACTAGTCATTTGTAAGTCTAATTTTATACGTGGAATGATTCAGTACAGGGCATTAAGTTTTTGTTCACACATTGCTATTAATCAATTCTCCTTCCAAGAGGCACCAGATGTTTTCAGAATACACTCCAATGTACACTGGCATTGGATATTTACAGGCACCTTTGAATCTGACCATATCACATTCTGCATAGTACATTTATAATATAAATATATTCTATTCTGCATTTTCTATTTATCATTTTATCAGGCAGCACATTGTACATCACACGAGGTATGCTGACAAGCAATTAAAACACAGTATTATAATAGATGAGGCTGTTTTTATAGATGAGGCTGAAGCCACTGCTGAAGCAGTGTTCCCAATGCCAAAATTGGTATGTCAGTAGCATATCTGCAGAACAAATCAGTATTTTCAAAACCATGTCTGGAGACTTCATCTTATCTCTTCAGAATGGTCAAGGAGAAAGGGTTTTGGTGCTTCTACCTCTTTGCCATTCCACACGAAGATGTCTGCTCCATCAGCCAGCCCAATGCCATCCAGTGTCTGCTCATCTCCTAAAAAGGAGCAAACCGTCAAGTTTTTGCCCTCCACGAAACAGACAAGGAGGTTCAGCTAGTCAATGAAAAATAACTGAAAGAATAAATTTAAGAATTCAAAATAAAGCACTCTGCCTCAAGTGTAGCATTACAAAAGTTGTCGTGTGACTGGCATTTACAGAGGATAATTAGGGTTCACTCGTGTAACAAGAGCAACCCAAGTGGGTACACACCGCTACAGCACTCTTAGTAAGCAGAGGGCTGCAGCAAAGGTTTCATTTCAATTTTCCCTGAGGCCCAAGTTAGCACTTTGCAAAGTTGGTTGGTCAGGATTATCTACATGAGATTTAACAGTGAATCAATATTTAAAATAAAAAGCTTGGATTTAATAAACTGGTTACATACTGTACATTACAAGCTCACTCTCTGCAATACTAATGCCCCTGCTGCAGTTTCTTTTATCTTTCTGCTACAGATCAGATTCAGATTTTTTAAAAGTCATTGTCATTTAAAGAACACATACTAGAATGTGGAGGAATATTTACAGCAGCTGTGAGTACCACAAACTATAAAATTTAAAAATGGCTGAATAATAGGCCCTTAGGGACTAACACCTAGAATTCCTAGAGACAGAACTCATGATTTTAAAATACTAATCTACTCTTAATAAATTAATGTCCTCCTTATGCAAACATTTTCCTTTACAAAATTCCTACTTCAGCTTAGATTTAACCTACATTTTTTTTATGTCACCCTGTCTCCTCTCTTCTACCCTATCCTCTAGCTGCTAGGTAAATACTATGAAAGCAAACATTCATAAGCAAATCAAGGTCAAAATACAGACTAATACACTTGTCAGCAAACATGTTTAACTTGCATAGGAGCTGCAATCTTACTGGACTTCACAACACAGTTTATGTGCAAAGGTCTCAAAACCCTTCGTTTCACTAATAAAAAGTGTCCTAAATAACAGCAGTGGGCTTGCATGTAAGTTGGCAGTTGAAGAGCATTCAGTGATAGACACCTCTAAGATGTTTTACATATGAAATCTTCAATGGCTGCAGAAACACAACCCATAAATAACATGGACGCCTTGTAGGCAGTCTTACCATCAAGTATTTGGTAAAGATGCAGTCCTGCTGGTAAAGGCTTGGCAATACTGAGAATCATGTCGCCTTCCCAAGATTCCAACATCTAATTGGGAAGAATCAAATAAATAAATAGATAGATATAAAACAACAGCAAGCAATAACTCACATCACTCAAAATTACAGCTTTGTTGAAAGTTGCTACAACCTGGATACTGAGCTCACTTTGCCACTTAACAAATCACAGCTATTTAATTCATCAATATTCACTGTTGTCAATAAAATTCATTTAATACAGCAAATACCTGGAACACTGATTGTCGAAGGTCTCCTAGTGTTTTTCTTCTATCAATAGTCAAATCCACAACACTCTCTCTCCAAGTAAGTGAAGGATGCAAAGCCCCATTGTGAAATTTATAACAGGAACTCAAATGAAGATGTAAATCAACACCATTGTTTGCTGAGTCACATGCCGCTCTTTGAAAGAATAACACAATAATAAAGCATTGAATTTAACACCTGACAAAAGGCTAGTTTATCTCAGAGATGCTTCTAGGCAGTTGTGCTGGAAGCAATACCCTCATGGCTAAATTTACTATCACAGTGCTCCCTCCATCAAAGGGTGCCACGAGGTGCTCAAAAATGACAATGATTTTCAGGTTATACAGTAGAGAGCTAGCATAGACATCCTCCACGTAAGCACTATAATAGAACATTTTGTGTGTTTCTACACCTTGCTTCTACCGTTCTAAACAGAAAGGCAAACTTCATCTTTAGGAATGCAGAGATTAGAGAGGTTTTTTTTTCAGGCTGTGCTCCAGATCAGTACTGTTGAAACACAAAGATAGAAAAACTCCATGGAAAGGGAGTCAGGACAGATATAGCCATGCCTTCTAACTTTATATATGTACCCAGTTGTATTAGCTAAACATAGCANAAAAAAAAAAAGAGTGACATTTGCCCAGTACAGAGCTATCCCCAGGACTTACTATTTCACAGTAAAGTCATTCCTCCCTTTCCCAATGGAGAACTTCCTCTATGAACATAATTAAGATAAAGTATTCCGTTCTCCATCCAGAATTGCACTGATTTTCAAAAAAAGAAAGCAACGGTGCAATTTTAACCTGTAAGTAGGTTTCCACTGAAATTCTGTAGAACGGCTAGTTACAGCACTAACTGTAAGGCAGGGAACCAGCAGAAGGCAGAACCTGGGCATAAAAGTTATATTCCTCAATTAACCTCTATGACATTGAATCATTTTAGTAGCTGACTCAATGAGTTTCTTTCTCTTTGGAGATCTGCAGATTAAGAATGCTGTTCAAGAGATTTGTACATTTACATTAATATACCTCTTTATTTGCAGCTCAGTATTAGCAGCATTCATTTCATTCAGAAGGTGTTCAGGAATTTGGTACCTTGGATTTCCTCGCGCTGCAACAAATAATATAGGCTAGTTTGGCCTCAGCTGCTTAACATGTGTTTTGGCAAACAAGAAAAGTGACCAAGATGAGACATTACAGTACAGTAAATATGAAAATTCAGAACAATGATGTTGCATTTTTTCGCAATAGAGAAAACTGCAAGATGATACAAAGAATAAACAAGTGCTTTTCCTTCTTCCCATCAATCTTTTCCCAAAGGAAACTGATACATGAATGCTGTTAGCAACAGCTTCTATTTGTGTCAGCAGGAGATGTTTTAATATTATTTGTGAAGCATACTAGAAAAAAAGAGGTAAACATCAACCAATTAACCTCTTTTTAACCAGCCAATTAACAAGGTTACCTCCTTGGAGGTAAACTCTGTGTATCTTAGTTAACCCTTTTTTTCAAAAGGGCACTAGAAAGAAAACTGTATTTTCAGTTCCTGGAAAGGACAGAAAGGCACAACAGCCTTTTCCCTCCAGAAAACAACCTGTCAATGAAGGAAACCCCAGAATATCAAGGTGAGCTTTGTGTACCTTCAGGTGGTCTTTTTAACTGAGATTTTCGATAAAACAGCATGTAGGCACTCTCTTTACCCTGAAATTGTTTCTCAATATCCTTCTCCTTGATTGGTTGGACTTTTGAATCATTCAGATCAAACCAATGGCAACCAGCAGAACTGTCCCTTAGCCTTGTTGGGTTTTTTTCTGAATTCCACTGGACATCGTTCTTCTGAAGAGGGCTTTGGAGATCTTGTCCTTGAGAATCTGACTTCAACAGGATCTTGTGTTTTTCCTTCAAACCAACCTTATTTTCATCAGGACTGAACTGAAATATCTGAGGATGGTTCTGCAAATACTAAACAAAAACAAGGACAAGATTAAGAAAATACCAGGTTTTAAATATAGCAGCCTGCACTAGCTCCTTCACCTGATTCATCCTCAAATTCATAAATAAATCTCATCCCTTGAAACTTAATTTTATGGTGCCCCTTCATCTATTCCTCAGTAAACAGAAAAAAAATGTAATTTTCCTACCACCATTTATCTGTCTGATCTTTTATGTTCTGTTGCTGGCTTCGTTTCTTACATAACTTCAAACTATCACACAAGACGCTGCAAATGAACTATTTTTAACACACAGTCTTCTTTAACTCTTAGTGATGTGTAACTTCTGGATTTCAAGGATTGCTTCAGATACTAGAGTGCTTTTAAAACACTTCTCACAAGTGCATACGCTCTGTCTCTGGAAAAGTGGCGTAGGGAGTGATGGATGCTCTATAGGCAATCAAAAAAGCTTCTGCTCTACCAGACATTCAGAGTACCATCCCAACCAGTTCAGCTTTCTAGCACTGGTACTTTACATTCCCTAGTCTCTGTAGAAAAGTGCCCTTGTGGCCAAGAAGGCCAATGGTCTCCTGGGATGCATTAAAAAGAGCCTGGGCAGCAGGTCAAGGAAGGTCATCTTCCCTCTCTACTCTGCCCTAGAGAGGCCACATCTGGAGTATTGTGTCTACTTCTGGGCTCCCCAGTTCAGGAAGTACGGGGACCACCGGAAACAGTCCAGTGGAGGGCTACAAAGATGACCAAGGGACTGGAGCACCTCTCTGATGAGGAACTGCTGAGAGACCTGAGGCTGTTTAGCCTAGAGAAGACTGAGAGGGGACCTCATCAGTGCTGATCAATATCTATGGGGATGGGGTCAGGCTCTTCTCAGTGGTGCCCAGTGACAGGACAAGGGGCAATAAACACAAGCTGGAACACAGGAAATTGCAACTGAACACGTGGAAAAACTTCTTTACCGTGAGAGTGCCAGAGCTCTGTAACAGGCTGCCCAGAGAGGGTGTGGAGACTCCTTCCCTGGAGGTACTCAAAACCCGCCTGGTTGTGTTCCTGTCCAACAGCTCTTGGTAACCCTGCTTTGGCACAGGGGTTGGACTAGATGATCTCTGAAGGTCCCTTCCAATCCCTACCATTCTGTGATTCTGTAATAAGTGCTCCCTTTTATATTTGCCAGGCAGAGATATTGAGCTCAATCCTGGTCTGCTGAGCTGTACCCTGCCCAAATTAACACTGCCTACTGTGGCATCTCAAGAACTTAGAACTTCCTCACAATGTTTTGTCCAGCTTATCCACTTGGTTCTCTACTTTCATTTTGGCATCATGCACATACTTCAAACAAGCCTGGTGCCCAAATAACACAAAGTCATGGCTCTTGAGAGATGGGGGGGTACCAATTACACTACGCTTTCAGGCAGATGGTCCCTGAGAGTCTTGTCTGTGTTTCCCAGTTTACTAATTTATCTTACAATCCTCTTATACATGCTCTATCTTGCTAGTCCAAGTACCAGTATTTTCAATCACCATCCTACTGGCTATTCAATAGGAATATAGATGTAAAGTAAAATAACATGCACAAATAAACAGTAAAATACATACATATTACCTTTCGTAATGCTCCACATTGTTTTCGGTATTTTTTATTCCAGGACACTCCATTTTTCTCCAATAATTTCTGCCCTAATTGATCCACAGGAATTTGTTTAGATTCTTCCTACAGAAAAATTAAAACAAAGGCTATAAAAGTCAATTCTGAAGTGCTTAAATCTTTCCTGTTTGTTAATAAGACAAGGTGACATGCCCATTTTGCAACAGCTTAGGTAAGCAGCTTAAGAAATACTCAGAAAGAGACATTTTCTGTATGAAGAGACACTGTTAGTGTCAAAGTCAGGTTAAGTTACAACTTTTATATGCTTCACAGTAAGTTCAGAAGAGTTCTATACACTTAAACCTGCCCACTCTCACATACACTAACCCCTTCCAGGTTCTTAGATACCAAACTCAAAGCAGTAAACTCCTTACATACCATACCTCTGCTAAAATCCTTTTCAAGACCGCCAATGGATTTTCTATTTCTTTGCCATTTTCGGTATCTCTTAAAGCCTTATCTTCAATGAGCCTATCCTCTTCTTCCTGTAGAAGAAAAACAACAGGCTCACAAATACTGTTGTTTCACACAGAACTAGCTGTTTTCTATTATATTCTGTACTAACACTAGGATGAACAATTCAGAAGTGTGAAGGAAGTTCTGATAAGCTGTCTCTGGCACCTGCTACAGACTGTATATTGTCATACACAACATTGACTCTCAGGTTTTCTTTAAACAGAAAAGACATTTGTGTTATTTACAAACAGCTGTCCAGAGTCACCCATTCAGTCATTCTGTGCTACTCTTGAGTAAAGATATTAATTCATTTATAGTGAGCCTGGTAACGTGAGATAGTTCAGCAGATCCAAAAGCTAAAATTTGCTGCAAAATCTTAATAGATACCACATACTGTGGAAAAATACCCTTCTCAATGAGGTAATTGACCAAACACCTCACCAAAATATTAGTTAGTTTGGATGTGCATTTTACCCACTAGCTCTTAATACTTTTCTGAAAAATGAGACATAATCAAGCAAGGAAGAAACCTTTAGGACTTACTTCTAACTGCCAGTTTCCTAATTCATCCACATCTCTGATATAAACATGATAGTGTCCTCCATAGCAGCCACCTTTATGTATAATAACAGAGAAGAGCTCATACATGTACTCTGAATCATCCTTTTCAGTCTTTAAAAAGAAAAACAACAATAACAACTATAACATATATCAGTAACACACAGACAATTTTATACCACCAGCATAGCTTCAGATAGAAGCAAAGGACTGACAAACCACGGACAAAAGGAGTAGGTTTATTAAGCAACTTTTTAGGCATGATTGTGAATAATACTGGAAATTTAAAATAATTAGATATTGATGCAAAAAATAGAACAGTTCAACCTGGCTGTTCACAACCCGGCTTATTTTGTTTAAAAGCCTAGAGAAAAAATAAGCAACCCAATTATAAACACCAACCAAATGGAAAAAAACAAAAAAACAGAAAGGTTTCCCTAGGTGCAAACACTGAGAAATTTCTAAGCTTGCACTGCAACATCTCAATAAGAAAAACGGCTTTTTCAATAACAGTGCCTCTATTAAGTGTATTCTTTATATATTTTAATGATCAAAACCTGTAATCAAGCACTAGTATAGCTGTTTATAATCAAAATACACATACATATGTTTTTATCAAAAAATGTATACATGAATGCAAGGATAGATTCCTAAAATAAAACTAACTACAGGCCTGTAAAAATATATAGCTAAATTTACACATGAAATTATCAGACAGTGGCAATATAAACCCAAATTTAATTCTAATTTCCAGGTGACAGTCTTCCAGAAAATGTCAGAGTAAGTTTTACGTAATTATTATACTTTTCCCCCTTGTATAGCTACAAGGTATTTCCCATTTAGTTATGAAGTGGACTTTTGGAAACAAACCGGAGTTCCAAAAATTTGGAATTAGGAACAGAAGAAAACAAAGTTTCTCCAATTCTTTGACCTGACAAAATGCAAAATAAAAGATAACTTCTTGAGATACTGGTTCTCCACAGATTCTATAGATTTTTTAACAAATATAAAGAATACAAACCTGCTCACAAAAAGGCTTCAGATTTATCTGGATAGGGAATGTATAGCAGCTCGTTTCCTTGTATCGTTCGCACTTCTCGAAGTCAAAGTTAAATCTCAGGAGAGAAACAGTGAGAAAGGGTGGCAGCTTGCGTAGTTTAGCAGACTGTAAAATGATTTTTAAAAGTTGTGAGCACGTGGTTATACAGAATAACATTTCCACTTTGTTACAGTCAACTCTTTCCATCAAATTTGTTACCACCAGGCAGACATGACCAGTGTTTTCATTTTTAAAATTTCTTCCTTAATTCTCAGTTTCCCTAACAATTAGACATTCTAAAAGCAATCCAGATTCTTCCCCTCAGTAAAGCCCTACACCTTCCCTGAATGGTGATCACCGGTCCCGTACCTTATCCTCCTACAGAAAATGAAAGAGGGCATTGCTGAGATTCTAGTCAGTAAATACATTTCCATAGCTCATGTGTTCTTTGTGAGAGAATTTTCTTAATTTTTATGCTAAGAAGTAATTTGTGGGTTTGTGCTTACACACAAAGTCAGACCACGTAGCACCTTCCAAGCCACTTTGTTCTCAGTGTCTCGTACAGCAACTACCACCAACAGCCACAAACTGACCCTGGGAGCCCTAAGAAAAAACACAAACTCAACTCCTGCTGAGCAGCAGGTGCTGCAGAAGAACACCACATGTGCCCTGGGTTGAGCAACACAGGACTAACTTTTCTTCTAATGTTGGGGAAAACTGCACTTTTAGAAGATTATAGTGTCCGAATTTGTGCAAATATTTACTTTATATCCAGCTAGGTTATATCCAGCTAGGCTATGTGAGATTCAAGGTCTCAGCGTTTTCAAGCCTTGCCAGGTGCAGGGATGAGGAGGAGTGGGACTTGGGTACTTGACCCAAGCTGGGCAGCAGGATTATTTCATACCATGAATGTCACATTCACTGCAGATCAGAAAAGCTTGCCGCACGGTTCTCTCTGCCTTGATGGTGATGATGGTCCACAGAACTCCTTGCCCTGGTGCCTTGAGCCCTTCCTTCCTCCCAAAACCACAGTCCTCGCAGTATCCCAGATTTACTGCCCCCTACTGGGAGAGCATAACTTCCTGCTGACAGAATTGGCTAAGTATAATTCTTGAATATCTTATATTAGTATTGGGATTAATACTGGTTCTTTAGTATTATTGTTAATTATTTAGTCTTATCCTATTGTACCTATTTATATTTCAACCTTTGCATTTCCTTGCTTTCCCTGATTCCCCTTCCCGGGGCATGGTGCTGGGGGGCAGGTCATCAGGTGATAGAATAATTGTCTAAGTGACAATAAATTGTTATGGATTTTCTCAGACCATAACAATATGGCAGGTTCATCATTCCCACTTGAACAATGGGGCCCTCAGCACTGGCATAGGCCCTGAACCCACCCCAAAAGAAAAAGTAGCTATGAATTAAGCTCCATCTACAAACATAAGCTACATGCTTCTGCTGGAAGGAAAGGATCTCAGCTGAGGCTATGACTCTTCTGGCCCCTCCTAGTCATGTCCTCCAAACACAGCATTTCTACTTCACCTGATGAGTTTCCCAGTTCTTTGGGAATGTGTGACCCCAAGTACCAGTCAGACCTCATACAGGAACGGTGTTTTCAAATGTGGAAGACAGAAATGATCCTATCTGTAACATAACTTCCTCTGACAGGTGTATATTGTCCAGAAAAAGAGACCACATGTATTATGCAGCCTACTGCTGTTGGCTGCCTCCAAATGCAACAGAAATGGTCTGAAAAATGTCACCAGAATATATCACACTGGCATTTTGCCTAAGATCTGACAGGTTACTCGAAGAAAAGGGCCTTGATTATGATCTGTGGGCTACGGTAAATGAGCACAATGCTGTGCCTCAGCGGCACTGGGTAGGGGTATCCTGGAAGACCCTACAGCCATCCACAGAATAACCAGGCAAGTTATAGATCTTCGTCATTTATCCAGGAAAGGACATTCAAGGCAGGAAAATCGAGATAATCCATTTTAGCAAGGAAAATATTAATCAAGATTGAACAACTTGGTACAGTTCCTGAACAATTCAGGTGTTCCTGAGCACATCAGGAACCCCGGTGTGTAGCAAAACCAACTATTTGTATCACCTGTGAACCTAAGCATGGGTTCAATGGACAAGCTTCCAAGCCTTTCCAGTGTCTCCATCCAACTCTCCACCTGCAGAGCCATAACAGAGCCTCACAGGAATACACACAGGGTGTGAAAAAACCTCTGAGTTACGTATTTCATTTATGTCAATTGCAAAGACTACATTGCAGAGCTTAGTGAAACAAAGGATTTTTCACGTTCTTGCAAGTTAAGGGTGAAAATCAGACTGTATGATGAAAATTTGATAAAGTTCTGGAACATGAGATTGTTCAACTCTTTCTTGAGGTTGTCCATTCACACCCTAGTATCTCCCAGCTATGTGACTTCCTACCCAGTATCAGAGTCTCCACAGTCATCATGCATAGATAAGCACATTTGAGAGGTGACTCTTTTCTCACACTCCCTTGAACCCAACAAAGTTTAACACGAATAAGGCCTTATAAAAATCAAGCCACATGAGGCACTGGCAAATGCTTCTGCAGTCTTGAGTCACTGATTAACTTCATCTGTCCTCAGCTTGGCTTTGCAACCACACCATTCCACAATGAGGGTGCTGCAAGGTTTGGATTGCACTCATCTTGCTGCAAAAAGAGGCCAAAGAGCTTCACTGTTACAACGATGGCAGAATACACTAATAGCTGTTTATGTCTGTCTCCCCTTTACAAAAAGTAGTAGGAGTAACAGGGAAAAGGAGCAACTTTTTATAAACACACCACCCCACCAACATATGATATGAAAAAAGAAAACCAAACACCACTTTGTAACATTCTGGAAAAATGCAATTCAAAGACCTACAACCCCCATAAAGCTCTCACTGAGTTGCCATTCCCTGACCCTGATAAAGGGGATGGATGAGAGGTAAGTCTTAAATTCAGTTACTATGTTGGGGAGACCAGCCCATATTGTCATAAACCAACAAATAGGGAAAGGCTATCAGCAAAAAGATGCTGCAGGCCATGGTGGTGTACAGACAGTGACCAGTGTTATCAGCCATGCTGCCATTTAACAAAGCACTCAGAGTCACATAAACAGTTCCTCTGGAGAACACCATTTCTCCTGGTTTGAGGAAGACAAGTATCCAGCATCTGAAGCTTTCCCAAGGTGTCCGGGGGGTGAAGACATGGAACCAGGCCAGACAAAGGAGTATTCCAGTCTGGATGTCCCTAAGTTCCTGGGGACCACTCTCAGTAAACATCAAAGGCTTAACGTCAACAGTTCTCTGTTGAACACTGAGGAACTCTGATGACTCAGCACAGGAAATAGGTCACTGCATTTGGCCGTGCATTTTTTAAAAAAAAAAAAAAAAAATCCTGACAGTTCTCACCCATAGCTGAGAACAGATCAAAGCAGTAAATCATTCACTAGATTATGGGTCACTGCATTTAGCTTTNGAGCTGGCAGACGAAGACGACACAGGAGTACACACTGAAAACATACCCAGTGTCTCAAACATTAGAAGAGCTGGATGGTTCCTTGCACAAATACTTTCTTAATTACCTGAAGGCTCTAGCACATACAATGTACAATACAGAATATATTTCAAAACATAACAGATCAAACCTGGATCAACACATTCCACCTCCCTGTGCAGAGTAACAGTTGTTTATGATTTTTCTTTCCCATTTGGCTCTTCAGCAGGTAATTTCCATGGTTTTCTTAATCACATGGAGCCATTTATTTATTATATTCTAGCTTATCTTTAGCCTATCCTCTTAATTGCCCAAAGCCAGGTGCCTGTAGAGGTGATTGACGCAATACTCTTGGAACTACATGCCACCCCATTCACCATTAGCTAGATTAAAGACTGCAACAACATTCAAGTCAAGAAATGAGTCATGTGAGCTTTTCTTGACATTGTTGTTGAGGTTTAAAAAACAGTTCAGATTTTGGCATTCTTTTGCTAGATATCATCTGATTAAAGATAGAGATTTTTAATTTCCAGAGTTAGAGGCCAGACACAGAAATGTAAACAAAGCTCCTACCTGTTAGCAAACCGAACACTGAAAATCACCAATGCATTACCTTTGAAGCTTCAACCAGTTTATCACAGGTTCCACATTGGTACAAGTTCTCATTTTCAAAGTACTCTTCTTCCACATACATGTTCCACAGGGCCTCCTCCAAGCCAGCAACACCTTTTACCGCCACTGTTAAGTCTAAGAAATCTTCCTATGCAGAAGTACAACAAGAACAAAGGTACTAAGTAGTTTAAGTTCATAATACAGTAAAAAGATACTCGCCCCATGCACCACAGCATATCTAAGCATTCATTTTGCTTTCATTGCTAATGGGGAAAAAAACCCACACATCCACAGAAGATAAATTAAAAGAAGAAGAAAAAAAAAAAATCAAACCCAAACAAATAGACCTTTCTAAACTAAAAAGAGCATAAAAGACTGTAAAGATATGTTTTGCTGTTGTTACTCTACTCTTCATCTCTCTGCTAACTACATCTACTAAAGACAATGCTTCCCAACTTAGAAGATGCAATAACACTTGCTTTTTACCCGAGTCACAGCCTGATGTAGGTGGTTTAGAAAATGCCAGCCAAGATTTAACAAGTCATGCATAATTTTCGTGTTTTCAAGTCTGCAGTGCTCTAACCAATACACACTACCTAGATTCAACAAGGCCACCAGTGACACTCAAGAAGTAAGTGATTATTTTTGGAGTGAAAAGAAAAAAAAGAACATTTAAAATATCTTCAACAGACTGAACAAAATCTACCCTGGAAAATCATCTGGCTTTACCTGTCTCTCACTAATATTCTTGCATTCTTTACAAACAATCTGGTTGACAACAATCCCATGGTACAATCGGTTAATAAGGTCATGACCTGAAGTGCCCACAAGAGAAGTTTCCAAAGCACTGAACAGAATCCGATTTAATTCCTGCACATCATGCTGTCTCATTTCCTGCATGATAAAAAACACAAAACAGTGCCACCTGCTTTGCTTATTGATTAAAAACAACATATATCAGGTGCATATATATCATATCATATATCAGATAAGACAGCCGCCTCAATGACTACCCATATATTACCTTGAGTAGTAAATTACTAACAAATAATTTGTTACTCTTAATACCCATACTCACCGAGTAGCTACATAAACTATACCACAGGTAAGACACCTTCACTTGGGTAGATTTAGACTCAACACTGAGTTACACAGTTCAATTTAGGCAAGAACCTTAGTATTTGAAACACAAGAACCCTAATTACTGTTGGAAAAAACATTCCTCTAAAAATAAAGGAAAAGCTACCAAAATCGTATCTGAAAACAATTTTATTCTATTTCTCACTGTAAACAATTGGCATGTACTTTATGTGGGGATACGATAGGATACAACAACAACTGCCTCAGTTCAATGCTACCTCTGCAGCTTGAAGTATTTTAAGATATTTCTTAATTGTCAAACTACAAAGAAAAGTCTCCATTCAGGAAAAAGTTTATCAGTGATGGTGTGATTTGTACCTCATGACTGTTCCACCCAAAGCTCTCCGTAAGGTCTGTCGTAGATGCAGCCTGCTGGTCCAAGAGCAGAAGCTGAGCAAATAACCGTTGAAGCTGTAATGGAATTATTCGAACCTAGAAATGTATGGATTTAATTAAGCTATCACCATAGTGAAAAAAGAACAGCTTCCTCTGATATTTTTCATAACACTAAACCCCAAGAACTTAACTATGAGACATCATGGCATACACATCTAACATGTGCTACTCCTTGGTCAGTAAAGGGTTTGGTGGTGAAGTACAATGAAAGGGGAAGAGAATGGCTAATGTCAACAAGCTTGACAGATTACCTGTATTTCCCTTTGACTTACAACTAAAAAAAAATTCCAAGCACTTTAACCCAAGAACTAAAGAATGATATTCTGTAGCCAACTTCTGTAAGCATTTTTGAAACAAAGATTAAATTCCAATCCCATACCGTCTCATGCAAGAGTGGGTTGTTAAACCTTCAGACAGCCTCGGTGTAGTTATCCAGGCTGCACACATTTACTTTGTTTTCTTTTTTTTCTCCTGTTTTCCCCAGTGACAAATTAACCATAGTACTGTAGCTTTAATTACATAAAAGAAAAATCAAAGAAAGGACTGACAGACTTTGCAATTATTCCTGCATCCCTTGAAAAAAAAAAAATTACCTCTGCTATGAACTTCAACAGAAAAAGGCTTAATATCTTACTTTTGAGGCAAAAGCTTATGGCACTGAAAACTTAAATTTGTGTGCAAAATATCAATCTGCCTTTCAGTACCAAAGTTAGGCTTTCATTCATTCTCCTAAGAGGTTTCATGCAAACTGAAACAATAATCACTACTCAATGTTGATCCAGAAGAATAATGACAAGAAAATTGTTAAATACTTTTGCATCTGGTTTAGTGCTATCATCCAGAGTCCCAAGTTCTTCGGGTCCTAGGGAGAACAGTGCCTCTGTAAGTGTAAAGAAAAATCACTTTTTTTTTAATCTCCTCTTTAAAGATTTATTGTATTTTAACTGACAAGAATTACAGTGCTATTCTTTTTTGCAAATTAAGACATTAAGCAACATTTCTGAACATCATTCATCCTTACAATGTGTTCAAGATGTAACAATAAAGCATAGTAAGTATGAAGGTGTTTAGATGGCAAAACATCTTAACATTTTTTTTTATTTTTTTTTTTAGGAACTACAGTGGACGCATTAAAAAATGAATGACGCTTTATGGACAGCAGTACCTCTCGTATGTACACAAATGGTAGGCTCTTTACTTGGACGAAAATGTAATGTTTACAACTTACATGTTGTGCAGAAGTGGTGATATTAATTCTACAGACCAATAGGTTTGGTATTCTGTAATGACTGACTTGAAGTAAACTGAAATAAACTGTGGTGTTTCTAATGAAAGTCACTGTAAAATATCAATTCCAACATTACTTTAAAAAGTTTTTGCACACATTACCTCTAAATTCAGGTGTGAAAAGCAGAGTCTGCAGAAGGGAATTGAGGTAGCAGGTTCCACCCTGATTTTTGATACCACTTAGGTTGGTGAAATCCCTGGGAGCTGGAGGCTCAGAATCTCTGGGCTTTGGTTTCTTCCCTTTTCCACAATGATTGTTTGAAATAAAGGAAAAATCCTCCTCAAATAAGTCTCCAAACATTGTGAAGGTAAAACAGTCCTTAAAAACATATGAAATAATATATTTACTATAAAAAATGTGATTGACTCTATCCACCTCTAATCCTCTAGGATGAACTTTTCAGCCCTGACTGAAGAATTTGTTTGTAGCAGTTTTGATCTTATGCTGTTCATTCTAAAAATGAATGTTCAAGCCATACAAAAGTGTGCTCTAATATAACAAAAAAGGGTGAATTAAAAGCATTTCTTTTATCATGGGTATGAAGAGAATTTTAACTAGAATAAAATGCATCACAAACACACACAGCAAAATAAATAGATCCTTCTAAACACCTATAATTAACTAGTGCTCAAGTTGCCCGGTTTCCTGCAGGAAAGGTATGTAAAGTTCTCTCAAACTCATCAAAATCCCTACGGACAAGTAATCTGCCTCTAGTACTGGCTAGTTCAGAGAGGCAGATTGTAATAAAAAAAAAATATATCAAAAATACATTGATGTTTTATGACAACATTAACTATTCTTCCAGATGTTTGAGCCAGAAACTCGATGGCAACTAAGGGCAACTAATTTAGGGATGTTTTTTCAGTCCTTTTTAGAAACCTTGAGACTTCTTAGCATGTAGACTCCCAGAACTAGCTCCCTTTTGTTTTGTACTTGTCACTTTGTAATTTCATTTGGTAAGATGGAGCTCTTGTGTTAGCAGTGAGTAATTAGTGAGTTATATTGAAGCAGTGGATAATCATTCCCTTATTTACCTTCATTCCACATGCAACTTTGCAGGTCTTTATGATATTCCAATTAGATATCTCTTCCAGACAAAAGCTTCCACAAAGATGTATTCATTCTGAACTTGCCCACTATCTTTAATT
>VXBJ01003248.1:246626-328722 GCA_013400055.1 Nycticryphes semicollaris | reverse complement strand
ATCAAGCAACAGCTTCCTTCTCCTGTGTCAGCTTAATTTCTTTAAGAGCCTTTGGTGGCAAACCTCATTGAATGCTTTTTGAAAATCCAAATGTAGTTTACAGTTCCTTGTTCAACTAACTGGTAGTTCTTCAGGCATCTCCTAAAAGTTATTTTTTTGGGTTTTTTTTTTTATAAAACAGCATTACATTAAGCTCATTTTAGTCCTTCCCATGGTTTTTAGGCAAAAGGCTACGCTTAAAGCAGCTGACTATGAACCAGTGTGGCAGCATTCACTCTGCTTGCTCTACAGTGCTTCTTCAGCATTTCATCTATAGATATTCCCTTATAAATCCCCACACAGTTACGCAGCTGGAGATCCTTCTTAATGAACACAGAAAAGAAAGAAATAATTTTGATCTTTTTTCACTAGGTTTTTGTTCTCTGAATATGGCTTTTATGCCTTGATCACCTACAAAAACCCCAAAGCCTATAAAGGTCCTACCTTCCATGCTTCAAGACATATTTGCTAGATTTAGCACTCTTTCCAAACTGCTTCTCAGCCTTCATTTATTTTTCAGTCAGGCCTACTGCACTTTAGTATTTAACCACCCAAAGATTATGACTCTTCCTATTTTTCCTCATCCAAATGTACAACAGCTTGCTCCTAATAGGTTTGTTCACCATGAAAAGGCACATATCTAGGAGACAGAAATCATCTTACTGACAGTCTGCTGTACCCACCCACCACTCCAGAGAAGCACTTCAGCAGGACAGTGCCAAATCCTCCCGCGCTCCTTATTTCTGGAACCTCAAAGCACTGCTGCTAGCAGCTTTCTTCCCTTAAAGAAAAATTCACACAACAATATACATCAGAACAAATCTCTGGATTATGTCTCTGATCCAATGCCCTCACAAAGCAGGACCAACTTACATAATGTTATTTATTAGGGCCTTACCCTACCAAAGTTGGAATATTTCAATAAAAGGATATCCCAAACCCCGTAGAAGTCTCTGCCTCATAATCCTTACCTCTGATGGGTACCTCCTATGTTGTAACTTGGGTCTGGCACCTCTCACCCTACCCCAGTGCACGCCCTAGAAAATCAGGCTGCACCTATGCCCTGCCAACAGCTGTAAGGTCTCCCCCTCGTCTTTTCTTCTTCGGGCTGATCTCACCCGGCTCCTCCTGCCTGTCTCCACCGCCCATGTGCTCCAGCCCCGGAGCTCCCACGGAGCGGGGCCCAGTCTTCAGACTCGGTCCCAGCGGTACCGAAGACAGGACGAGGACCGGTACGCCAGATCGACCGCTTGCACCCCAACCGGCCCGCAGAGCTGGGTCTGGCAGGTCACATACCCCCACCGCCGCCTAGCCCGACTCACCGCTCAGAACCAGCACCTGGAGCCGAGCCGGCGCCTACCGCCATGGCCCCGCGGCCGCCGCCATGTTTGTTGTGACGCCGCGCAAAGCACGCTGGGACCTGAAGGCCGCCACGGGTCCGGGACTTCACGCAGCTGGCCAAGCCCCAGAGAGAGAACAGCCCCTCGCCCCAGGCCCTCCCCCGATTCACAGAGCAAAGCGTGGGAAGGAGCCGCCGAGCACGGGCACCGATGCGAACCGAAAACCGGCCGGTAACGCGGGACCGCACGGCCTGCCGGGAATCGTAGTGCGGTAGCGGAGTGACGCCATACTGGCGACGGGGGCTCGCTGCTTGCTGGGAGGGCGGGTCTCCCCGCAAGACCTTCTGGGGGCTGTAGTTTTCTTTCGGCCGCGGTGCACGGTGGTAGTAAGTCTGTTGGTGACACCTCCCCGCCGCGGCAGTGAGGTTACAGGGGTTGCCATGGAGACCCCGGGGTTTGCTCCGCCTTGCAGGCGTCAGAGCCTGGCGGAGGCTCAGGTTATGCTGGGACGGTGGGCCTGGCAGCGGAGGAGAGCAACAAACCTCCGCCATGATCCAGTCTTCTCAGGCAACCACTAGGGACAGGTCCTGCATCTTCTGAAAAACGAGGCAGGGATGAAACGCAATAGATCAGCCTTGTAGCTCAGGGGCTTCTGCTGTAAGGAAGGGCCCTCACAAAGGCTGGGGCTGTTTCTCCTTCTGCCCCTTCTGGTCCTGCTCCTTTCCTGAGGTTGTGTGTCCTTATCAGGTGCAGGCCAGGGCTTGTACTGGCATTGGGATTTCAAATACAGATGAGCCTGGCCAGTAATCAGAGATGGACACCATCCTTGAAACAAGCACATGTTTGTAGCTGCCTTCCTAATGCTGCCGCCAAGCCTAGAGTGGTCCAGCTGGCACCTCAGTTGCTGGCAGTGTTGACTCTCACTGTGGTCTGCTGTGTTCACACGTTCCCCCTCTGCTCTCATGAGACCCCACCTGGGGTGGGTCCTGCTCTGGAGTCCTCAGTGCAAGAAGGACATGGACCTGTTGGAACATGTACAGCGGATGACCCAAGGATGATTACCCCTGTGGCACCTCTCTTACAAAGATAGACTGAGAGAACTGGGGTTATTTAGCCTGGAGAAGAAAAGGCTTCTGGGAGACCTTATATAGTGGCCTTCCAGTACCTGAAGAGGGCCTACAAGAAAGCTGGGAGGGCAATTTTTGCAAGGGCATGTAGTGATAGGATGAGGCAAATGGTTTTAAACTAGAGCAGGGTAGGTTTAGGTTAGACATTAGGAAGAAGTTCTTTACCCTGAGGGTGCTGAGACACTGGAAGCAGTTGTGCAAAGAGGTGATAGAGGCCCTATCCCTGGAGACATTCGAGGTCAGGTTTGCTGATCCTCTGAGCAATCTGATCTACTTAGAGACGTCCCTCCTTACTTCAAGGGGATTGGACTATATGACTTTTAAAGGTCCCTTCCAACCCAACACATTCTATGATTCTGTGATCCTGCCGGTGGGGCTACAGAGCCACAGGCAGCTGCAGCCATCTAGCACAGCCCCTTTTCCTTTGGGTTGTCCATTTCTCCCCTAGCTGTGCAGCTTCTTACTCGTATTTGAAGTTCCCACTGTCCCCTTGCACTGGTGACCACGTGTGAGATGTAAGAGAAGCTTATCTCGCACTCCCTTGAACCCAGCAAAGTTTAACTTACCAAGAAACCCCTGCTGCGTAACTAAGTCAACAGAGGGAGTCACTGGCAAACTCTCAAACACTGAGAAATGCTTCTAAGGTACTGATTAACTTCACCAGAGCTGCGCTTGTTTTTGCACACACTCCCTTCACGTTAAGGGTGCTGAAAGGTTTGGATTTCAAAATTGTCATGCTGCAGAAGGGAGGGGAGGGCAGCATGTTTCTGAAACAACTGTCTGCTTTGTCTTAACCAAATGGGGTGGGTGCTAAAAAAAAAAAACTAAAAAAAACCCCCAAACCTAAAAATAAATTAAAAAAAAAACAAAACAAAATAATAATTTTAATGGGAAAACCAGTCATTTTTTCCAAGATAATTTTTTAAATGCAGTTTAGATATAAAGCTGGAAATAATAATGTTTTAGTTAATACCTTTTTTTTTACAGTATATAGTGACAGAAAATATTTTGAGAGTTTTTGTTTTTTCCACTTTTACTTCAGAGCTTCTTCCCCTACTCTGAAGCTCAAATATTTAATTTTTTCACAAATTACTAAGTGTCAGAAAGAAAACTGTATTTTTCCACTTAGTAGTTTCCCTATGCAAGGAAGAACTTACAGATATTAATAAAGTGGGGAAGGGAAAAGAAATAAAAAGTCTTGTAGAAAAACATGGAGAAAATTATTAGTAATTAATTTAATTGCATTGACCATGGTACAGAAGTGAGCAAAAAGTGTGCCAGGGGGACAGAGGCCCTGTGAAAATGTGAAATCTATGTTTCACAATTTTTCCATGTCACAGTGCTATGTAGACATCTAATCTTTTTCAGCACTGATAACATCAAAAGAAATGCTGTGAAGCTGATGGCTCTTGTAAACCCATGCTTGCACTGAATCATCTCATTAGCTAAGTCAGGTCCAATACCTGTGCTCATACCTGAATCTCTACTGAACAGTTCAAGCCATGCAAGGAGTAGTAGTCCATAAAACCGCATTTGTTAAATGACTTACATGTCTGGCCTCAACTTGTTGCATAGGCAAGTGGTCTGTGAGGGTAACCAAAACTGACCCTCTTAGTTTACATATTTTTGTGGCTGACCAGAGTGCCGTGGCCCTTCGCATGAGACTGGATCCCAGACAGAAGAAGCCATCAAGGGTTTGACTGTGGAGATTCCTGAGAGCTCAGAAGAGTTAATCTGCCCTTTCCCCTTACCCTAAGGGTCTCCAGTTCTATCCTCATAGAAATTATCTGAACACCCATGTCTCCAGCTGCGATGAAATTTCTTGAGGGTATTTTCACTTGTTACTGTGGTATTGGAGTTGTTTGCACCAGACTTGCCTTCCCTGGCCCTGGCCAAGGGGTAAGACAGGACACATCAGCGACCAAGAGAGAAGTCCTATAAAATCTGACTAGCATCCTGAGGAGCTCATTCTCATTTGAACACCGAGGGACTCCAATGACTCAGCACAGGAAAGGGTCACTCCATTTGACTTTACAAGTGAATAAAAAAAAAAATAAAAACACCAACAAAACCAAACAACCTAAACCCAAAGCAGTGAATCATTAACTAAAAGATTATGACAAAGCAGCACAGCTCAACAGATAAAGCCACTGGCTTCTTTCAAAAGCATCTTCAAGCTACTGAAGGGGGTGGGGGGGGGAAAATCTTTTAACAGTCTGTACTCTGATCACAGAAACATGCCTTCGTGGCTTTGCTGTGTTTGGATTTTCATCCTCCTCCTTCCTGGCCCCTCAGATGGAGGGAAACTCCTGGTGGTGCCCATGGCTGGAAGCCACTGGCTTAGCATGCAGCAAGTGGTTGAAAAGCTGAGCAAGAAGGGACATGAAGTGGTGGTGCTTGTGCCAGAAGTGAGCTGGCAGACGAAGACGACACAGGAGTACACACTGAAAACATACCCAGTGTCTCAAACATTAGAAGAACTGGATGATGCCTTTCAGGAGTACCTCGCCTCTCACCTGCAGGACCTGCCTTTCCCACTGAACGTTCTAGCTCAGTACAACTCCTCAGTGCATGTTTTCCGTACATTCTTTGTTCAGTGCAAGAACCTCTTCAGCAGCAAGGAGACCCTGCAGTACTTGAATCAAAGCGGCTTCGATGCTATTTTAACAGACCCTATTATTTTGTGTGGAGCAACACTTGCTAATTATTTTTCTCTTCCATTTGTGTTCTTCATGAGAGGTTTTCCTTGTAACTTACACTATGAAGCACCACAGTGCCCAAGCCCTCTGTCCTACATCCCAAGACTATTTACCTTCAACTCAGACCACATGACTTTTTTTCAGAGAGTGGAAAATGCACTGGTTTCACTCCTGGAGCTTAAGTACTGTGATGGTTTCTATGAAGACGCTATAAAATTTTCCTCTGAAATTCTTCAGAGAGATGTATCCGTGCTAGACCTCTTGAACTCTGCTTCCATTTGGCTTCTGAGATATGACTTTGTGTTTGAGTATGTCAGACCAGTAATGCCCAATATGGTCTTTATTGGAGGTATAAACTGTGCTGAGAAGAAACCATTGCCTAAGGTATGTTATTTTTCCTCCAGTTTATACATTTTCCAATGAAATGTGATTACATAATTTCTGGAAGTTTCGTGCTATTGAATTTTTCTATTTCTGGTAATGATTTAATACAGCCAGGTTTTGGCAGTTGTTTTCCACTGGCTGAAATAAAATTACCTTGATGGAGGTAGGTGACTTATTTGAAGTTCTCAGTGAAAGCACATTATTCACCAGCCAGACACAGTTTTGATTTAATTTTCGTGGAGTCTGACATATATTTCTTTCACCTGACCGGAAACCCAGAGAACGTGCTCTGAGAGTCATCTCTGAGATATTTTAACCTTAGGCTCAGCAAAGTCAGTTAATTTTGTTTGGTTGTGTTTTCATGACATATGGTTTCCAAACTGCCTGTCTTTGTTAAATTACAACTCTTTGTAAATCATGGTGAAATATAATTGTCATGTTGATACAGGCAGAATTAATCTAAAATATGTATTTGGTAAAAGACACTTGCACACAAAACTCACATAAGTTTTTGTACCTATTTCTTCAAATTTGCTTTTACCAGAATAGGTCTGCGGGGTTTTTAAAGCTAATCTAGAAACTTAAATCAATTTTGGTAGTAACCATGTAGTTTCCAAAACAATTAGTAGTGGTAGACGTTTCTTCCCAGGCACAATGCAGGACAACAAACATCTTTCCTTTGAAATTATTCCCTCACTTCTGAATTGTGGTCACACAGTATCAGTGCACAATTGCAATACAGTATCTTTGAGCTGAAGGTTTTGTTCTTTCTTCTTTCAGCTTTATTTTATACCCTTTGACAGGTTTATGCGGAGTCCACTTAGCTCAATAAAGAATAAGGCAAACTATAGTATTATAAATTAGAATATTAGAATAATATTATAAATAAGTCATTCTCTCACATTAGGCTCAAGAGAGTGGCTTTTGTAGTTAGAGATTTAAGAGGCAAATTCTTGCTGGTTACAAGCCACAAGTCTTTTACAACTTGAAGATCGGAGCTACAATTTGTAGCTTGCTACAGGGGTGGAAGAGTCCTGCCCTTATTTTATATCTGTCATCTACAGTCTTAACACTGACTTTCGTCATTTGGTGGAAATCATATTTTCCAGATCTTGAAAAACCTCAGGTATTCCTCTTATATTCAGTCTAGCTTTTGTAGCTACATTTTCTACAGACAGCAGAGGAATTTCTCCTATTCACTTTGAACAGTGCGCGGCAGCAAGGCGATAATGCAGAGAGTGTAAGCAAATGTGAAGTGAGTCATATAGGAAAAAAAATCCACCTATCCATACACAGTGGTCAGCCTTGGGTTGATCATTACTGCTCAGAAATACAGTCATATAATGATAGTTCTCCAGAACCCAGTAGCCCGTTGCTCAGCAGACAAGAAACAAAAAGTCAGGATGACAAGGAAAGGGAGAGAGAACAAGAGATTCAAAATTAGGTTCCTTTTCTCAGATGAGGAGCTTGAGCCCCCAGACCTTTCTGTCACACTACTTTCCACAGTTTTTCATGGGCAGAAAAATCAGGCATTGTAGCCTCATTCCAGAAGAGGGCTCCTTCCTGCTCTATCACTCCTGTGGAGTCTACAGCTGAAGGCATCAGGGTGCTGAGGAGCTTATGCTTTTGCGGAACTGGGCATATGTGTTTTATCCAGCACAGAGACAGGAATTAAACTGCAAGTACCCTGACACTCCTGAGCCATAAGCATTGTCAGCAGCCTGCAGTCTCAGAGGGAGTAGAAGAACATGTGACCACAGGACTGGGCCTGGCGGGAACACAAACTGCACTTAGTTTGACTAAGATAACCAGGCTGTCTGCTTCAGACTTTGTTTCTTCTTGTCTTTGCATAGGCATCTGTCTTAGCAGCAATTGGATATGCAATCCAGTTGCCAAGCCCCAATGTGTCTGGGGTTTTAGTACAAGGCTTGAAGGAAATCAGATCCAAGATTTTGACTGAGCAGAGGTCCTGCGCCAGCTCACCCTCTAATGACTCCAGAAGGACCTGAAGGCTGGCACCATGAGTGGTCCCTCATTAGGGAGCCATGAACTCAGAATGTGAGCCCTGAGATGCTTTGGTGAATGTCACATCTTTAGCCAAAGTTAACGCAAAGTTGCTTTTTTGGGCAGCTCCTAAAAATGAAGTTCATATGATCCGATCTAAGCAAAGCTCAGAAATGTAAGCTATAGCAACCTTTCAAAGTTATTCCTGTTTGGTTTTTTTTTTTTAACCTAAATGATGTTGAACTTTACGTTCATTCTGCTCGGTGTATTTTAAAGGTTGCCTTTTGAAAGCAAAACCAGGCTTATTTTTTTACTGGGCACTTACCAAGCCAATGGTATTAACCACAA
The DNA here is from genome assembly GCA_013400055.1 of Nycticryphes semicollaris. Lineage (NCBI taxonomy): Eukaryota > Metazoa > Chordata > Aves > Charadriiformes > Rostratulidae > Nycticryphes > Nycticryphes semicollaris. The sequence goes on along the minus strand of VXBJ01003248.1, from coordinate 320,781 downwards.
TTATTAATACAAGTTGGCATCTCTGGTCTTAATGTCATGAAGGAAGGAATGTGCTGACATAATTCCAAGCTTAAAAATTAAGAAAAAGTACAAAGGAGGACAATTTCAAGAATAATTTGCTCTCCTTCCCTGTTGTATAAACAATTGCAATATTAAAGGATAACCACAACAATATTGGGAAGTTAAATATTTATTTCTGTAGTCATTAAGTTCTCTGTAGAAAAGTTAAAGCTTGCACGGACCTTCATATAAAAGACTGTGGCCGATGCCTCCAGGGCAAACTCTCCAGTTTACTTCCACCGAAATGGCTCTTACGTTTCAGTGTTTTTACCAATTTACTGGGATACTTCTTCTGACATCTTTATCCTTTGCTGAAGGTGGAAAGATCCTAGTGATACCTCAGGATGGAAGTCACTGGCTCAGCATGCGCCCAGTGGTGGGGAAACTCCAGCAAAATGGACATGAAGTTGTTGTGGTTGTGCCATCAACAAGTTTGTATATGAAGCCAAAGGAGCCTCAGAATTATACAGTGAAAGTATATCCAATACCTTATGCAGAGGAACATTTAGCTGTTGCGCTCAAGTCATTTGTTAATGCTCATTTTATTGAACAATCTGTTTTGAACATTATTATTACAATGTATCGAAGCATATTAGAAATTTCCAGGTTCTTTTTCACCAACTGTAAGAGCCTTTTGCACAACGAAGACATGATGAAGTATCTGAGAGAGAGCAAATTTGATGTGGTTTTCACGGATCCAATTCTGATGTGCGGAACAATAATTGCTGAGTATCTTTCAGTTCCTTCTGTCTACTTCTTGCGGGGGTTTCCTTGCAGTATGGATTTTGAAGCTACCCAGTGTCCAAACCCTCCTTCTTATGTCCCCAGACTTTTCCTAAATAATTCAGATAGTATGACATTTGCCCAACGTGTGAAGAATGTGCTGGTCCACGTGCTGGAGTTTGTTTACTGTAGACCTATATTCACTCAATTTGAAGAACTGGCATACGAGCTTATTCAAAAGAAAGTTACAGCTACAGACCTTCTAAGCCGTGGATCTGTTTGGCTAATGAGATATGATTTTGTGTTTGAGTTCCCAAGACCAGTGATGCCAAACATGGTTTTTATTGGAGGGATAAACTGTGATCAGAAGAAAAAACTGTCTCAGGTATAAAATTTTAATGTTTTTAATTGAAAAGGCAAGAACGTAAATGTTTAAGTATCCTTACATCAGAAACTAACTGACAACCCCTTGGCATTTAAAAATAGAAAGCTAATGAGAAATCCTGCAGCATACAGAAATGTTATTTCCTAGTATCCAGCATTCGGATTAAAACACATCCTGGTAAACCTAAAGTCTTATCAGATATGAAAAAATTAAGTGACATGTAACTTCTATGCAGATTATAAACACTTTTGTTGAACTGAAGCTCACATGAATTTTGATGAGTTGCAAACTTTCCTCCCCAACAGGAGCCAGACTAGTTATCTTCCATTTCAGCTAAGTTTTTTATGCCATGTCCATCTCCATAAGAGCTGTCTCTATGACCAAAGTCAGGCTTAGAGTACTTGATTATATTGCTCTGAAAGAGTCTGAAGAACAGCCTGCACAGTCTGCTCTCTGTCTGCCCCATAGCATCCTCCCTTTCCAGCTGTCTCACGGACTGTCTGTCCATACTTCTGTATACCCTTTCTCCTTTCATAGACACTGAAAGTCATAGGACTTTAGATTTTAGCTATTCATCAGCTCTTTTTCTATCACGTCCATCTGGCAGATTGATTTATTTATGTCTTCCCCATTAAATCAAGATGTGAATATCTAATCCCCAAAAGAAAGCCTGTTTAAAATGTATCTTTACCTTCTTTCATAGGCTATTTAATTAAATTTTAAGCTTTTCTGGGTGAGGATGTTTTCTGTAAATTCCTGTTCAGTGTTTTGGGTACCAGCCAGGTCTCTGAATTAAGTATAGCATATTCCACAGCAGATTGGAGCAGGAAAGGGATATCCAAGTATTGCAAATTGTAAGTGCCTCTGAAACAGAGTAGTGTAGAAAAAAGACCTAATATGCTCTGGTTTTGTCTGAATAAGTGCTTGTGTTGTGTTTAGTGCTTGTGTTGGAAGTAGCAAAGCCAATCCTCTTACCAGGATACTCTCTAGTGCCACTTGGTTCTCTCTAACTGTTTACACATATTCAGATGAAGGAAAAGGAATAGCAGTTGCTCACAAGGGGTCTTTCAAAAGGGCACAGAGTCAGGAGTAAGGAAGACTGTTGATCAGATATTAGAGACCCAAGCGTATGTCTGTAAATGCCCCACATCAGAAATTCATGACTCTCTTCATCTGTCAGCCTAACTTGAACTCATCTTCGTCTAGTGTTCATTTGACAGCCTTTTCAGAGGTTAAGAGCAACAGACCCATTTCTGTGCATCATCTTCTCCTGAGCTGTTCAAAAATTCCCGTTAAGTTAATCCTATGTTGTTAACTACCAATATGGGGACAGTGTGGGTGATGGAGCTAGTTGCTCTTTCTGGAGTGCCAGTTCTCAATAAGGTCAAAGCTTTCCCACTCAGGGAAGTACAGAAACTGCATGTGAAGGAAAGCTCCACCAGTGATGTAGATCCCTGAAAGTGATGGAGGAGCAAACTATCCCAAAGACACCAGTCACCTAATTATAAATTCTGTGGTAAGAGATTATCACCAACATTTTAAGACCCAGCAATTTACAACTGAGAAGGATCTGGACCCACAGAGTTGATGAACTATTTCAGTCACGAACTGAACTGACATTGGCCATGAACTCGTGAGTTCATGAATTAGAAACATGCTATTGGTTTAGATTATCTGAGGTACAACAATGAACTTCAGTTTTGCAATTTAGTTTTATACCCCATTGGCTAAGAGGTGAGATAGAAGTTATATGTAGAGATAGGGAAAGATTTTCTGTTGGCTACACCTCTTAAAAAAAATGCACATTTGCATCAATGAAAAAAAAAAATTAATTTTTTTCAGTTGTACCAGCTGCTTTTGGTTATTAAAAAAAGGCAAGAAACAAAGCCTCACAAAGAAACAGCCAGCCTTTAACACTGATTTCTCATATGTACAGCTTGCCTCAGCTTCATCAGAAAAGAAAATACTTATAAAAAATACCAAATTACTACATTCTGTGGCAACTCTGTTTGCCTTCAATATCACAGAGAACTCCAACACTAGATAGAAAAGGTAGTTTTAGTGTGCTTTTTACAGACCCAGTACAACCATATGGGGTCAGCAGTGTTTTTGTCTGTCCGCTCTATGTAAGCATTTCTTTCATGGATTCCCATGCACCTTAGAGTGTGTTGTCAGTCAATGTCATCAGAAGTTGCTAGGTTGCTGATGTGTCATGAAGCTGTGGTCCTACTATGGGAAGAAGAAGAGAAGGCTGAAGCATTGAGCTGCAGTCTGAGCTTGGGCAAGTGAAGTCTGTGATAGGAGGCACCTTTCTTGTGCTCATGCAAATCCACTTTTGAAGTACAAACCTCATCTCAAACTTTTATAACCATTAATCACCTACTGTGACTCCATTGTGTGCAAACTTGTGAACACCTGAAATGTGAGGCAAGTCAAAAGGGCAGAGGTATCACCGGAAAATGTTGCCAAGTGGTGTGTTTGCATAGGTGGAGCATAGCTACAAAAAGCTTGTGAACCACCTGGCCTGTCTCATGCATGAGCTCCTGTCCATCCATCTCACAACATGCTGGTGGCAGTGCTGCTTCCCTTCTTGTGCTGCCTGAGTCCTGCCGGGGCTGGGAAACTGCTGGTGGTCCCGATGGAGGGTAGCCACTGGCTCAGCATGAAGGAAGTGTTGGCAGATCTGATCAAGAAAGGACACAAAATAGTTGTTATTGCACCAGATAGCAAAATACTGAGATTCCTTAATCTCCTTTCAGAAAGGAAGAGATGGAAGAACTTATATGCTCATTTGGTGCAAACTGTTTTAGCAAAGAGCCTTTTCTGATCAGATTTTTTAATATTTTGGATAATTTCTGAAAGAACTCTGCCATGTTTCAAGTTTCCTGCAGTTCCTTACTGTACAACAAAGAGATGATGAAATACATCAAAGAAAGGAAATTTGATGCCATCTTTACAGATGCTCTGACACCTTGTGGGCAGATAATTGCTTTGCACTTTTCTATTCCACTGTTTTCTTCTTGCATGTTCCATGCATTATAGACATTCTTGCTGCTCAGAGTCCGAACCCATCATCCTATGTCCCACAAATGTTCTCACTCAATACAGATTATATGACATTCCCTCAGAGAGTGAAGAACTTCCTGCTTGGCATTTCAGAGTTTTTCACCTGCAGTATGGTCTTTTCACAATTTGAAAACCTGGCCTCAGACTTCCTCCAAAAGCCAATGACAATTACGCAGCTTTTAAGTCATGGATCCATTTGGCTGAAGAGACTTGACTTTGTCTTCGACTATCCCATGCCTGTAATGCCCAATATGATTTTCATTGGAGGCATAACTGTGGACAGAAGAAACCATTATCCCAGGTCAGTGAACAGTATAACAAGGGAAGAGTTCTGGTAGTTATACACCCGCATGATCTGAGTGTAGTGTAATAGTGTGTTTGATATGGACATTTTTTACCTAAAGACATAATTCAGATTAATGCTTTCTGTGTAGCCAATCCATATGAAAAACAAGATGTGATTCTACCTCCTTTCTTTGGGTCTGCCATCATGCGAATGTTGTTTGGTAAGCTATGCTGTGTTTAATTCCAGTGGCAGTCAGGTACACAAATGCCATCTCTCCCAGGAATTATTGCAAAAAGGGTGGGTGAACTATAGCAGCTCTTCCAAAAAATCTTTGCATCATATCAGAGGCAGTAGAATATTTCCTCAAGAGCATTAGCTGCTTATCCAGTCAGGAAAATAACTTACTGGGTTATGAGCATCATGTGCTCTTTTCTGTAACAGCAGACTTGTGTTTGAGTCAAACGCTAAGATTTTGTCCTGAAAGCTTTTGGTCTAACAACAACTTCCATCACAAAAACTAGACAGCTGAATTCTCAACTGCATTTTTAGGAGAAGTCCAGTTTGGATAGGGAAATGATGGGTGATTGCTTGGGCATCCATGGTCTACAAAGTACTTGATAAAGGCATGCATGTGATGTATGTTAGCTTATTGCTGCATGTGTTGTATATTCTTGCTTGTTTGTGCTGTAAGTAGAACAGCCTCATGTGAAACCAGAGATTAAGTGGAAAAGGAGATACAGGAGGAGACAGCTCTTGTCAGCAGGTGAGGAGAATCATAGAATTGCCTAGATTGGAAGGGACCTTTCAAATCATCTAGTCCAACCATCAACCTAACTCTGATAAAAATCATTACTAAACCATGTCACTAAGCACTATGTCTACCTGTCTTTTAAATACTACTAGGGATGGTGCCTCAACCACCTCCCTGGACAACCCATTCCAATGGTTAATAACACTCTCAGTGAAAAAATTTTTCCTAATATCCAATCTGAATCTCTCCCCTGGTGCACCTTGAGGCCATTTCCTCTTGTCCTATTACAAGAGGGAAAAGAGACTGACCCTCACCTCTCTACACCCTCCTTTCAGGTAGTTGTAGAGAGCAATAAGATCTCCCCTCAGCCTCCTTTTTTTCCAGGCTGAACAACCCCAGCTCCCTCAGCTGCTCCTCACAAGACAAGTGTTCCAGACCTCCAACCTTTACTTCCCTGACAAGTTCTTCCCTGTTGACAAGAAGCAGGTCCAGGAGGGCACCTTCCCTGGTCAGCTCACTTACCAGCTGTGTGAGGAAGTTATCCTCCACACACTCCAGGAATCTCCTGGATTGTTCCCTCTCTCCTGTGTTGTATTCCCAGCAGATATCCGGGAGGTTAAAGTCCCCCCCAAGAACAACAGCAAGTGACTGCAAGATTTCTCCCAGCTGGTTATAGAAAGCATCATCCACCTCAGCGCTTTGGTTGGGAGGTCTGTAGAAGACTCCTACAGCAATATCAGCTTTATTGGCCCTTATCTTAATCCAAACATTCTCAACCATGTCATCACTATACTTGATTTCTGAGCTCTCATAGCATTCTCTAACATACAGAGCCACTCCACTGCCTCTCCTTCCCTGTTTATCCCTCCTGAAGAGCTTGTAGCCATCGATTGTGGCATGCCACTCGTGAGAGGCATCCCACCACATTTCTATGATAGCCACTATGTCATAGTTTTCCTGGCGCATCATGGTTTCAAGCTCCCCCTGTTTGTTGCCCACACTGCATACATTGGTATAGATGCACTTCAGATGAGCTATTGATTCCAACACCTTTTTGTAAGGTTGACCTCATTTCCTACCAGACTCTTCACAGGTGCTTCTGTTGTTTCTAAACATATGTCCCTTCTGCTGGATGAAATGGAGAGCAAGAGTCCTCAGTAGTCCTCCCTCCCTCAAGCTTTGGCATGCTTCCCTTGGGGTTAATCCTGACAGGCCCAGTCATCTCCCCTTCCCCCCTCATATATAGTTTAAAGCCCTGTATTTACCAGATAGGTATTATTATCTGAAACTATTTGTTTTGCTGTCACAATTAATTTTTAATGACAATGAATCTTTTTGGTTAATAGAACCATCCTTTCATTATTTAGAGGTAAAGTGTCATAACGTGTCAGCTGGCAGGTAATGTTCTGGTTGCTTTTTCAGTCTGGGCTTATCCTTTCACTGCATGTATTCCTTACACAATTTTCTGCGAAACTGTTGGAGATTTATGTTGGTGCTAGCCAGCACTGAGCCATCTGCAACAGCTTGTACTGCCTTCTGAAAAGTTTCCCTACAAAAGATGTACTTAGAGCTGCAGTAGTTTCATAAATGTCCTTAAAAAAACCCTGTTGCATATTATCAACCTTCATAGTAAATTACTGTGTGGTCAAAATTACTTCTGTACGATAATTTTCATAACTAAGGCTGAGTGACTGCAAATCTTGTCTATGCATTCGTGGTAGGTTTGCTTTCATGTCCCTGGAGTGTGATCTTCCCAGGCTGATCCTGAACAGCGTTTCTGAGTGGCTAATTGAGTTTTAAATATATCTGCCAAAACCCATGTCCTTGTCTTTCCTCCTTCCAGCCCCTACTTCATTATTCCAAAAAGAGGCCTTCAGAGAAATGAACCAGGGTAGCCAGTGTTCCCTTTTCATTACAATGTCGAGGAATAAAACTGATAAAGAAACCAGACCATTTCCCATGTGAAGCCTTAATAGTTTTCTAATCATTTACAAATAGAAAATTATTTGGACTAGCAGGAGGGGAGGAATTTTCCCTATGCAGAAAATCTTTCTTTGAAAAATTATTGATCTGTTATGAGTAGACCACTTGTTGAAGGATCCCTCACTTCCCTAAATCCCAGTGTCCTTCAGTACAAAGAGGTGAGTGTTTCCCAGTCTACTTCCTGCTCTGGTTACCGTCTGCCAAACTGGCTGAACTTTAACACCTCTTATGCCATCATTGCCATACCCATGATTATACATTTACCACACAACAAATGAGTCTAAAGATCATCCAGAGAACCACAACCACAGCACAGACTGCTTAAAAGCCTGGAGCTGGATATATTATTTCTGGGCAGCACTCACCAGATTTCTGCAGAAATGGCCTCGGTGCTAAGTGCTTGTCCGCAAATCACGGTGACGCTGTTTCTGCTCCTGTCTGTGCTCAGTCTGGCTGCTGGTGGGAAGCTGCTGGTGGTACCGGTGGACGGGAGTCGTTGGCTCAGCATGCGGGAAGTGTTGGATGGACTCAGGGAGAAGGGGCATGAAATAGTTGTTGTTGCACCTGAAATAAATACGCATATAAAACCAACAAAGAATTTCATTATGAAAATGTATCCAACACCTTTCACACAGGAAGAGGTAGATGCAAGTATCCATTCCTTTTCACAGGAAGTATTTGAAGAAGGATCTATTCTGGAAAGATTTCTTAAAGTATACCAAAGACTGAAAAGCATTTCTGTGATTTCTCTCTCTGTCTGTGAGCACTTATTGTACAACAAAGAGCTTGTCAGATATCTTGAGGAGAGCAAGTTTGATGCTGTATTTACAGACCCTGTAATACCCTGCGGGCAGATACTGGCTGAACATCTTTCAATCCCTTCGGTGTTTTTTTTACGAGGAATACCATGTGGTTTAGATTTTGAAGCCACTCAGTGCCCCAATCCTCCTTCTTATGTGCCCAGGTTATTTACGGGCTATACAGACCGCATGAACTTTTTCCAGCGAGTGAAGAATCTGATCTTTGACATCCCAAATTATTTCCTCTGTGATTTTGTCTTTCAACCACATGCCAAACTGGCTTCTGAGTTTCTTCAGAGGGACGTGACTGTGCCAGATCTCTTACGCCAGGCTTCCATTTGGCTCATGAGGTTAGATTTTGTGTTGGATTATCCAAGACCTTTAATGCCCAACATCATTGTAATTGGAGGAGTTAACTGTGCTCACAAGAAGCTATCTCAGGTGGGTCACGCTCTGTTTTTAATTCATGCTCTGATAGACTTCTGTGTTCACAGGGGTAGAATTTTTTTGCGGATAAAGGTCCTGTTTTGGGTGAGTTAGGCAAATATTAATGAAAGAAGTAATTTTTCTCTCACTTTCTTCCTCACTTTCCATTTTCTGTGCAGATACCTATGTCTTTTCATTTATAAAGTATGCTCAGTTGAAGAGAATCTCTTCTAGTGAAGGTCTGTGATGGGACATTCTGTCCACCAACCAAAGTGATTGCCAGCGCTTCTGCACAGTAAGACAAAGATGCTGCATTTTTCTTACAAGCATCTCCCATTAGACTGCCTGCAAAAGTATAACAGATCTGTCCAGGCTCAAAAAACCCCTAATGAATGATGACATGAAGCAGGTCTGCTTTGAAACATCCAGCATGGTATGACTAGCATGAGGGGATGGAGGCAGCCTTGGTGATAATGCTAACTTCTCAGATGTGGTTGAGTGCCTCAAGCGCAGAAGACAGCAACACACAGAGTTCTTGCTGGAGAGTCTTTCCAGCTGCTTTGTGGGAGAGCCTGGAGAGTTGGTCTATTCTTTTTGGTGCCCTGGCTTTATCATCAGTCATATTATTTAGGACTTGTGCACTGTGGGATAAGGTCACCAAGCCTGCATGGCAGTTCCACCCATCTCCAAGAGGCAGACATGGCTGTGGCATCTTACAAATGTCCTCATGCACACTGTAATTTGCCTTCTGAGCATTCATACAGTTACACTGCTGCTGGACACTATGCAAGATTTGCCAGTTACAGAGAAGAGGACCTCAATTGTTTCTTGGGAAGTGCCCCTTAAAGAGTGTTCTGACATATCTGCTCTGCTTTCTGTGACCAGAAAACCAACTCCTCCATCCTCTAAGGCAGGTCTTAGATACTGGAAGTGTGGTTTAGTGCAGGTGATGTGTCCTGCAGACAAACGTGTCATCCTGCCTCCATCTTTATCAGTCTTCTCAGTTCAGAAACAAACTTAAACAGCTCTTCTACATCTGCTATGGGGCTATAGGCATCCTAGAGATGAGTCTTCAAAGAAAGAATTAAATGGGACATGTCTTGCCTAAGAGAAGGGAGCAGCCTCTGCTAGGCTAATTGGTGATGTGGCTGTGACACATCTCCTGCACTTGCAAAAAGTTCAGCCAGAGGGAAGATCTCAGAAGTGCAGTCCCACTCAGAACCACCCCTGCCTCCTACCCCTGTGACATTCTTTACTCTTCCTCTAAGAGGATGGGGGATCCCTGGTGGGTCCACCAAACACCACCAGCCTGTGGCTTTGGCTGGAATTAAATGCTTATTATGCAGTCTTTTATCAAATGAACGATTATCCATTTACCACACAGCAAATAACTCGAAGGATCAAAAGTTAGGCTGTAGCACAGATTGCTTTAAAGTGCAGAGCTGGTGTTGTTGCTTCAGTGCTGCCAGTGGTTTTCTTTCTGGGCAGCACTCACCAGATTTCTGCAGAAATGGCCTCGGTGCTAAGTGCTTGTCCGCAAATCACGGTGACGCTGTTTCTGCTCCTGTCTGTGCTCAGTCTGGCTGCTGGTGGGAAGCTGCTGGTGGTACCGGTGGACGGGAGTCGTTGGCTCAGCATGCGGGAAGTGTTGGATGGACTCAGGGAGAAGGGGCATGAAATAGTTGTTGTTGCACCCGAAATCAGTTTGTACATAAAGCCAACAAAGAATTTTGTTATGAAAATGTACCCAGTCCCTTTCACACAGGAAGAGATGGATGGAAATTTCCGGGCATTTTTGCAAGATGTACTTGAAGAAGGTTCTTTTCTAGAAAGATTCCTTAAAGTATACCAAGGTATGAAAAAAGTGTCTGATTTGGCAATCTCCAGCTGTGCACACTTACTGTACAACAAAGAGCTTGTCAGATATCTTGAGGAGAGCAAGTTTGACACTGTCCTTACAGACCCTGTACTACCCTGCGGGCAGATACTGGCTGAACATCTTTCAATCCCTTCGGTGTTTTTTTTACGAGGAATACCATGTGGTTTAGATTTTGAAGCCACTCAGTGCCCCAATCCTCCTTCTTATGTGCCCAGGTTATTTACAGAGAATACAGNGTGAGTTAGGCAAATATTAATGAAAGAAGTAATTTTTCTCTCAATTTCTTCCTTGCTTTCCATTTTCTGTGCAGGCAGCTATACCTATAGTGTAGGGTCTATTGTTTGCGGAGAAATGCATGTCAGGCTTTTGTCCTGGGGTACCCTTGCTGCCTTACCACTTCTGTCTTTGTCAATTAATTTGTCTGCTCCTTCACACGGTATTTCCAAAGGTAGAATCAGCAGGAATCTTGCAGGTTGTGGACTCTCAGCCTAAGCACCATCTCTGTGCCTCAGAAGATTGTGCCTTGGTGATGGCTATGTGAGATCTGAGAGAAAAATCAGTCCCAATGCACCTGAAGGGTGTGTGGTGGCTTGGTAGATCCTCCTCAGAGGTGACAGAGCTGCCAAAACTTTTCTAAGAAAAAACAGACAGGGCTTATCTGATGCATCCACCACCTTTTACCACTCACCTGCGTAGATTGCTGAACTCTAGTGCTTGTTAACCAGCTTTTTGTCAAAACAGTGATTATATGTTTATTTCATAGCAAATACCTCCAAAGGTTGAAAGGCCAGATACTGGCTCAACCTTCTGCGTTTGTGTTTTTTGGTTTGTTTTTGTTTTGTTTTTTTCCAGCAAATACTGTGTGGTGTAGAATTTGAAGCCATTCAGCATCCTGCCATGTTCCTGTCTACCTGTACATATTTACTGTACAACAAAGAGCTTGTCAGATATCTTGAGGAGAGCAAATTTGTTGCTATCTTTACAGATCCGCTACTACCCTGTGGGCCAATACTGGCTGAACATCTTTCAGTCCCTTCAGTGGTTTTTTTGCAGCAAATGCCATGTGGTTTAGAATTTGAAGCTACTCAGTGTCCCAATCCCCCTTCTTACGTGCCCAGGATATTTTCAGAGAATACAGACCGCATGAACTTTTTCCAGCGAGTGAAGAATCTGATCTTTGACATCCCAAATTATTTCCTCTGTGATTTTGTCTTTCAACCATATGCAAAACTGGCTTCTGAGTTTCTTCAGAGGGACGTGACTGTGCCAGGTTTCCATTTGGCTCATGAAGCTAGACTTTGTTTTACACTATCCAAGACCATTGATGCCCAACATGATTCTGGTTAGTGGAGTTAACTGTGCCCACAAGAAGCTAACTCAGGTGGGTTGGACTTTGTTTTTTTCATGTCATTCTTGCTAGTTTTTACATACTCTGAAAAGCTGTAACAGAATTTGTTAGAAAGGCCCCTTTCTTTGGGTAAAAGGATTTGAACCTGCTTTTCCTATGCAATGACGTGCCAGTATTCCTTTCAGTGAAGGTATCCATAAGTCATAGTACAAAAATGGAAAAAGTGTTGCAAATGAATGTAGCTCTGGGAAATGCCCCATTGATCATGTGCTCTACTCAAAGCAGCTTTGACACTAGAGCAGGTTTCTCAGGGACTCTTTGATCAGGACTGTTCATGTGGTGCAAGACAGACTTTCCTTCGAGGAGACCTTCACTCATCATGTTGTACACATTGTTGCTGATTTCCTCCATGTTTCTGTCTTTTTTTGATTTAAAGAAGGATTCTCTATGCCATAGACTCATTAAATACCTAGGATGGAAAGTCATTTGCATTCCTGTCAGTCAACCTCCTTGTCAAAGCAGGTTCACTTAGTTCAGGTTGTTCCATTCTATGTCTTGTCAAGTTTTGAATATCTTCTATGACCCATCTAGTGAAAACACATTATTATATCCAATTTATTATATCCGATTCTGCTTTTCTGTGTTGCAGCTTATGTCTGTTGCCTCTTGTCCTGTCACTGTTAATCTTGCGGGAGAGTACATCTTTGTGTTCTTTAAACCCATCTATGAAGGCAATTAAAGACAGCAGGAAGATCTCCTGTTACACTTTGTTGTCTGTCCAGCTGGAGTGCAGCCTGTCTTGTGGCATGGAGTTATCCCAGCCCAGTGGAAGAACTTTGCTTTTGCTTTTGCTGACCTTTGAGAGGCTCCTGGTGGCCTGTTTATGCAGCTTGTGGCATTCTTTTTGCATATCCCAGGCCAGTGATCTTCCTGATTTAGAGTATAAACTGGCATCGTAGAAATAAATTATAAGTGAGGTTGCATTATTCTTATAAAATGAATGTTAGATTTGTTTCAGGTTTTTTTATGTGCATTCAAATGTATTTTGTGGTTTGCAGAGTAACATCATAACTTATATTTTTAGAAATAACTCTTCCTGTTAAGTAAGTTTTTCAGATATTGCCTTTGCAAAAGAGTGAAATAGGGCTTGTTTTTCAGAAACAGCAGAATCTCACATGGTAGAAATGAAAGCATTTTTAAGAAGATTCAAACTTGGCACTCAGTCGAGGAAAGCAGAGACAAAATAAACCAAATAGCTAAGCCTATGAAAAGGACCATGACAAAGGATCCGTGACAGATGTCTATAAAATCCTGAAAAGTGTAGCGAAGGTGAAAGGAGAACTGATAGGCAGTTTCTCCCAGTACTTCACCTATGACTAACACTGAAATGAGGTGGCAACAAACTTAAAGCAAACAAAAGGCAGTACTATTCCACACCATACATAAAATAAATTAAAAAATTAATCTGCCTCTTAACACCTGTGGATTTACCTTTTTTTTTTTTTTAATACAAAACCTAAGAATTTAGAAAGGATTTGGGTGGTTAATAAGTGTGGTGGTCCAGACAATTTCTGCCTTGGCCCCCAGCAGCTCTCACAGCTCTATGCTGAGCATGATTCACATGGTATGGAGTACTCCTTTGGGTAGTTTGGGTCAGTCTCCTGTCCCAGCTGTGTCCTGTCCCAGCTCCTTCTGAAAGTTAACCATGTCCCTGCCGGAATCAGGACAAAGAAGTGTATTCTGACTGTCAGGATTTGTAGACTTACAAAAAAGGTACTCTTGGATTCCCCAAGCTGGGGATATTCACTGGAGCATTTCCAGCCAGTAAAACCTTGACTTTTGAGTACAACTCTGTACTTTTGCTTTACTTTCTCCTGACAGATATCTCTTTTCACCCTTGCCTTTGGATGAGGCTGAACTTGTGGACTTCATTCAGTCTCTGGACTCGTGAACACGTGAAAGGGCATTCTTTGCTCAAAGTCAAGTGAAAGGAACTGTACTGATGTCTGAAACTCCTTCCTCATTATTGCAGTTTTCTTAGATGTTGCAGTGTTCCCCTTGCTATCTAGAGAATGGTTTATGAGAATTGCTTTTTTTAACCGTGCCATACTTCTATCAAAATAAACTTTTTATTACACACAGGGTATTAGCCTTGGAATGTGCTTATCACATCCAGGTACCTTTAGCAAAGGTAGAAGTTTCATGAACCAGATTTCCCATCTGCTCCAAAGCAACTTTTCCGGGCTGCTGCACAGTGTGAAGAAACCATTCAGAGCTCTCTCCAGTCAGGTGTGGTTGGTTGGGGAATCTAAACAGGTCTCTCTTCTCTAGCCAGCAATTGCTCCTGTGCAGCTACGATTCCTGTCTTTTTCATGCTTTTGCAAAATTGCAAACTTTTGGATCTAACTTTTCCCTTTTCATGAAATATGCCTTAATGGCAGATGAGATCTGCTTGGTCAGGCACTTCCTGTACGCACAAACTGCAGATATCTGCTTTTCTAGGTTTGTCTTGAAAGTTTTCATGTGCCTTTGCATATTCTCCCTGTCTAAGGATATTGCTTTGTTTATAGGCGCCTGTTTCATTCCCACTTCTACCCATTGGTCTTCATTTGCAACAGATTCAACCCAGTTTCTCAAGAATAATTAGACACTTAAATCCCATTCAGATCAACCTGATTTGGATATATAAATAGGTCCTTGGAGTGGGACTGTCTTCCACATCAGATCACATCAGCTGTGCTGTTATACAAGAAAACTTTCAAAACCTCAGAGATCAGAAGCCAAATGCTCTGAGTCTCTCAAGCTGCTGTTTGTGGCCTTGAGTCTACTATTTACTGCTACCCAGAAAAAACTGGCTGTATTGTCATTGTTCCTCTGCATCAAGTATCTGTAGTCTGCTGTTGAGTGCTATAAAGAAGAGGACTTCCAACAAGGACATTATATTTTTTGCCTTAAAAAATCTTATCATAGCATATGCGGAAACTGTTCTCCCCTTCCTCCTGTAAGCACAGGAACTCTGTTCTCTCTTCCTCCTGTAAGAACAGGACACAAGTATGGACCTCCCACTGGCTCACTCATACCACAGCCAAGCCTTGGTAATTTCTTTTGTGAAGTAGCTATTAATAAAAGCTTTAAAAAACATTTGGCCCATAGCCTCTCACCTATGAATTGTTATGGTCCCACTTGAGCAAGGACCGCATATTCTACTGCATCATTGCTTTCAAAATGATGTTTGGCCTTGAGCCACTCACAAACTCTTATGGCCTCTCTTGACCAAGAACTGTGTATTCTGCCTCATTATTGCTTTCAAAAAGGTGCTCGGCCTAGAGCCAAACACCTGTGAACTATTATGGCCCCTCTTAAGCAAGGACTGCATATTCTGCTGCATCATTATTTACATAAAAAGGTGTTTGGTTAATATGTTACTCAGACTTTGATGATACCACACTTGGCATGCCAGCTCCTGCTTACCATATAGAACATTGTTTGTGAACTCCAGGGACCTTTCTGGGCAAAAGTGTAAAGAGAAAGTTGGAGCTTTAGGTCTTTCATGTCAGTAGCACAACATGCTTCTTGTGCTATAGGCTCTCCGGAGAAGCTCAGTGGCCATGAAAGTTGATTTCTGACTTGAATCTGGCACAGGACAGTGAAATCACTGTACTAACAACTGCTACCTCTGCTAATCAAAGATACTGCTAAGTGTTCTGTAACTTAAATGCATGGAAATGCTACTTGCTTTAGATCCTTTGATAGCACTCTTATCACCATTTAAAACCTAGTCTTTGACCTCCAACAAAGCAAACACTAGTGTCTTAGCAAACACTATCTAGAGGTAAATATTAATGACAATCAAGTTATAAATGCGGTGTAGCTATTGTTTGCTTTCATATGCTCTGTGGAAGAAGTAAGAAGAAACAGTTGATTTCTTTTCTTGCTGACAGCCCTGTGATGGTTACGTGGAGATAGCAGACATACACTGGGCTAGTTCTTTTTCTGTCTTTCTGGAGTTTGACAGAAGGTGGGAAGCTTTCGATCGTGCCTCAGGATGGAAGTCACTGGCTGAGCAAGTGAGTGGTTCTAGAGAAACTCTAGGAGAGGGGGCATGAAATCATTGCAGTGATTCCTGAAGCCACTTTGCTCATGAAAAGCTCACAATCTTTCACCGTCAAAACATACTCTGTGCCTTACACACAGGAGTTCGTGGATAGATTCTACCATTTCATTAGTGAAAAAAGTTTTGATAACCCTTCCTTCCTAGAAAACGTTACAATTTTACTCAGCAATATATCAGACGTGACCAGTATGTTCTCTTCTGCATGTCGGCATCTCTTATTTAATAAAGAACTAATGAATTACCTCCATGACAGTGAATTTGATGCCATTATGATGGATCCTGTGTTGCCTTGTGGGCCAGTTATTGCTGAGCATCTCTCTCTCCCTTCAGTGTATTTCATGAGTGGTCTTCCATGTACCTTAGACTACAAAGCCATGCAGTGTCCCAGTCCTCTCTTTTATGTGCCGAGTACTTTCACACCCAGTTCAGATCACATGACCTTTGCAGAGCATGTGAAGAACCTTCTGGTTGGTTTTTCAGGGCATTGGTTTTGCTATCTGTTTTATTTAAAAATTGAGAACTTAGCTTCTGAGTTTCTTCATAGAGAAGTAACAATACTGGAACTGTTTAGCATCCATTTAGCTGATGAGATATGATTTTGCTTTTGAGTATCCGTGCCCCATAATGCCAAACATGGTCTATATAGGAGGCATCAACTGTGAGCAGAAGAAGCTGTTATCAAAGGTATGTCATTGTTTACATTGAGGGTATTATAACATTTATTAGCAATTATATAAGATTTGCTTTTCTAAGTGCTTCCTATTTGTGCTCGAGCTCGTCCATGATTGAATACCAGAATGGCATGATTTGGAAGTGGGAATCTCAGGCTCTGAGAGATGATCACAAGACTTTGTTGCAGTGCAAGCAGCTAAAGTGTTTCTCTCTGGGAGAGCTTAGATGAAGTTGTCTAAGCTGCGTAGCTGCTTAGGTATAGCTTAGCTTGCTGTCAGCATATCACCATAATATCAGATAACCATGGCATGTATGCTATATCTAGACAAGTGACAAAATAATTCTTGGTCATATGATTTTAAAATCACTTACATTTGTGGAATACTGATTCATTGCAGGAGACTTGATTGTGTGAAAAATGGAAATGTGGAACTAACTCTGTGTATATATCCAAGCACTTATAGTGCACAATAGAGACTGATAACGGGAGTGAATACCCCAAAACCAGGGGTATGCAATCAAAGGTGGTAGAGGGACCTCTTTTGTCTCTGAATTTGTGTAAGAAGACCTGTAAGATAGCATATCAGAAGGTGACGGGAAAAAGGAACCCTCTACCCTCCCTCCTAGGCTTGGTTAAATCTCCCTAGTGGGCTGTGCAAATAGCGCAGGTGTCAGTCATTTGTTCTGTTTGTCAGACCACAGTGGTGATGCAACAGACAAAGTTATTGCTAAGATTTTATCATGTTTACTACTCTAGAGTTGGGGCTTTCACTTTGATAACTGTTATGAAACAAATCTGAAGATAAACCTTATCAACCCCCTGTGTATCAAATCTCTGTCAATCATTCCTTCTTGTTTAGATACTGAGAGTGCAAAGTAATCCAACTTCTGTTCTCCGCTCTGTGTCCAATCAGCTGAGCAGACTCAAGGCAGGGAGTTCATCATTAACTGGATGTTAATAAGATAGTGATTGCTTGGTCAGGTGTTGCGTCCCATTCATAACTCTCCTCAGCCTTCCAGTACAACGCGCTGCCAATTGCTTGATGCTTCTCCCTCAAGCAGATGAATCCTCCAATGTTAATTCAAACGTCTGACTTTACCTTGCAGTGTCCAGTTACTTAAAGCCTTCACTGGCACAGGTGATTAACCCAACCTTTACCCACAGTTAAAAATTACCCTTATTTCTGCCAACAAACATACAGTCCATTAAAAGTTAAACACTTACCTTAGTTAAGATTAAAGTGCAAAGTACCCCCACGATTCATTCTTCATCCCCTGCAACAGTTTTGCAGCTGTTTGAAACTTGGCTGCCGGTGCAAGGAAAATGACTTCATCAAATCCAAGATTTAATCCTCTTACCTCCTGGGTTGTGTTTTTCCTGCTCCTGTGGACCTTTTCTGAAGGTGGAAAGCTTTTGGTTGTACCTATTGATGGCAGCCACTGGCTCAGCATGCGGCCAGTTGTGGAGCGGCTCGGACAGAGGGGACATGAAATCGTGGTGGTTCCGCCAGAGATAAATTTGCGGATAGAATTGTCAGTGCATTATACAATGAAAACATACTCTGTGCCTTACACCAAGGAGTACGTGGAGGCAGCATTTAAAAAGCTGGGGTATAGCAGTTTCACACCTCAACCCCTCTTGGAAAAATTCTCAAAATTGGCAAATATTACAACCATGTTCTTTGATTCCTGCAAACGTCTTCTGTCTAACAAGGAGCTGATCCAATACCTCGAAGAAAGAAAATTTGATGCTGTCTTTATGGATCCTTTCTTTCCATGTGGACAGATAGTGGCTGAACACCTCTCCCTGCCTTCTGTGTACCTTGTACGGGGACTGCCGTGCAGCTTAGACTTCCATGCTACCCTCTGCCCAAATCCTCTCTCTTACATTCCCAGGTTCTTCACCCACTACACGGACCGCATGGGCTTCCTCCAGCGTGTGGGCAACCTTGTAGCTAGCCTGAGCAGTTCCCTGGCTTGCAGTTTTCTTTATTCTCGATATGATCATTTGATCAAAGAATTCCTCCAGCAAGAGGCAACAGTACTTGAACTGTTCAGCCACGCGTCTATTTGGCTCATGAAATATGACTTTGTGTTTGAGTATCCCAGGCCCCTAATGCCTAATATGGTCTTGATTGGAGGCATAAGCTGCACTCGGGAAAAAGCATTATCAGAGGTTAGTTACCTTTTTCCCCCTGTGTAACTATGACTGCACTGTTTGCTCTCACCATAAGATGGAGCTCCTGGCAGTACAAATAATAACAGGAGAAAGAGCGAGGTGGTAGTGCCTAGGAAAGCACTTTGCAGCTCTGCATCCCTTGTGCAATGAAGTGCAAGTTCTTTTGCGTGATATCTCCGGAATCCCAGACAAGCATGTCCAAAAAGCTGGGCTTTTCCAGGTTTTCTTCCAGTATTTTCTGACTGCTTCTTTCCAGTAACTTTGTTTTGTCCACCTTCTTATTAGGCTTGGTGCTAGCTAGGGTAATGCCAAATAATCCTAGTTCTCTGCCCTTGAGCAGAGGACAGTTTCTGCAGCAATTTCAGAGACAGTGGCAGACCTAAACAAAATTCTTATCCGCTCCAATGAAGCAGTAAGAGATCTGCTTCTTTTGCACAAAATATTTTGTCCCACATCTTGACTGTAATATTTTGCTTGAACCATACCAAACTTCTCAAATATGGGATATCTGCCACTTTCCACTAAGAAATCCTCCCAATTAACCTTTAGTGCTTTCTCTTATTTTTCAGTGAGTGTCTGCTGCAAGTACTTTATAAATATTGTGTGCAATAGCCACCAATATGCTCAGATCCTGGTTAGAAAGGCTTTAGTAAAGTAACCTGCCTATTTCCAAAGCAGAACTGCAAAAAGTTTCATCATCACAGTGATGGTTGTTAGAAAAAAGTCAGACCTTAGCACACAAAAACATTTCAAGAACAGAGTCAAACTGATGTGACTGGTCTCACAGAAAATCAGCAGGACTAAATACACCCTGAAATAACTCTATCTGTTCCACTGCATCTGGAGCTGCAGAAAGTCAGCCAGCCACTGGCCAAAGAATTTTGTACCAAAGCATATTTGTCCTTTAGGGAGGATCTTGAAGTTCCCAGATGTTTGCGAGTTTATACAGAACTGAGCCCAGTGTTCCCAACTAGGTATCTGTGATGCCTTAATGGAGCGCATGTCTTCAGAGATACCTGGTAATGCAGAACCAAACCCTCAAATTAGAGTTTACATTTCACCCTGTTTGCTTCAAGGAGAGCATCAGATCTGCTGTTGAGGGTGCAGTATCAGCAAACTCTCAATGGCTCCTTCTGTTAGACATCCAGTTTCATGCAAAGGGCCATGGCACTATGGACAGCCACAAAAATACATCATGGAGCATAAACTAGGAGAGCCAGTCTCGGTTATCCCCTCAGACCATGGTCACCATAGAACGGTTTGGGTTGGAAGAGACCTTAAAGATCATCTTGTTCCAACCCCTTTACCATAGGAAGGGACACCTCCTACTAAACCAGATTACTCAATGTTTTAATTGCCAGACTTACGGAAACACTTAGCTAATTTTATTCCACTCATTAAACTCTGATGCCTGCAGCAACTCCCTCCAGTTTTGTCTTTCCTTCCCCACTTTACCAAATATTTTTTTATGGCATAGGATATTTACTTCAGCCTTTGACTGTTTTTATGCTTCACTGGAATCCTTTTCTTCTTAGATGCCAATATAGATCTCCTAGTCCTTCTTTTATTTAAATAAAACAAACAAAATGGATTTTAAAAAAACCCAATCTGGCAGTGGTTCCATATTCTCATACTCAAAGCAGACCAAATAAATCCAGATATTAGAAGACAGACCTATCAGAACACTTTTCAAAATCTTAATTATCTCTTGCAGTTTCATGGACTGAAAAGAAGAGCATGAGCTCTAGATCCAGAGTATCTGACTTGCAATAGATGTGAAAATAAACCACAATATACTCACCTGGGGATTGGTTGCCAGGAAAAGTAGGATGATGACTCGATCTCAATTGGTACAGCACTTTTTCTGTTGCACAGAAATTGATGTCTTTAAGGTGGCAGGCTTTGCTACATGACTGTTTTAAAGTAACTTTTTTTTCTCCTGCCTATACTGAATCTCGGTTCAGGCTTTAGTTCTGCAGGCACTCACACACCTCTCTAACTTTGTTCATCCATCTGTGCCCTTTTTTTTCCCCTGGAATTTTCCTGATGATAATTTTCTTGTGTTGACTGTTCACCTTTCCAGGTGGTTTTTTGGGAACGTGGCAGAAATTACAGCATCTGACGTGGAAGGGATTTTGACTGTGGATGTACTTTGTGTTGGCAGGAATTTGAAGCTATTGTGAATGCCTCTGGAGAACATGGCATTGTTGTCTTCTCACTGGGCTCCATGGTCTCCGAGATTCCTATGAAGAAAGCCAAAGAAATTGCAGATGCCTTGGGATCAGTCCCTCAAACGGTATGGTTTCCCTCTCCTCCTTTCAGCACAGCAGTTCAACACTGTTTTCAAATACAGTATACTATTACCTGTGGCTTTCAGCGTGCTTGGTCCTCCCTTCTTTCTCCTACTTCCCGATGCCAGAAGAAACTATCCTCCTCAGCAGCTCTGTGTGACAAAACAGGTTTTGTGCACCATGAATATTTTCAGCTGTGCTTTTCAACCCCACTGAGGAGCAGCAAAAGCTGCTGAGAACTGACATTTTTTTTACTTCTCTTGAAAGGTTTTGTGGCGCTACACAGGAGAGGTGCCCCCCAACCTGCCAAAGAATGTAAAGCTTGTCAAATGGCTGCCACAGAATGATCTTCTAGGTAGGTCTAAGGTACTTTGAGATACCAGCATATCTATTTTAATCCATTACTGCTGTTGTAAGGCCCCTTTAGCATCATCTGTGCTGACTGCCCATATCACTGTGGGTCTCAGGACTTCCTTACAACCTTTGCTGTTTGAAGCAGAGCTCATCTTTTAGGAACTTATCTGATGCAACTTCAAAGTTGCCAAATTATGAAACAACATTGTTTGGAAAGGTGTTCCAACACTTGACTACGCTTCGTGTCAAAAATGGGGATCTTTATCTCTGACTAGCCAGTCTCAACACACAGCCATGGATTTTTGTCATACCTTTGTCTACTGGACTGAAAAGAAAATATAAGGTTCCTGAGTGGGCATTTCCAGACAGGTTGTCAGGCTTTTCAAGCGGTAAAATTGTATGTGCTATAGCAAGGAGTCCATTTTTTGGTTAAGACAACAGGGCTGGGCTGTGGGAGATCTGCAAAACCAGCAAATGGAAGATGTGAAAAAAGTTAGCAATGGTAATATCATCTTTAACCTCACTTGGCTCTCATTTTGTCCTAAAATCTGAGAAACTTTGGAGGATTATCCAAGGTTTTCCAGAGACTACCCAAACCAAGATAGAGCTCTACAACCTAGGGTTCATTCAATCCCCTGCAATGTCCTGTTGTTTGCAGCCCTAAGACTGTCCATAAGTAATGATGCACAGAACAACCTGAAGTTCTTGATTTATACCTACCAATATAATTTTTATGCAAGTTTTTCCCCAGAGATGTGTTCCTGTGGCTTATTAAATCAAATAGCTAAGCAAGTCTTTCTTTCCTCCACAGCTCACCCTAAGACTCGTGCCTTTATTACCCATGGAGGCTCACATGGTGTTTACGAGGGCATATGCAATGCCGTGCCAATGGTATTAATGCCATTATTTGGAGACCAGATGGACAACGCAAAGAGAGTAGAGTCACGGGGAGCAGGAGTGACACTGAACATACTTGAAATGACTTCAAAGGACATATCCACTGCCCTGAAAGCAGTTATTAATGATAAAAGGTCAGTAATAGAAACACAGCCTTTCTCATCCTATGGTTGTGTAACCCCAGCACACTAGCTTCCAGCTGGACTGAATGTTGTCTGTGCTTCTCTGCCTTCTTGATATACAAAACTATGTCACTTAGAAGCTGATGGTTAATCTTGTTCTGTCCCTTTAACTGTACTGTCCTTCTCACTGCTTGGGATTATAATCGTTAGGTGACAAGAACTGGCTGATCTGAGAAGATGCAGGTAACAGAGAAGAGAGGGTATAAGTGCAATGCCAGAAATTAAGTTGACAAAAGATATGTCACCTGCTTAAAGCTAAATTTACCAGGCAGAGGGCACTGTCACAATGTGGTAGAAAAGGCAAGTGGTGAAGGGCTTACGTTCCCCGAATCTGTGTTGACATGAGTGAGTGGAAAGCCTGAAGAAGTTGAAATGATTGGCTGCCTGGCTTGTTTTCTTTCCATGAGGGTTGCCCATAGATGCTGTCTGCACAACAGCAGGAGGGAGAAGAGAAGTAGCAGAGTCCTGTTACAGTCCAGAGGCTGGTTGTACTGCATCAGAAAGCTTTGCCTTCTACCTGGCAGAAATACAGCCATTATCACTCATTTACTTTACAGACTTTCCCCCCCAGCTAGCGCTCCTAAGGAGCTGCAGGAGCACAGCCAGCTGCTGTCTGGCTCAGCAAGGCTGGACAATTCCAGCACAGAGCAGAAGGGATATGCACAGGTATGCTGAGGTGGTATAGGGAACCATGCTAGACCTCATAGTATTTATTGCAGTCAGCATGCCCAAAGTGTTTCAAGGCATCACAACAAAGGGGAAATTTAAGACATAACCTCTTCCCCTCTCCTATTCTCTGTTGTCGTTAATGCCTCTAAGTCCTTGGCATCCTCTTTGCCATCTTGTTTCTGATAAATGGCACTTTATTGCCATTGTTTCCTAACCATCATTCTTATAGCAATATTACTACTACTATAGCTGAATAGCTTTTCTATACCCAGTCTCACGTTTCAGCCAGATGCCTTCATCCTTCACCACAGAGATTTTCTTGACAGCTCAAACGAAGCTTTTCTGGTGTTTTTACTAATACCTTTTCTCCTTTCTTTGTCATTGAGAACAGCACTTTTCTGGGCCCATAATTTTGCCATTATGCTTCTCATGGGATGGCGGTGGTGGGAAACACCACCAGAGAAGCCCCTGGTGGGCCATCAGACAACTGACACTACATCCTTTATTTCTGGGGACTCAGTCTCAGCAGCACAAGTCATTGAAAACACCCAAGGTCTTTTCTTGGCAGGTACAAAGAGAACATCAAGCGCCTCTCAGACCTTCACCTCGACAGACCCATCCACCCCCTGGACCTGGCTGTGCACTGGGTGGAGTTCGTAATGAGACACAAAGGGGCCCCGCACCTGCGACCTGCTGCTCATGACCTGAACTGGATCCAGTACCACTCTCTGGATGTCATTGCCTTCCTCCTTGCCGTGGTGCTCCTCTCTCTCTTCATTTCTTTGAAGTGCTGCCTGTTCTGCTGCCGCAGGTGCTGCTGTAAGAAGGGAAGAACAAGAAAGCCTACCAAATCAAAGTCCCACTAGCAGATGAAACCAGTGGTAGGAGCTAAGGCCTCTGCTCTGATCTGGAAGGGTCAGACAACATCCCAAATTTCACTATTGCTGACTTTTAGTCAAGAAATAATAATATTCCTTTAAACTAGTGCCATTTGAGGGGTTGTTTCACTGACACAATTTTTTGCCTTTAATTAAGAATCAGTTGTTAAAAATAATTTGTGTAGGAGTTCTTCAGTCACTTGGGAAGATGTTAGTGTGAAGTCCAAAGCTTCTTGCTTTCATATCTTGGTGTACAGGGGACTCACAGTCCTCTTTTTTAATCTCTCTATGCAATGGAGATGTATAGAAATTTCATAAGACCTTGCTTCAAGGGCTTTGGGAGAATCATTTGTTCTACTATAAGACTGTCAGGTTTATCAAGCACTTTGAAATCTTTGTATAGCTGTATAGAAGAGGCAGATGTTATACACCAACAATATGTGTCACATAAGCCAAGCTAGATGCACATCTTAAATGGGTTTTGTGTGTATTTACAATATCCTGGACTCATTTAAAGTTTTGGCAGGGAAGTGGTTGTAAAGCCACTGGTGTTTCACCTAAGTTCCCCATCAGGCAGTGTGCTGTTAGCTGGAGCTTACCTGTTAGGTGATTAGACCTTTGTGAACAATATTTATGAAACCCAACTGATTTACTTTGTAAGTGAAGTTCAGGTAAAGACCCTAACTGCAGTCCTATAAATAAACCACCAATGCTAACAATAATGGCTATTGCGTTTTCTAACTGAGAGATATGGGACTGGATGCTCGTCAATCATGGAGAGAGAGCTGGAGAAGGGAAAGATTCAATGCACCACGGTGTGGAAGCCACCTCAATGCACAAAAGTCAGTTCTCAGCATTACTATCTCACTACTTGGTGACTCAGTTACATTCTGAGGCTGGCACAGTCCCCACTACTAGGTACAGAAAAATCCAGAAAAGATCTTTAACAGAATTTACTCTTGAAGGCAGGACCATCCTGGTACATCATGTCAACCCTCCTTTGCACAGTTGGCCAGCTAAGTACCTGGTGCTGTCATTTGCTGCTGATATTTGAAAAACAGGCAAAGTTTTTTTTCACAGGTTCACTGAAAGTTAAGTTCAAGAAGACAGTCCCTCTCCTCCTCAGCCTGTCCCATTGCATCACCTAATTCTCATGGGCATCCACACCACCTGCAAACTGTCCAGGACTGATACCAACTGTTGCCTTTCATCCTCTGCCTTTCCCTTCCCTCCTCCTCCTGCCCCAAGTAAATAGAAGGAAACCCTTCTGTTCCTGTGGTGTGTAAGAGCTGACTTGCTTTTAAAATGCAGTTTTTGCATTTCCACACATTTCTGAAGTGACAGCTCTGGTTCTCCCAGCTGGAGTCGGGTGACAGCAGTGCATCTGTTCAAAGTCACACAGTGCCTCTGGAAATGAGACCCAGCGAGACCTTGCAGTGCCCATCACACCATCAACCACAGTGTTTGCAGCCATCTCTCAGCATGGAGCTGGCTTCCATGATACAAAACCCACTTAAATGTCCTTACAAACAGGCTGCAAACAGGCTGTGGACTGATCCAGTGACTGCATGGACAAGAGATAAACCCCTTGATTTCAGATCAGATGAACAGAATTAAAAAAAATAATTCTGATTGCAGCTGGGGTTTTTGTTGTTGTTGTTTGTTTGTTTGTTTTCAACATAAAGCCTCCAGTGTCAGTGGAGTAAAGAAGCTAAGAGAAAGACAGGAAGATGTAAAATGCCCATCCCATGGCTTTGATTTCAGAAAGACCTCTAACAAAGCTGAAGCAAGACAGCAATAGAAGCCAGGTATCCTCTTCCTCTCAGTTTCCCTTTACTCTCCTTAGCCTTGACTAAGTCCTGCACTTTAGTTCCCCTAAGGCTCATCAGAGAAAGGAGAGAGGAGCCATAAGGAAGGTGCAGGGTCAGGACTGCATGCCGTGTCGTGCCCCATTTCAAGTGTGCCCAGCAGAGGACACTGCGATATCACTAACAGAAGGGAAGAAAGTAGGTTGGTCTGAAGTAGACAGCAACTTGTTTATCCGTCTGTGCTCCAGGAATATGGTCCCCACTAAAGGAAGATGATTTTCAGAGTGAATTAGGAGTCTAAGCACATGGGACAAGCAGCTTTGAGGCAGAGGAGGGAGTTAGAGGGGCTGCAGCATCACCACAACAGCTTTCCCAATCCTTCTCAAGGGAAGAGTTATGCCGAGGATACCAGCCCCTCTTATTGTCCCTTAATGTTGCCCCTTAAGCAGGGCACAGAGCCCCAAGCCCCTGCTTCTTTTACTGGGGGAAGGAGAAATTATAGGCCACGATACATTTCTAAGTGACAGAGCTGAGACTGGGTGACTTCCCAAAAGGGGAAGCTGAGGCAGGGACAGCCATCACTTCTCTCCCTGAGCTGCATGGGCTCCACTTGGCCACAGGGCTCCAGGCACTGCAGCTTGAGCATTTTCAGCAACCCCTCCAAATCTCTGTTTTTAAACACTTGCCAAAAGAGAGCCATCAAAATCCCTTCGCTGCCTGTGGAGATCAGTGACACAAACACCTCCCACCTCCAACAGTCTCTTGGCATCACCAAGTGCTCACGTAGCACCCCTTCAGAGCTGTGAAAGGAGAGCTGTTGATTTCTGCTCTCACATGGAGACTGTTTTAGTATTTATTTTGTTTTTGCCTGGATTTTAACATCCCTGCCTGCAACAGTAAGGCTGGGGAAAAAACCCAAAATCGTGCAAGCCAGTGCTGCTGCTGGCTCTTCTGGTGGCCCTTGGATCCACTGGCTGCAAAACATGGGTGAGAGCCTCTTTGGCTTCAGGATGAGGGTGTCCTGGGGGACAGAGCAGCCTTGGCTCTGGTGGGAGGATGCACTCGGCCTCTCTTGCTGCTTCCCACCAGCCAGACCACGGGAAATTACAGGAATTGCTGACATTCTTATGCAGCCACAGGGTTTCTGCAGCCTCACCCCAGCCCTCCAGTCCCCAAGGACAATGGAGAAGTTTTTCCACTGCCATGGGAGCTCTAGGTGACTCTCAGGCTCCTTCACCACCCCAACATGTGGGTCCAAGAAGACCCATGGCCTGCAAGGACATGGCACCGAGAGGGCAACTTCTCCCCTTGCAAGACATGCTGAGAAGTGGAATATGCTCATTATTCAAGGGCAGAGCAAGGAAGAGGAGAGACCTGCAAACTAGCACTCCCTCCTCCTCCCCCGGGCAGGGCTTCCAGGGCCAGAGACCTACAGATGGGTCCCAGTGCTGCTTCACCCCATGTGCTCTCACTCAGACCTGCAATTACTTTACTTGATTTTTTAAAGATCTGTCTTTTGGGTAGTTTTGTCAAAATAAATACATATTGCTGCTGGCAACCATCCATGACATCAGTCCGGGAGGTGTCATGGGAGCTTCCAAACCCCCTTTCAGCCTTGTTTCCCACTGTGGGAAAGCACTGAAAGCTGGAGATGAGCAAGTGTGATGCGAATGCCTGCTATCCTGAGGAGTGTGGACAAGGGATGTTCACCTGCCAAAAGCAGGAAAAGCCTCATTTAAAAAACAAAACAAAACAAAACAAAAACAAAAACAAACACCAAAAAACCTCAACTCAAAACCACATGTATTCACAAACAAAGCTGCTTTGGGGTTCCATGTGTGATCACTGCAAAAGTCCAGAGCCCTGCTCTCCTCCCTAACAGCCTTGGGAGCTGCAGAGGTCTAATGCTGATATGGGCAGTCACACACAGACCCCCCCCACAGTCCCCATGGGAAGTGGTTGAGGTTCCTCCTGCAGCGTGCCTGGTCCCTGCATTGTTCTCCAGATTTATACCTACAACATCCCCATGGGCCCCCTATTCAGCATCCCAGTGAGTGAGCTGTACCCTGGAGCTTGGTGCTTGGCACTGGAGATATCCCGTCCTGTGACATGCTTCATGACTGGCTGCTCCAGACCCCAGCAGTGCCTGGAGGACGATGAGGGGCTGACACTAGCAAGCCAGGTACTTTTAGCTGGAGCAGCCACACAGGTCTCCAATGAATTATCACCTGCAGAAATGTTTTTAGGAGTTATTTACAGGTGAGCATGATGAAACCTGGGAAAAGCAACTGCTGAAGTGATGCAGGCACAAAATGCAGGACAGCTTCTTCCTCCTCAGAGACAGAGCAAACTGGTCTGGCCTCAGCATTTAGAATCAGAGAATAGCCTAGGTTGGAAGACATCTTTTACAACATGTAGTCCAACCATCAACCTAACACTGACAAAAACCATCACTAAAACATATGTCTAAACATCACGTCCACATATGTTTTAAAAGCTGCCAGGGATGGTGATTCGACTACTTCCCTGGGCAGCCTCTTCCAAAGTTCAATAACCCTTTCAGTATAAAAATTTTTCATAGTATCTAATCTGAACCTCCCCTGGCACAACTTGTGGCCATTTCATCTTATCCTAGGCTAAATGATCCAGATTAAGCCCATGTGGCAGCTGAGCTTGGTCCATAGCTTGGCCCATAACCCTGTTGCTGCCTGTGCCACGGGCTTACAAAAGAAAGAGAAGAAAAAATCTCCATGCACAAGTATTTTCTCGTTGTCTGAGGATGCTAGTATTTCTGTGACAGGAAATGCTGCCTCTAAACTCACCTTTCCCGGTGCGAACTCCTGCCCTGCCTATGGTGGATGTCATGGCTCATGTTAACAGTCACGAAAAAAGCTGCTGTCACATGATTCTGCTTTGACAGGTACTAACAAGTGCTCCCGGCATCAATTCCCTTTCTATTAAGGATAAATGAAAGGTTTCATACACCAGATCTGATTGCTTATGATGGATAAAAACAAGTCATCAGCACAAGCTGTACAGGCATCAGCAAATCCTAAATCCCCACAGTGAGATATTGGCTGGTTTTATCTAAAAGCGTGACCTCTCTTCAAAAGCCAGCCTGAACAAATGGAGCAGATTTCTTCCCTGAAATGCTACCAGCCTAGATTATCTTGGGGGAGACACAGTTTCCCCCTTCTCTGGGGCAGATCCAAGCAAGCTGCATCTGTTACCCAGTATCCCTCTCTGGCTCATTGCTCTCCCCAACAAGGAACTGGACTGCATCCCAGTGACTTGCTTTGTGCCGGACAAGACTTTGCAAAGCATCTGCTGGAAGCTTTAATTAACATTTGGTGGGGGATAATCAAAGCAGGGCAGGAACCCAAGGTTCATTCCCTTCTGGAGGCTGCTGAAGAGAAGATGAGGGCTGTCGACTGAGACTCCTTGGAGGGGTGGGTCCAAGATGATTTTAGTCTACCATGAGTGATGCTGCAGGATGGATTCAGTGATGGGCAGTGGAAGGAGGGGGAAACCATAACCAGTGGCGCTCCTGTTGTTGAGTGAGTCTGTTAGCTAATAACAAAAATAACACATTCATATCCCCAGCCAGAGGTTCTTTCCCTTTCATGTAGGACATCAGTGTCCTTCCACCCCAAATCAAGCAATCACTCACCCCTTGCAGAACTGACTGCTCAATGAGTGAAGCTTGCCTGTCATTTGGACAGGATCCTCTGCACACGGCCTTTGGAAAAAACATGCCATATATTCTACTCCCCCTCTCCCTATTATAATAAAAAAGCCCACGTGTTATTTGTTGCTTGGAAGTCCCTGAATTTCACCAATGGATTAAGCCTATTGAGTTGTGAAGAGGTGAACCCCAAGGGACGCTTTGCATAAAGCGTGTTATCCAAAAAAAGAGCTTTTGAAAGGAGGTATGAATGGGTCATGGATGCTGAGTGGAGTTATGTTTCTAAGGACAATGAGCATCTCTGTTAATTTAGTCATCCAAGTGTCCATTTTATGAGGGATCAAGCCAAATTAAGTTGGCTGGTAGGAAGGTTGCAAGAGTCGAGCAGACAAGGGAACCTAAACCAGGAACAGAACTGCTGAGCCAGATGTGCCTGGGATGCAGACAAAACCCAGCACTCAGGGAAGAATTCCAAGTAACACATCATGATCCTCACTGAAGTTGTTTTCTGACATGGTTTTCCATAAAGCAAACCATTTGTGCCTCCACCTGGCTCAGAGGATATGGCCATCAGAGATGCAGGAGACAGCACTGGGAACAGTGGCCTTCTGGTGACAAAAGAAACCTGCTAATAAGAAGACGACCTAGGAGCAGCCCTTTCACCAACTGTTCTCCTCTAAAGCACTCATAACCAACTCCTCATACTGTAAAACAGGGTGTCCTGACAGCAGATAGTCCACAACAAGTATTTAATTGTGAGCTGGGAAGGAAGCAAAGCAATTGATTTTTCAGCAGGGATTTCTAGGGATTTTGTTGGTTGGTTGGCAAGGTTTTGGTAGTGGTGGGGCTACAGGTGTGGCTTCTGTGTGAAGCTGCTAGAAGCTTCTCCTATGTCCAATACAGCCAATTCCAGCCAGCTCCAAGACAGACCCACTACTGGACAAGACCAATCCCAGCAGTGACAGCAGCAGCATCTCTGTGATAACATATTTAAGATGGGGGAAAAGTTACAAGCAGTACTGTACTGCAGCCCAAGAGAGGAAAAAGAATGTGGGAGAGAAACATCTCTGCAGACACCAAGGTCAATGAAGAAAGAGGGGGAGGAGGTTCTTCAGGAGCCAGAGCAGAGATTCCCCTGCAGCCCGTGGTGAAGACCATGGTGAGCCAGGCTGTCTCCTTGCAGCCCATGGAGGTTGACAGTGGAGCAGGTATCCACTTGCAGCCTGTGGAGGACTCCACACAGGACCTTTGGATGCCCAAAGGATGCTGGGACCCCATGGGAAGTCCATGCTGGAGCAGGGTCCTGGCAGGACCTGTGGACACATGGAGAGAGGAGCCCATGCTAGAACAGGTTTGCTGGCAGGACTTGTGACCCCATGGGAGAGCCACACTGGAGCACTTGTCCTGAAGAACTGCACCCTGTGGAAGGGACTGCTGGAGCAGTTCATGAAGAACTACAGCCCATGGGGAAGGATTCACATTGGAGAAGTTAATGGAGAACTGTCTCCTATGGGAGGGACCCCATGCTGGAGCAGGGGCAGAGTATGAGGAGTCCTGCTGAGGAGGAAGGAGTGGCAGAGACGTAATGAACTCGCCACAACACACATTCCTTGTCTCCCTGCACTGCTGGGGGGAGGAGGTAAAGAATTTGGAAGTAAAGTTAAACCAGGGAAGAAGGGAAGGGTGGGGGAAAGGTGTTTTTAGGATTTGGTTTTATTTCTCATTATCCTACTCTGATTCGATTGGTAATAAATTAACTAATTTCCCTAAGTTGAGTCTGTTTTGTCTGTGAAGGTAGTTGCTGTGTGATCTCTCCCTGTCCTTATCCCAACCCGCGAGCGTTTTGTTACATTTTCTTTCCCATGTTCAGCATGTTCNGAACTCGCCACAACACACATTCCTTGTCTCCCTGCACTGCTGGGGGGAGGAGGTAAAGAATTTGGAAGTAAAGTTAAACCAGGGAAGAAGGGAAGGGTGGGGGAAAGGTGTTTTTAGGATTTGGTTTTATTTCTCATTATCCTACTCTGATTCGATTGGTAATAAATTAACTAATTTCCCTAAGTTGAGTCTGTTTTGTCTGTGAAGGTAGTTGCTGTGTGATCTCTCCCTGTCCTTATCCCAACCCGCGAGCGTTTTGTTACATTTTCTTTCCCATGTTCAGCATGTTCAGGAGGAGGAGTGACAGAGCAGCTTTGGTGGTTACCTGATGTCCAGCCAGGGTCAACCCACCACAGGGATAAAAATAGATGCCGAGAGGCCTCCACGGTCTTTATTCAGAAACTCTAGTTTTCCCTGCAAGCTGAGCTGGGCCATTCAGACTCTGAGACCTGGTGAGGACAAAGCAAAAATCATAGACACAGCAGCTTTTCTGTACAGACACCGATAACCCCGCGATTATTTTTATTTCTCCTCTCCTTCTCACATATCTTACTCAGTCATTTAGTGTTGAGCTAAGCTGATACAAAATGATTATTCAAATTTGATGGCTGAAGTAGAGGAGAAAATGGTGCAAATGCATTTCCAAGGTGACCTGTGCTGAAGCAGTTTATTCCCTTGATTACCCGAGTAAAAAAAAAAGCTAAATCCTTCCCTTGAAATTGAAATATTAGAGGAAGTCAGTCAGCATTGAAGCTGCTGATGAGGAACAGCTCAAATCAAAATGGCTGGTGCTCTTCTTGCCCAGACCATGTAGGAGGAAGGCAGCAAACAGCAAGGCATCCATGGTAGGACATCATCTGTTCCCATCCTGGTGGTGATCTACAGTGTTGGGGCAGACTGGAAGGGACCAGTAACTCTATCAGAAAGGAAACCCTTATGCAAATAATTCAGTAATAATTCAGAAAATGCCACAGCAGATCATCACCAGGACATCATCTTACACGTGCTCTCTTTTTGCTTCCTCACCAGGGGCACCTGTGCTGGCGGATGGGTTTTCACACTACGCAATGTTGTGAAGCTCCTAACATTAAAACCAGCCCAGCCATGGGCCACTGGCACTTCCCAATTTCATAGAAGAAAGAAAACAAGTAAGGACAAGCAGCTGAGTTAAGAAACCTTCTTACCAGCAGATACTTGCTAGCAATTGGAAATGAGGAAAAAGAAAGGCAGGCAAAGGAACACACAGGAATCTGCAGGTTTCAAGGAAGCAAGCCAATGCATCATTATTGGAACAGCAGGTCCATTTGAGTAATCTACTTCAGAACCTATTCTACTCCTCTATTTTCACACTCAGTTTATGCACATCTCAAAGCATGTGTCTCTGTGCAAAGCGAGCAACGAGCTGCTCTAGGAACGGATCTGTAGGAAACACCAAGAGGGCCACTGGAATCCTGGGCTGCACAGGGAAGAGTGTCACCAGCAGTTCAAGGTAGGTCATTCTCCACCTCTACTCTGCACTGGTGAGGCCACAACTGGAATCCTGCATCCAGTTCTGGGCTCCCCAGTTCAAAAGAGACAGGAAACTACTGGAGAGAGTCCAGTGTAGGACAACAAAGATGATTAAGGGATTGGAGCACCTTCCTTATGAGGGAAGGCTGAGAGAGCTGGAACTCTTTAGCCTGGAGAGGAGAAGGCTGAGGGGAGACCTTATTAATGCTTGTAAGTATCTGAAGGGTGGGTTGAAGGAGGATGGAGCTGGAGTCTTTTCAGTGGTTCCCAGTGACAAGGGGCAACAGGCACAAGCTGGAACATAAGAAGCTCCAATCAAATATGAGGAGAAACTTCTTTCCGGTGAGGGTGACAGAGCACTGGAACAGGCTGCCCAGGGAGGCTGTGGAGTCCCCTTCTCTGGAGACCTTCAAGCCCTGCCTGGATGCAGTCCTGAGTAACATGCTCTGGGCAATCCTGCTTTAGCAGGGGAGTTGGACTAGATGTTCTCTAGAGGTCCTGTCCAACTCTGACAGTTCTATGATTCTGTGAAAGCTGTGGCTCAGATGCATCCCTCCCCAACACTGTATTACTATGCCCCAAATGCACAGTCTTAACGCCCAAATGCTGACCACAACACAGCAGATTTTCAATAGCTACGTCTGAGCCTTGGGACTGCAGAACTGCAGAAGTGCTCGCTCTCTTGTAGGGAGCCTCAGCTGGGGTCATGGATTGTCTCAAGCCCCAAGAGCCTGGGTAGCATCTGAACCACAGCCCAAATCCCATGATGGTTGTCCTGGGTTGAGGTAAAACAGAACCAGTTTTCTTTTCAGTAATTTTACTCTTCAGCAATTTTACTTTTCAGCTAAGCCTGTTCTAACTGAATTCTCTGAAATTCATAGCGTATGTTTCAGACCGTATCTGCTTCTAGCAATGATAAGGCCTTACATATATAGTTAATACCAAAGGAATGGTATGTAGAGAGGGTCCTGCTTATCCTTACTGCTTTAACAACCAAGATCAGCTAATTTTGTTATTTTCCCCATTGGAGGGTTGGAAGCACAAGAGCATAGAGAGGTTGCACACGTGGGGAGAAGGGGGAAAGGGCAGGTGACCCAAACCTGACCAACGGGGTATTCCATCCCATCTGCATTACGCTCAGTATAAAGGGTGAGGGATCAAAGGGTCAGCCCTCTTTCTTCAGTGGCTGATGTCCAAGGATGACTCTGTCCATCTGCCTTTGATCCTGATCCGTGCATTCCTGACTCCAGGTACAGAATCCTGTCCATCACCAAGTCCAGTCTGGGACTTTCCCGGTGCCTGCTAGTGATGTGATCATCATCCTGGAAGCTCCGTACAGGTTACATATTATATATTTAATTACTTTCTTATTATTATATTTTCTTTTTATTATCTATTATTAATATTTCATTAAAGTAGTTTAGTTTCTTTGCAACTCATGTCTCTCTCATATTCTCTCCTCTCCTCTGGAGAAAGATGCTCCCCCTTCTCTGAACTACAGCCCAAATCCCACAACAGCCACAGATCTGGGTACCAAACTAGTACCAGGGGGATGATGTGGCAAGGGCTGAGTGAGCCCAGGTTGGAGGAGAACACTGGTAGTACCTCTACCACCCTGCTTAGAGGCCTTGGAGGCCTCCTTGGCTTTTGGAGGC
Source organism: Nycticryphes semicollaris (assembly GCA_013400055.1). NCBI lineage: Eukaryota > Metazoa > Chordata > Aves > Charadriiformes > Rostratulidae > Nycticryphes > Nycticryphes semicollaris. The sequence continues at coordinate 286,303 of VXBJ01003248.1, read as the reverse complement.
CTACCCTTCTGAAGACAGGGATGAAAAATTAGATGGGTTAGACCAATATGAAAATATCTGTCTGGGAAACAAAGGGACTGCTGAAATCAGGAGATCAAGAGAGGATGGTGCCATTAGGTGGCTCCAGGAATGTCATCCCTGGAACAGTCAGGACAGAACTTGTTTGCTGCTTCCCTTTGGCAATGCAAAGGGATGTTTGGTACCTTTCTTAGTTCATGAGTTCCACAAAAAGGTTATTTACTTATTATTTTCCCCTATTCTCTTCACCATCTCCCAGGCTAGACCTTGGTTTTGCATTGGAAATCATGTTACATTCTGCCAGAAGGGAAATTTCCAGCCTCTTTCCATGAGCCAGGCAGCCTGCCATATGCAGGCACTGGTACCCAGCTCTGTATGCTCGTTAGCCACCAGCATGCATCCTCAGGAGGGAACAAGGCATTCAGAAGGACACACTAATAGCCATCCAGGAAATGATGAAGCAACAGCTACCAAGCAAAGTCCAAGCACATATTTGAGCGTGACACAAACTCTTCATGGCTGGTGAGACATGGTGGGCCTGTCTCCACAGCCCAGGTGGGCCTTGCTTTGGTCTGTGCTACAGACAACTAGATGTGTTTATCAAAGGTGAAATCAAACCATTGTGTCTCTTCTTCACCCTTGGCAAACTGAAGCCACAGCTCGAGCCACAGAGCTGAGTATTTCTTTCACGGCCTGAAATACAAACTCTGTTCATATCACGAGCACCACAAACACCTTGTCTAAATACAAGGATTTTTCTTATCCATTCTGAAAATAGCCAGAAAAAACATCATTACACAAAAACAAATCCTGCAACTGATTCTTTTTCCACTTCACAAGGCTTCTTACCTAGTACTTGAGCATAAGCAGCACGTTGGGAGGCCAGATTGTTTCCAGCGACTTTCCCCCAGAGCAGGCAGGATGGAAGGCCCTTCTTGGAACACAGGAAATTCTGCCTGAACATGCGGAAAAGAGGCTGTGGAGTCTCCTTCTCTGGAGATATTAAAAACCCGCCTGGATGCCATGCTGGGCAACCTGCTCTGGCATTGGACTAGATGATCTCTGAAGGTCCCTTCTAACCCCTACAGTTCTGCGATACTGAAAGGCACAGGGAAAAAGGATTGGATTAAGATCAGAACTGGAAGACTGCTGGCTCTAGGTGAGGAAATGCAGTGAGAAACATGCTGGTCACACAGTGGAAAACCCACTGAATTAATCCCATGTATCCAAGCTGCTTTGAGATGAAGAGACAACAGTAGATGACATCTACTCAGGAGCACTGGAATAGTAACTGCTTTAATTGTAATTATTTTTTTTCCAAATTTTTTTTTCTTTAAAAAAGTAAAATTAAACAGTAAGTACAATAACCAGTTACTGCATGAAGAGTGGTAATGCAAAGCCCAGATCCGAGCTTTTAGAGAAAGGCTTGACATTTCGGGGGCAGAAGGCATCTGAAGGACGTACATCCAGTCCCAGCATGTGAGGAGGAACTGGATTTCATACTGAGGACAAGGATAAATTAACACGGTGGTTACCCCACAGGCCCAGAAACAAGGCAGTTGTGCTCCCGCAGGCCTCAGGGAGGGCACTTGCCATCAATGAGCTGAGCACGGCATTTTAGGGTGTCACTGAAATGTTAAGTTGGGTATATGGAGTACCTGAGGTAGTTAGAAAAACTAAGGGGGCAAGGGACAGGCAAGGGAAAGCTGAAATTGTTCAAGGACATCCCTGAAACATAGGAGGCTCAAACTCCTGCCCTCACCTGCTGCTGACAACCTCCAGGGTCCCCCAGCATGGCCATTCTGCAGAGTTGCAGACCTTGTCAGGAGAACAGCCAAAGCTAAGATTTGGGTAAAAACCCAGAAGAAAGCCATCCCTCCACATGCACACATGCTCTTGCAGGAGTTACTCCTTATTGCAGTGGAGATTTATGCCTGTATATGGAAAAGTGTACTCTTAGGGTGCCTTAGGAAAAGAGAAAGGGGACACATAGCGGGCTCAGCTGCTGATGGACCCTCTCTGTGCTACATTTAGTTGCATAGGAAATGTCTTAAAGCCCCTTAAGATAAATTAAGGTGCTATTTTACTTCTTGGTGGGGTCCAGCAAGAGAAACTGTTTCTGGGGACAAGATTTTGGGGAAGAGGAAAGAAGATCGTTCCTTCTCAAGGCCACTGTAACAGCACAATCTACCAGATGCCTTTCCCATTCTTTGTTCTTATTTTTGTCTGGATTAACATGAAAGAAAATCATGCTGTAACAACTAACCTTTCTGTGGTAGCAGTGTTTCACTATAAAGAGACTGTGCACTTAAAATAATCTTCCTGTGCAAAAATATTTCCCTCCCATTTAAAATATTTGAGAGCTGTGGGGCAGAAGAAGAGGGAAGGTCATTCAAAAGACTCAGCTATAAAATAAACAGGGAAAAGTACGGCCACTTGGTGCTGCAAATATTTAGCTTGATGGCACCAGATTCTAGGAACGACTACTTGCAACTTAAACTGGACTTTAGGAGCTTTGAAGAGCCCCACTCAAAACCCTCTGAAATCAATGGCAATGAGCGTTAAATAGCACAGCACATCTGAAGCATCTCCAGTGAGCTCGGATATCAAATTAGGAGAAACATTTTCTCTTTTCCTCCTTTTTGTGGGTAAAGGGATACACGGACGGCAACAATTTCCTCACAGAAAAGCTGGCCTCTTCCCTAGAGCAGAAGCATCTGGAGAGGAGCAGCCCAAACAGTCTGCTGCCATGGCATGGTCAGCTACTTTTACCATTCCCCTGGCCTGTCACTCAAGAAGGTCTCTGCTGAACCCCAAACCTCTGGCTACTTCCAGAGATGTCCTAGAGCACCTAGGTAGGGTGAAGCACAAGGGGCAGTGGCTGCTTCTCCTGGTTAAAAATGGTACCCGAACATCTGAAAATAGGCAAAGACCATCTCCCTGTCTGCAAATGAGAAAATATGTTTGCAGACATAAAAATAAAACAAGAATCAATGGAACAGGGCCTATGAATGGAAAAAATAAAAGCTCCTTTTTGAAGTAAGAAACAATTTTGTTGGGCTGAGGACATACGGTGAGTAGTAACACCTGGGAGTCTGCCAAAGCCTTACTATGGCAGGGGGGTAGGCATTTATTGTGCTTCCTCTTAAAATACTTATTTACACAACTCATGTTTGTCTCAAAAATGATAACTTAAAAGTGGTTCCTACAACACAGAAAACAGCCACAGCTTCCCCCTGAAGTGGTTACAACCTTTACTCCTCATTATAAAAATTAGACTTCTATTTGTAAATGCCTAAAAAATGTCACCTCTTTTGTGATCCCTCCCCATTCCCTTACCCCCTTGAAGTTTTTTAGTAAGAAATAATTAACTGTTATCAATGCCACGTGAAAAGCTACCCCCGTCTGGATGCCTTCCTGTCAAGAAGGCACATCTCCTGCTGATTTCCAGTCCCAGTGGAGAATTTGCAAACTTTGGCCTCTTAAAACCTAGGGAGAGCAACCTCCAGTTCTTTTTAAACTCAATTGCTTAAAAAAGGAGGGGGAGGGAAGGGGGGGGGCAGAAGCGCAGCAAAAAAACAGCAAACAAGATGTAAGTAAAAATATTGCCACAGGAGCTAGATGGCAAAATCCTCATGGTCTTGTGGGCTGAAGGCAGCTGCCCGCAGCATGTCCAAGGAGTTGACGAGGATCAAGGTGCCAGTAAGATGCTTCCAGCGTTTGGTGATGGGGTTCTTCATCTTGTCCAGCCCGGTGTGCAGCTCCTGGATTACATCACGGTAGCTGTCACCCATCTGGCTGCTCCAGGTGAGAAGAAAATCATATGCTGGCTTCCACATGGCCTGGGGTGATGGGGCAGAGCAGAGAGGTGATCAGAACTAAGCCAGGCTGGATGGTTGTAGAGCAAGTGATGTCATTCCCAACACACCCTCATCCCAGAACAAGCACATTCCTAAGAAAAAAAGCTCCCAAATTTCCCTAGCACAGCCAAAGCCCTTTTACTCTCTGAAGGAGCTTCAGAAAAGCGCATTCTGGAGGTACCTGCAATCCTAGGGGCCCCATGAAGACAGAGATCTGCTCACTCTCACCTCACTGTCCACCACCCCCGTCTTGTCCCGGTGCGGGGCCTCATAAGAATCCATCTGCTGCTTGGAGACCTTGGCAAGTTTCTCGGCAAGCTCCCTCCAGCGCTGGGCCACCTCTACAGCTGTGGTCAGCAGCACAAAGTCCTGGATAAGCCGGACAACCAGCCCCTGGCAATCCATTTTCAGCAGGGCCTGAAGGACATGGGAGAAAACAAGAGAGTCAAGGCAGTCAGTATGTGGCAGGTGTCCCAGGGGACCATGGAGGGAAGTCCCTCAAGAAACCACCCCAAAAATTGTACCACCCCCTATCTAGCAACAGCTGGTGGAATTAGGCCACCAGGCTTAACAGAAGTAATCCTATTAATTGAATGAAGTACCCTACCTCTGTTCAACGAGGCTTGCAGACTGGGCTGGCTAACACAGCCTTATTTTCCAGGCTACTCCTCAAGATGATCAGGCACCACATAAGCAGTTTAAATCTTCCCAGTGGCTGAGAGGAACAGATGCCTTTAATTAAGGTAACTCTGCCACACCAGAGTGGTACATGCAGCTTGTCTCCCTGAGCCTGGAGGAGCACCATCCTTCAGCATAGACAGGTGGGAATGGCCAGCCAGAATGTTTTGGGACAAGACTTGGGTATCAGCCTCAGGAGAAGATGAGCTGGGGTAAGAACCAGGCAAAGGGCTGGCTGGCAGCACTACAGGACCCTTGCTTGGCTTGTGATGTTCTTGCTCTTCTCATTGCCTCTCTGTCTTCCTGCGCCAGTTCAGAAAACATCACCAAAACACACATCAAAATGGTTTTGAAGTGGAGAACTTCCCGGGGCAACCTGTTCCAGTGCCTCACCATCCTCACAGTAAAGAGCTTCTTTCTAGTATCTAATCTAACTATAAATATGATCATTATAAAATGACAGAGCAGTGTTAACTGCTTAAATCTTTGGGTACCAAATCACATTAACATCTACTCAAAGTTGAAATCAAGTTGCCACAGAGGACAATCTCACAATGCAGATCCGGAAATGAAGGGGTTTAAGTGGCAATCAGGATCAGATCCACAGAATCAACATCCTACATACCAGGGCTCCTCATTCTCTGTTAGAGCCCAGAGTCCATGGACTGCAACAGTTTCACCAGCAAACCCAGTCCTTGGCCAAATCCCACTTTGAACCTCAAATGGCTACTGAAAGGTGGTTTATATTACAAAACAAGTATCCGCTTGTAAACCAAGTAAACAGACCCCAGACTATGCCTTGGGTAATAGTTTGCTGAGTAGCGTCTTGTTTTCCTATGGCCAGATGTGAAGCTGTGGCACCAGCAGACTCAGGACGGTGGCTCCAGGATGGGTGAACACCCAGAGCTCAGCATTTCAACAGGGGGTCCTATATCAGTAAAGGCAAACCCCAGCTCAGGGATGAAAACCACAGACCCCCTGAGCGATGCTGAACGCCAGTGAGCCCCCCAAGGCATACACGTCCCCATCAGGAACATCATCCACATCAAAATAGCATGGGCTTAGTTATTACAGAAACCACGTCTGTGTGGTCCACATGCACCCAGAATTCTCCCCAGTTTCTGCCAGCGTGGGTCCTGAAATCCTCTCCTGGCTCAGGGGTCTGGGCAAACCCCAGCTGGTTTGGCTCTGGAGCAGAAGGGTTAAATCCTCACATAGGCAGTTTCACAGGGACAGCTGGGGAAAGATGAGAGCATCCGAAACCACTCTAGCAATTTGCAAGGCAAATGCATGTTGATTTTTCCCTTATCTGTTTCCAGCTTAAAGCCCGGCTCCAGCGTGAATCTAATTACAGCTGCAGACCAGCATTTATTTGCTCCTCAAGTGCTTATATTGGTGTCCTGTATGAGGAGAGAAGTAATAAACCCTCTTGTTAAGCAAGCAGGGAAAATACATTACATTTAAAAGAGCTTTTTTTTTTTTTTTTTTTTTTTAATAAAGGGCATTAAGAAGCATTTGCAGATCCAAGGCAGCAGAGGAGACCACCAGAAGCACACTGCACCAGGGGTTAAGAATATTGCTGCAGGAGACGGATTCTCCTGTTCTTTCTGCTGCTCAATGTAAACAAGAAAATGGCATCAATTATAGCAACTGGGAGGCCACCTAACTGAGAAGTGTACAATCGCTTGAAGCAACAGCTTTGGAAGAGACTGATTGTTCCCCACACCATGTTAACTCTGAAACCTGTTGACGGCCACTGAAACAGCTACACTTTTGCCCCTGGTGATTTCAGCCAGGGAGGCTCAACATGCAAATTACTGGCTGGAGAAAACACGGGTCACCGGGCAGGTGTTGGGAGATGGGGACAGCATGAAAGCTGGGTGGTGTTGGGTGGTAGGAAGGAAACACAGCCACCGAGGTCAGAGGGAATAATACTGGTAACAGTGACGCTTTTTTTTTGGCCTGGGCACAACTCACTCCCACTGCCACAGAAAAACATGAAACACATGTTCTGGAAGCCCTGACTGCCTTGCCAGGATTAAGGGCTCACAACAGACTTAATCATCCAGCAGCCGCTTTTGGGATTACACTACAATTTCTTTCTATCCTCCTCCCTCGCCCTGGACAAACATCTCCAGACAGCAGGGTACATGTACTGTCTCTCCGCTCCTCAGTCCATGACCGTGCTCCCTGGGTGACCTGGGCTGTGCCTTGCCAGAACCCTCCAAAGTGTTTATTAACCTTGTAGAGGCTCTAAGCCTCCTCCACCAGAAAAGCACCCAGCAAAGGAGATGGTTTGATATTCAAATCCCAGTTCAAAGCAGTGCAGAAGCACCTCTACTTAAAAGGCATCCAGGGGAGGCTGAATTTGCATCCCAACTCTGATATGCAGAATCCCATTTCCTATCCTCTAATGATGGAAATCAGCATCCGGAAGAAAGCACCGAAGGAAGAGCAACCCTGAAGATCACCTGCATATGCGCACCCACCCCCTTCCTGTGCCCATCAATGCAATCTTCATGGTCTACTCCTGACTCTGCAAGCCTCCACCTCTACTCACTGTTCTATGCACAAACTCATAGCCCCAAAGTCCAGCCTTGACCCTCACATGCTCTGGAGAAGCCATCTGAGCTGGAGGGGTCTTGTTTCTTCCCCATCCTTGACCAAACTAAAGGAGTAAAACCCTTTCTCCTTTGGCCCAGGAGCAGAAAGCATGGCCAAGCTCACATGCAAGGCCCATTTTTTTAAATTAATGACTTTAAAAAAAAAAAAAAAGCATTTAAGTTAGAAAACATCCCGGGGGGTCCAAGTGTTATCATGCATTAGCCACTCCCTGAAACATCTGCAGGGGGTTTTCCAAGGGAAGTGGAGATGTGGTTACCATAAGCAGTAACATTTAGTGTTCCTTTGACTGCTGCAGGGATGCGTGCCAGGGATGTGACCCCAGGGCATGCAGGCGATGTGCCTGGGGTGCCATCATGCCACAGCTCCCACCTGGAACCTCCACAAACACAGAAAGAGTAAGCCTGTGTCCCCAGGGGGCCAGAGAGACAATGCTCATGTGTAGGTTCCCACATCCACTGTCCTCTCTGGGATACACACCCAGTTTTCAGCCTGAACAAGCTGGCTCTATAACAGCATTCCCCAAGTTGCAATCCCAATTATTTTAGGGATTAAACGTTTCTTTTGCTTCCTTCTTTTGGCTGTCAGCATCTTCTAATTCATCAGTCACACACACTCAAGATAGTGAGCTATACACTCATGACCTTAAATTTTTATGGTGTTTTTTTTTACCTAACAGCCTCTGCAGGCCAATCTCCCTGAACGTAGTGCTCAGCTGGGTCTTGGGGTGCTTCAGGCATCACTTCTGAAGTGACACCAACTGCCTTCAGCCACACTCCCAGGTGGCTTGGAGAAGGCACTTTCAATGCAATCACAAGCAGCTTTTTTAGATGGGTTTTTTTTTGCGTGAGCAAAATTACATGGGAGCAAGAACAAGGGGTCTGCAACTGCTGCACCAAGGATGGGAAGCCAGTTAAGATTTCCTGACAGCCCCAGAAAATAGAAGTGCATTGTCTTGTACTGCCTGTGAAGCATCGGTGGCATTTCTGAGCTATACAGAGCAAGACTTAAAAGTGTTTTGTGTGAAAAGACGTCACTGGAAGCTTGCAAGCAACTCCTGCGCTACAAGCAACTTGGCTATGCAAGGACAAGCCATGTCCTACAGAAAACATCCCCATCAACTTCAGTGTGGTGTAAGTGTGGTTCCTTCAAAGAGCAATAGATCCTTCAGGATCTATGCATGTGGTGTGGATTTGTTCCCATGAAGACAAAAGCAGGGCAGGAATCAGGCTTCCCCCCCAGACCCAAATTCAGCACAAGGACCACCATTAGCCAGCAGATTGCTTTGGGATTGAGGAGCAAGAGGAGCCCAATATTAGCATCCTCATGCTGGCATGCTCTGGGTGTGCCAGCTCAAGGTCCATGCAATGGATGCCCTGCTCTATAGGACATCAAGGACTGCTTGAGCCCTCCAGCAGCTCATGGGAGTCTGAACACACCAGTGACAAGCAGTATCTATTGGCAGAAGAAAGGCAGCATGCAGATACCTATAGTCAGGACAAATGGTAGAAAACAATGGGGAAAAGACCCCAAACAATATAATCTTCTGCATGATCATAGAATGGTTTGGTTTGGAAAGAATCTGAACATCAAGTTCCAACTCCACTGCCATGGGCAGGGACACCTTCCACTAGACCAGGTTGCTCAAAGTCCCATCTAGCCTGATCTTGAACACTTCCAGGGAAGCAAAGATTCTAAATCTAACCTAAAGATTCCAGGGATCTTTAGAAGCAGCCTGGAGAAGAAAAAAAAAATCTCAGTTTCCGCATCTCTCTGATGACTTGTTCAGTGGCATTCCCAGAAGACCCATGTTTTTCCCAAAAGCAGCATCTAGTGGAAAGGCTGATAAACATGAGGCTCTATAAAAACACTGTATTGAAAATCCAGAGAGAGAAATGCTGTGTATCATCACAGGTCGAATCCCAGCTCCCAAAGACCAGGTAGTGCAGTCGCTGTATCGCCAGGTACTGGTGTCCCAGCTGCAATGAGGTCTTCTTGCATCTGTGCTCAGGCTTTTTTAGCAAGAGCATCTGTGTGTTGCCTCCTTTTGATGGGCAGAGCAGGGGCTGGGAAGAGGCAGGTTTCTCTTTCTCACATGATGACTTATTTCTGCATAACACTCCCTGAGTTACCTTAACACACTGCTTCTAGGGCTAGATCAGAAAAATAATAATTAAACACAGATTACTTATTAACTAGTCATCATGAGCGGGCTTTTCCATGCTTGGCTGCTGGTGCATGGCTCTGCCACTGCAATTTTGCGTACGCAACACTGAAGTCAAATAAGCCTGTTTACTACTTCTCCCTTCACAGTCCCTTTGAGACAAGACAACTAACTTCAAGATGAATGGCCAGATGTGACCTTAATCCAACCCATTTTTCATGCCAGCAGAGACCAGAAGGCTGGTTTGTTATAAACCACCTTTTGGTACAAATAGAATCAGATTTAAACACAATAAAATACATTACTGATCTATTGTCATCCCCTGAAACTTTTTTTTCATTTTAAACAGGCTTAATCTAATTTTTCCATAAACTCCAGAAGATTGACAGAAGCAAGGGGTTTAGAAGAGGCATCATCTTCCACTAGGAAGGGAGCTCTTCCTTTATTGACAGGCTCAGACTCATAAAGAATAGGAAACTGAGCCAACACTCAGGATTTGCCTCAATTCAAACAAGAAAAATAAAGCCTGCTCTGGGACTCTATGCTTCAGGCAGCCCTTGGGGAGCGGGAAGTTTTCCTGCAGCTTACAGCCCCTCCTTTTGAATTATCTGCTCCCTGAGTCTCCAAGAGAGCTTTATCTTTCCTTTTGTCACCCCATTGAGGTCTGGCGTGGATTTTTCCAGAACCTACAGACTGTTTGGGACCCCTGGAGACAAAGGGAATAGATAAAAGAAATGCTTAAAGTTTGCAAAGCAGGAAGGCAAACAGCATGGAGCCCTTGGAAGCATTCACCATGAGAAGCATAGTTTTCATCCCATCAGTCACTGAGGCTAACGATTAAAGGAGCAAACCCTCTCTTGGAAGAACCACAGGGTCAGATGCCAACCTTGGCTACCACTGCAGGTAATTTCCCTTCCTGGATGGCCCCAAAAAGAAGAGAGACAATTGCGTACAATGGGTAGAACCCCTCAACAGAAGGAGCACTGGCCTCCATTTTACCGAAATCCAAAGCTGTAACATTGCCCCAGGGGCCACAAAGTTGCACCCAGACCCTGGATGCTTGCTGGACAATACTTCCATGGGTAACCAAAGGCTCTGTACTCTTCGTAACTCTTTACACCTTATACTCAATCCTCAAATGTCCTCCTTCTTATTAAAGGGAATTTGGAAAATGAAATACTTCATTTGGCTCCAGTCCTCTTTACCCGGTCTGCCTACTGGTAATTTCATTTTGTGCGCTCCTGTCTGCGCCCATTATAGCCAAGCGAAGCTCTCGCTATTTCTTAATTCAATTGGCATTTTAAACCACATGATTGGCTGTAACTTGGTTATCGTGCTTCTGTGGGAGCGACTGTTAAGAGGCAAGAGCTGCACATCTCTTCCAGACATTTTGTCCTGTATTATTTTTGGCTCACTTCCAATGCAATGCTAGAAATTATCATGAAGATGATTTCTCATAAGAGACTTCCTAATGGCATCCTAGAAACACTTGACGGCTGCGCTCCTCACAAATGCCCTTTAGGACAGAAGCAAGCCATGCATTTCAATTTGCAGACGCGATCCACAATTGGACATAACGTATCCCAGCTCAGAGGTGCCCTTGGTTTAGCTGCCACTGAAACAAAGATGGGGCAAGATAATCTGACATTATTACACAGAAATTTGAGGTTGTTTCACAAAGGCAAAGGAGTAGCATCACTCTCCACAGCAGCTGTAAACCCAACCTCTAGCAGGCTTTGACATGTCTAGTGACACAAAAATATGTAACCTGAGAGGTAGCTTGCCTACCCCACTCTGTATAGGAAAAGCTTTTGTGTTTATTGCCCTTTTTTGCAGCTTTCTATTAGTATTGATTTCAATGAAGCACGGTTTGAGACTGAGGTTGAGGAGATCACCAGGTCTCAGGTAACTTCTCCACATGTGCATCACTGAAGGCAGAAATGTGAATACCTAGCAGCAGGGACCAGTCAAGTGCTATGAAAACACTGGGCCAAAATCACCTTGATCTTTAGGGCCTTCAGGTTAGCTACCTTCCAAATCAAGCCTGGTGGCTGTCCTAACACAACATGTACCTATGCTATTTCACCCAGCCCTCCCTCCTTTACAGGCGTGATCCCATTAAACCAGGAACCCACCAACATGTACAACTGCAGGGCTGTGAGCAGCCTGCAGAAGACCTTAAAGATAGATTTCATTTTTTACATACTGAATTAGGAAACTTCCACCTCCTGTTCACTCTAGTCACTGCATGTAAAGGAATTAAGACCTCCTTGTCAGACCTAGACTCACCGTCATAAGCTCCTTCTGGAAAGATTTCCTCTCCTTGTTCTCAGTGTTGTTGCAGTCTTCCTTCAGCTTCTCCAAGACAGATGCCACCCGTTCTGGCTCACTGTCCAACTCTGCTCGGCAGAAAAATGTGAGTGGCAAGTTCAAGTACCCCAGCGCATCAGCAAAGGACTGCCAGCTGCTGAGGTTCTCCATGAGCAGAGTCCTCACAGAGGCGTAGATGTAGGTCAGGAACTTGCAGGGCCTCAGAATCTGCTCGAGCAACAGGCTGGTGGTGAGATCTGGCCCAGAGAAATAGCTGGGCTTAGCCTTCCCAACCACCAGCACATTTTTGGTGTGCACAAGGCCTATTTTTCCCTGGTAATAGCCAATGTACCACTCCTTGGTCCACAGTTGCCCTTTCAACCTGATCTTCTCCTCACTGAGTAGGGCTATGACATCTCCTTTCTTGTACTCCAGCAAATAGTGGTTCTTGCTTTGCCGCACCACTGTCTTCAGCAGCTTGCCGTACTTCAAGCTCAACACTGGCCGGTCCTGAAAAACTGGATACTTGGCAGTGGCAGCGAGGGGTGAAAGGATGATCTTTCCAACCTCGTTCTTCTTGAGGAACCGCCTCTGCCCTGTCGGTTTTATGGCACTTTTTGGAGCTGGCTGTGGCGTCTGGACACAGAATTGGGTCAAAATGGCATCCTTGTCATCCTTCACCTGTATCCTTAGTGTGAAGTCTGAGAGCTCATTGGGATCATGGGATGCAATGGGGAAGATAAGGCGGCTGACCTTGCCCAGCTTCATCTGGAAGCCCCGCACAATTTTGGCTTGCTCACTAGCTTTCACCTCATAGTTGGTCATGTTGGAGAACATGCAGAGTTTGAGGTCCTGGGGACGGGACAGAGCAAACTGATGCTTACCCCAGAGCTGGAGGGCAACAGGAGCTGGGCTGTGGGACTGCCTTGTGACCTCACTCACCAGGAGAGTCTTGGGTGCACATTCATGCCCAAACATGGCCACAACGGTTTTAAAGGAAGGGTGAATGTGTTTTGGGCCGTAGACACCAACTGTGATTTTCTTGCTGATGTAATCCCAAACAGTGTAAGGGTAGATGATATTCTGTCCCTGGGCAACTACTGCAATGTACATGCAAGGCTCCAGGTTTTCCAGCTGCACCTGGATTGTGTCCCCATACAAATAGGTCAGCTGCATTGGTGTGTACGGCCCCTCTTTCATGTCACTCCGCAGGCACTGCAGTCCTACCAAACTTTTGCTCATAATATCATTCTTGACCTCTGCTGACACCTTCATCTCCAGAATGATGAAGGTTTTCACCTCCATATTGCTGAGTTTGATCTGCAGGACTGGGCTGATGGTGCTGCACTTGTCACTATTCAGTTCCAGTGGTGGATCCAGCATTGCTTTCATGGAGATCTGCTGTGTTTCTCCAGGGGACACATGGCCTTCTGGCACATGGATACTGATGTTGGTGTCTGGAAGCTGAACGGCTCCACCAGAGCTATCCAGCTTGCAGACGATGTTTGTCTCCACTGGTTGCGTCTGACCCCAGCCAGGATTTTGACCAAGCAAATCCAAGTCATGGCAGGACCGAGCCAGCTTCCTGTGGTTCAGCCATGCCGTCCTAAAATCTTCCCGGCTCTGGAACTGCTCAGGAGTGGGAGATTTCAAACCACTGAAGAAACCCGATGACGCTGGAGCATCTGACTTGGCTTGAAGAACAGACAATTCAGACAAACTGTAGGAGCGTTTACTTCTGAAGAAGGGATTGTCCCTTTTCACAGGCTGTTCCAGATCCAGCCTGTTTATGGATGGAAATTCATCAAAAATGTTACCCAGGCTGCTATTAGTGGCTGAACTGGAAACAACTGAAGTAGGAGCCCCTGTGTCAAAGAGCAGCAAGTCAACAGCAAAGTTAGAGTTGGATTCTTTGTCCAAGCTGGACACTGTTTGCAAATTCCCATTCAGAAATGGGTTTGTCTGGACTCCATTCAAGAATGGGTTGTTATTGTAGGTTTTCACAGAGTTTCTTTTCATGTCAGTCCACTCTCCAAGCAGGTCTATCTCTTTGACCCCTTCGTCAGGGCTCTCAAGTAGATTGTCTATCATCCCACTGTCTGTTAAAGAAGAGTTACGGTAGTTTACAGGCTGGACGTAGGAGGAAGGGATGTAACCCATTTCCATGGTGTTGTGAGCATACCACCACTCGCCTCCTGATGTGTCTAAGACATAAAGGTGGTCCCCCTTGGAGAACTTCAAGGTGGTGAAATTAGTTGGACAGTAGTCTTTGATTGCTATTACTTCCTTCGCATTTCCAAAGGATGTAGGATTGTCAACCAGCAAGGCACTAGGAGAAGGCACTGCAAAGCCAAGAAAAAAACAGCACTGTAAGCAACCCATAAGCAAGTCACAACTCACTGTCACAACTCAGGTGAGCAATCTGCACTACTTTAAGTGGTGAAGTAAGGTAGTTTTACACCCTNCCCCCCCCCCCCCTTAAACTTTTTAAACAAAACTTATCCCTCTGCTACTTCTGATACATTCACCCTCCTGTTCCCAAAAAGGTTAATGATCTAGAGGGTTGGGCATCAACCACCACTGGGAAGAGCAGCAGGAACTGAGACAGGAGAAGCAGCAACTTCTTATCCTCCCGATGAAGTCAAGTCCCTTAGCAGCAAGCCTCCCTCTCCATGTAGGGCCCATGCAGCTGCTCTGGCACAAGACACCAGTATCCCACAGGCTCTGAACTCCCTGATGAATGATGCACAAGAAGATGCACTGGAGGGAGTTTTGAGGGAGTAGGCATGTGCTAGAATCGCAGGCATCCCCTTAAATATTCATATTTAAAATAACAATGTTAATTAGGGGGGGTTCTCAATGATTGCTACATGGGAAGAAGTTACAGAGCCATTATCCTGCCAATTTGGTTCACAGTATCTCAAGGTCTTCAGCCACGAGCTTTTTAGTACTCACACAAATAGTTATTTGTGCTGCTGCTGCTGGTGAATGCCTCTTCTACAAAGAGCTTACGTGATAATCCAAGGTAACGTTCACAGGTTAAAAGTGCTCTCGCTCTGCCATAACCCCTTTCCTGCACACATGAAACATCTTACATTTCAGTGCAAGAAACAAGTAAGGGTATGTCATTCGCCTTTTTTTTTTTTACGTCATATCAGCAAAAAACGTCAGCATCTCACTTCTCTTACATAGCACCTGTATTTTAAAGGTCATCATCAAAAATCAACTCAATTTCTAAAGAAGGTTGTGCAATTTGAACCCTTAGAAAGAAGCATAGCTTTGCCCTTCTGCAGTGCTGTCATGGTTCTAGCAGCATCTCCAGTCTCCCTTTCAGAAGAGCCAGCTGAAAGAGATTTTGCTAGGGGATCCCAATTACAAGTAAAACAGCTGGGTCAAGCCTACAGATGATCACACTGTCACCATATTTATTACTTTTGTTCTCACTTTTAGGACCTATTTCTGTAAAAAACAGTAGAAACAAGCTGCAGGTGATATCAACATTCAAATGTACGTTATCTTGTTAGACAGACCTACCAAAACAAGGAAACCTGGATTTTCATCAATATGGAGCTACAAGAGAACTGGGACTGCACCTGCTTCAATATATTTGAGAGCTCTCTGGAGGGAAAAGGGGGATTTAAGGCCCCTAAATCCTGGAGATGAAGGGACAGCAGATCAGACCATGTATCCCTGCAGTCACTAGCGGTAGGCTGACAGTGGTTCTCAGACATGTGAAGTAGAAGGCAAGGGAAGACACAGACAAGGAAAGAAAAGTCTTTAAATGTATGTTAGGGATCAAACATCAGTAAGAAAAGAGTTTACACACATTCTTAACAACTCATCATTAATGCACTTTCTGTGCTAGCACATAGGGAAAGTCATGAGGACATTTATTCAGTGCGAAAAAAAAAAAAATATATATATATATATTTTGCATTGAAAAAAATATTCTGCCACCCTGGCAGGAAGGCATCAGTAACCCAGGAACTGTATGTGGGCCGGGGCATTTCAGTCTCCCCATCACTGATGGATGGGCAAGTGGCTGCCCCCATGTCTCCCCTAGCTCTGCATGCAATCAGCGCAGCAGCAGAGTTAACAGGGATGTGCTGAAACTGACAGACCCCTTGGAGAATATGAGTGATTCCTATTTTCGTATTTAAAACAATCTAATTCACAGGGAGAGTGATGTTTTGGTCCCTTCTTGCTATGCCTGCAAAAGCAATTGCTTTTATGCATATTTAGTTTTAAAGCCCCTTTGGCACCTGCTAACTTCCACCTGGAGTTATTCCTTGGGATCCATTTCTGCTGAGAGAATGGTGATTTCTCTCTCACCTGAATGCAGCTTTTCTGCTGGGTAAGGTAAATAAAGTTGAAGAAAATAATATAAAAGGAAGAAAAATGGAGAAAAAGGATTATTCAAGCAACCTGTCAGCTCCCAGATTTAGAAAACGGGAAAATAAAACTCTCGCAACCTCCTTGTTGCTGTCACTGCTTCTGACTGCCATAACTCTTGTTGTCAGGTCGATGCCTGTACTTGCACCTGTGGACATGCTTGCTGGTGTTTGCTGCTCTTTCCCATCAGCTGTTGTCTGCTAATTATTAACCAGTCCCCTCCTGGGCCCCCGGGGTGAGAGGATACACTTGAATTGAAGAGGGAGCCATTGTCCCCCCATCCCACCACACCTTTGACATCGCAGAGGCTGGTCTCAGTGAAGCCCTCACTGAGGTCGATGAGCGTTCCCTCCGACTTGCACCGTGGCAGGCCGCCAGAGTTGGCTGCCCGGATCCTCTGCGCTGCCATCTCTGGCCTGCTGACCCCCTCCAGTCCCAGGAGGCACTAGGCGGCCATGGCCTCTCCGTGAATGAAGCGGCTACAGGGACTCTGGCATCACCTTGGGTAACCAGCCTAGGGGGAGAAAACAATCCCAGCACATTAGCAAAGGCTCCAGGTCCCACAATGCCATCCACATATTGACAATAATCTCCCTAGGTGGACACTGACCATGCAGTGCCGATACAGGAGACCATCCTCATGTTCTACTTAGAGAATCAGAAAAGATAACCTGGGTGCTCCTAAAAAGCACCGCATTGCCTACAAATCACCAAAGGCTTTGGACAGCAAGGACAGCCTCGTCTTGCACAACGCTACTTGCTGGCTACTACCCTTTACAAAGCATTCCCCTTGCCTTTAAGAGTTATTTGGGGATACATTGCTCTCAGGCTGATAAATTTGTCCTTCTCCCGATTTTGTAAGGGTTTTCGCGTGTTGCCGTAATACATATTTATAAAACCAGCAAGTGCTCAGATCCTATGGGAGTGCAGGGTGGTTGTTAGTGAGCGTGCAAGCTCGTGGGACCACGCTTTTAGCATGTTCAACCAGGTTATCCCTGTCTTCCACTGCAGCACCAGGATCTCCCAGGATGGCGACTTCCTGCTTTTTCTCTGCATCCCTCACCTCACCAGGCTGACTGGGTAGGCTTGGTCAGAGAAACGTCCATTCTTGCACAGATTGCCCAGCTTCACTCAAGCTACTGCATGAATTTAGTACAGAGATGATAGCAGGAAGGACACAAGTTTCAAAGAAAAAAAAAAAAAAAGGAAAAAAAAAAAAGGGGGTGGTTCTCCTTTTATTCCAGACACACTTGCAAAACCACTTCCAGAAATGCTAGGGAAGAGCAGTTTCATCAGTGTGCCAGAACTGAGAGGAAAATTAACCCATTTCCCGTTGCCTGCAGAACATGCTGGCCCTTTGACTGCCGATGTAGTGGCTGATGCAAGCGCTGGTAAAACGTCCTGTGGTGTCACCCATGTCCTCTGGAGCTTGGAAGGTGGCCAGAAAGAAGCACGTGGATGAACAGGCAAGCCTTGTGCCCCCCTGCAAGCTGCTGGCCAGGCAGAGCCTGAGCCACACTATGCTCCTCCAGATTTGCACCAGGGAACAGGTATGTGGCCTGACATCTGGCATCATCACAGTAAATCCTGCCACCCAGTGTCCCTACAGACATCCCTATATCCTGCTCCCTCTAAACCTGCTACAAAACTCCAGCCTGGTTGCAAAGCACTGCGCCAACAGCTCCTAAAAATAAAGCCCCGTGCAATTAAGTTTTATATATAAAAGTTATATAATATATATAATATAAAAGTTATCTCCAAATTCCCTGCTTAAGTTCAGCAATGCAAAGGGCTTTTTACCCATTGCTAGCACTGGTTTTTTCCTTTCACTCCATTTTTACATTCTCTCCCTCCCACGCAGTATTTTTTCCCCCCTCTGCTTGGAAATCAGATCAAGCAGAAAATACAATCCCAACCCCAAATTCCTTAGGTGGGAATATGGAACTGATGGAAACATGAAGACAAGCATCGATTGCTTTGACTGCAGCCAACTGTTATTAAACCAGCATGTTTCTCTGCCAGCGAGGAGGAGCAGCAAGCCCTGAAGGATTCAGTGCCCTTTTCTGGAATGCAATAAGAGGAAATTTGCAGGGGTGAGCCCGAGCAGGAGATACTCCAGCCTGCTTGAGCTTCCCAAGCCAACCCCTGGGCTGGTATGCCAGGAATGCAGTTAGCTGGAAGGGATGCACCGGGCTCCAGCCAGAAAAGGGAAGGGAGGTTTTGTGTGCAAACACTTTTCCCTTTGAGAAATGCGTTTTTTCGGGTCCTGTTGCAAAGACTCCAGGGGAAAAGGGCTTGGCAGGCATTGATACAGAGAAACCAGGCCTTGAGTCAAGACAGCGCTAATGAGTACCTGGCCAGGTAAGACAGGGGACTTGGAGCTGCCATCAGCGTCAAGAAAAAGCAATAAGGAGTCAGTGGAAAGGGAGGAAAGATGCTCTTGATAGCTAGTACAGTTCACTATCCATCCAGCTCATCCCTTTGAAAAGCACTACCACAGTAGGCAGGATGTTCTTTCTCATTAATGGTAGGCACCATTTGGGATGGAACATTTTTCCAGCAAGACCCTAAGTGCTTACTGCTTCCCACTAAAGAAACTCTACAGACAGTAGGTAAGCTCTTTTAAGTGTTTCTTTTTCCTCCCTAGCTGGAGCGTTCAAACCCTCCACAGCTACACAGGCACAAAATCAAGCACGAGGTGTGGAGCATTGTCATCCCAGAAATAGCTCAAGTGGCAAAGTTTTCACCAATTTTAGCAATTCTTGCACACAATCCTGTTAATAAATAAAAAACACTTTAACAGCCCAAAGGTCATTCCTGCTTGGTGAGTATTGCACAAAGCAAGAAAGAAGCCAGGAACACATAGATGTTTTTTCCCAAGAATCGAAGTGCAAGCCATGAATATATTTTTAAACACCTGCATTGTAGTCCAGTGCCAAATATTTTTTTATATCAATTATTACAACTGTGTACCGACAACTCTCACTAACATAATCACGAGCCTCACAGTGCCTGGCATTTGCAGGAATACTCCCCCATCCTCTATTTTTTTAATTATATGGGAAGCTTTATGATAAATGGCTGTGACAGATGTGGTTGTGTGGAGAAACAGCTGGAAAAATTCCCCCTACACACAGCCTGCAGTCTCAAAAGGCAGCAAGAATGTACAGCAAAATGAGTGATTATGAAAAGGTATTTCCTCTCCCCAAAGCAGCATCTTGGCTACATTTCAGTCCATTCTGGATGTAGCCAATCCTCTTAGACACACACAAAAAAGGATGGGGATTCATCACCCCCACAAATGGACTTGGGTTGGGAGCTGTGTTTTGGAGCTTTCAGTCCCAGGGTAAAGACCCATGATGTTTCTGACGGCAGAGGCAGGACAGATAACTACCATGGATGAGCCTTCAAACTCAGGCTATGTTAAAATAAAAGGGAACAGTCAGGAGCAGGGTGAGGGGAAGCAAGAGCGGATGGTGTAAGGTTTGTTTAGAAATTACTTCTCTAGCCACAGCTGAAACAATGGTCTGCTAACTCCTCTGAAAGCAGTTTAAATATAGACTAAGATTAAATATAGGCTAGGAAAACCCCAGCCCCATCTGTTTATCCAAAGCCATAAACAGCATTTGAAATGACCGGGACGGGACGGGACAGGGGGGAGGAAACTGGTGAGCAACCAGAGCTTGCCTGCACGAGTGAGGAAGACAACTGCATCTCAGCACGCAACCAGCTCAAAGGCACCTGCACCCGCTTTTCACATTTTTTTTTTCCTCCCACGAGAGAAAGGCAATGCTGCAGGGTAAAATCCAACCATGCAAGCCAGGAAGACCTGCTGCGAGCTTCCCCCACCGCAAGTAATCCAACAGGCGGCTTTGCAAGCAGCAGCTGCCTGGATCAAGGCTCCATCGTGGTTACACCCCATGATACCAGCCACCTCACTATTCTTTCCAAAATCCTAAACAAGCTCTGCTGAGGGTTGGGCAAAGCTTTAGGGAAGGTGCAATGAGCATGTTTTCATGGCTGCTGACTGGTCGCCTGCAAATCCTTACCACCTTTCTGGAGCATGGAAGCACTAGAGATGGTGTTGCACTTGGACCAGCATGGTGGGAGGCTGGATACCCACTTGCACCACATGGGGTGACGCAGTGGCTGCATCACCTCCCCATCTGCTAAGCTTCTGCTCCCCAGAAGACATCACAAGATGCCCATCCCCTAAGTCATCATCCATCAGGGGAAGAGCAGAGCTGTTTTAACAGGGACTTGCAGAGCATGGATTTCACTTTGCATTAGCTGGGGCTATGAATAAAAATAGGTTTTGGTGAGGGACATATGGGACACACAGACATGCCTAGCTCCACTCCTCTCAGCAGAGAGGTCACTACCTCTCAAGGTGTAGAAGCAAGCTGGGGAGCAGCAAGGGGAATCTCTAGGATCTTGAATACGTGACCTACCTACACCTGGATCTCCCCTGCCACTGGGCATGGACCAGTGGCAGGCTTGGGGAAGTTCTAAGGCTGATGATGGTGTAGCACATATTAAAAAATCCCTACTGAGACCTATTAAAAAAACTCCAAAGGTCTTCTTCCTTCCTGCAGTTTGAATGCACAGCATTCAGCTGATTTCTAACAGTAGCATTTCCCAGCATGCAGTGGCACAGAAAAGGTTAAAATAACTTTTGCAAACTCCCTAGGGTGCCTTAGCCCACAAACCCACCAACAGACTTTTCCCTCTGGGCCCAGCAGAGCCAAGGTAGCCCCCCAACACTCTCCCCAGCCCGGGCTCCATGGTGGTACAGCGCAGCCAGCAGCAGAGACCTGTTCTCCCCAACACTCCCAGGTCCATCCATCACACCAAGCTGATCGTGATGGAATTACAGCGCAGACTCACCTCTGCACAGACACTGAGCTATAAATCAAAGATATAGCATGGGCATCCAGCCATGCTGAACAGCATTAGTGGAAAAAAGCAATCCCAAGAAAAATACTGACAGCATAACCCCCACATCTGTGAGCAAGGAAATGCAATAAAAACATGGGAATATCTGAAAATGCAAATCCCAGGCTCTGCTGCTGGCAAAGTGGAGGTCTTCTCTGACAAGCAGTGACTGTAGCCCAGCATCACTGGGAGAGGACTCTTCCAAAAGCCTCAGTGATGGAGGGATGGAGGGTTTTCTCAAAGGCGGAAAACCCTCAACTGCCAAATATTTGAGCTGTTAAGACCCAGGAGAGCTGGCAGGGCTGTGAGGCACCAAGCACCATCAAGGCTCAGCAGGGTCCATCTCACTGCACACACATGTTCATGGGAAGCATCAGGAGCAAGAGCCACCAACACAAGACAAGTCAACCTTGCAATAATCACCACAACTACGTGCCTGTTCTCCCTGAGTAATGGACAAAAAACCCATCAAGCCTTAAGCATGTGGTATAGTTCGGCGGAAATCCTCCACCTACCCTTGGCAACAAACTGAAAGGTGGGAAGAGAAAACAGAGCTTCTAATCAGTCACTCATCATCTTCTTCCCAAGCCAAAGGCAAGACTAATTTCAGACACTTATTGCTAATGGCTTTGAATTTGCCCTTTCGTTCTCCAAAGTCAAGCTCCCCTGGATCTCCTACAAACATAGAAATGTTTCTTTTAAAACCATGTTTGCTTAAATAGGAGTGAAATTAACACTTTGTAGCTAGAAATTAATTTCCCAGCATCACAGCATTACCCACAGTGCGCATCCATCCAACATAATGAATTTACTGAAACTATGTCTTTTATCATAGTCACAAAACCTTAAGTAACTCAACATCACAGAAGCAGCAGCAGAAGAGACTTGTTCTGCAAACCCAGGGGAGACCCCAGCCCTAAGGGAGCTCATGACTGCAGTCATCAGGGAGCTGATAAGGCAGTTTGAGCCTTTTTGGTGAAGATGTGTGGGTAAGATTTGTCTGCTCTTGGTTTTTATCCCCCTCTAGAAGCCTGGGCAAAGCATTTTGCACATTTGATGCCAGCAATGCTGCATACCCGAGTGATTCCTGACCCTGTCACCTTTCTCTTATCTTCTTCTCCTATGTCATCACTCATGTTTGCAAAGCCAATGTTTAATATTAAACAAAAAAACAGAAAAAGAAAAAAATGAAAGAAAAAAAAAAAACCAACCCAAACCACCCCTTAAGACAACACAAAACACAAGCTCTTTGTACCAGAAAGAGCATGTTGGCATGAACTCACGTACATCCTGGAACAAACCTTGGAGCTGCCAACGTGCCAGAACAGAAGATGTAACATTTTAGTCCTTCTAGCAAACAAGAAGGGACCTGCAGAAATATTGGGACCTACCATCCTTTCCACAGAGCCTTCAACTCTCAGGGGTTTGCTTTCTGACCCGATCCCCACCATGTGTGGCAAGCAGTGGGCATGCTCACACCCAGCCTCCCCGGCCCAGGCATCACAAAGGCAACAGAGTCGGCTGGAGAGGACAGCCCCATGCTACGCTTTTGCCTCCTGCCGTCATCCCCCCGCCAAGCCTTATGGAAAATTCCTGCCCACAAGCTTCAGCTTGACTCCACTCTTGCCAGCTGAGCTCACTGCCAAGTGAGGGCAAGCGAAACATGGCAGGTTTGACGGGGCAGAGATAAAAGGGAGCAGGAAAAAGTCATTATGGATGAGCAAGCATTGCAGGTGTCTGCTGGCACCCTGTGGCCATTACAACCTCCCTGATGGGAATGTCACCCTTCGCAGACAAAGCAGGAAGGATGCAAAAGTTTCCTTTTATAGCAATGACTTTGGAGCACAAGTCCCTTTGGATATCCATCTCCAGCGCTGACTTTCAAGTGACTCAAATATAGATTGGTCTTTAGGGGAGGGGGAAGAGTTTTCCCTGCAGAACCTCCTGCTGCTGTGAACGCTCAGGCTCCAGCAGCCAACACCCATCCACTGGTTTTGGTCACTTGTGCCCCATTCAATCAGCTACCAAGTCAGGAAAAAGCACTGCAGAAGCCAGTGAGATTGGGTCAGGTATGGCCTGAGCACCACTCATGGTAAGGAAAGCTACATGCCTTGGCATCAAGCAGAGTACAGCAAGTACCACCCTCAAGCATTCACAGCAAATTCAAAGCCAAAAATCGCCGAAAACAGTACCAGTGTGACAAAGTTTTAAAACAGCCTGCAAGTGTAAGAAGGTGCTGGCAGTGCTGTACACAGCAGGAAACCTCATGAGGTTTATAGAGCCATAAAAAAGGTGCTGCTGGGCTGTCAGCCCAGGTCCTACTACCTGACAGCAACTCCTACCAGCAAGAAAACTATTACACACACAAGAGTCCTGATAATATAGCAGGGAAGTAATGAGGTTGTACTTTTTTCCATGGTTTCAAGGCTACCACAGGCTGCAAGACAAGTGGACCCCCCGCCACCAAGCATTCCCAGCAAAACAAGGCAGAGGGATGTCATTCCAATGGCACAGTCCTTCGTGAAGCCAATGCTGCCAAAACCCTGGCACAGAGCGTAGGGTACCTCCTGGCACACATTTAGAACAGACTTCTCTGTGCCACAAAACTAATAAAAATAATTAAAAAAAGTAGCATCTGCCCACAGATCTCACAGTGAAGGAATATGACTGATGCTCTGCCTGTTTTGCAGCCTCAGCTGGACCTCTTGTCTTCCCTTAAACCCACGTACACTTTTTGCCCCCACAATGTCCTTCAGCAAAGAACTCCACATGCCTGATGCCCAGGTAGTGGAAAACCCACCTCCAACAGATTGGGCTCTCACCAGCTCCACTTGATGTTCACTAGCCCTCAGATCAGAAGAGGCAGAGTTCAGTCCTGACCCACCATCCCTACTGACTACCCAACATTCTTCAAAGAGCAAAAACACTTCCCAATTCAGGTGGGGCAGTCCCTAAAGTGTTTCCAGATATATTTTTACCAGGGACCTGTGGATGGACTCTCACCTGCCAGAGCAAGTAGTTTGTTCCAGCCAAGTCCCCATGAAAACCAATGAAAGTACAAAACCCCAGAATTGCATCGAACACCAAGCTCCAGGGGTTAAACATAAAAGCTGAAAACTCAAGTTTAAAACTCTTGGAGAGAACAAGAGCCCAAGGAGAGCACCTTCTTCCCCTAAGCCCTTGCAGCCTCTCCAAAGTCCTGCAGGAGACAAATAGCTCAGCAAATGGTCTAAGCGAGGCTGCTCCTGAAGGATACTTAGGGCCAAAAGCAAGGACCAAGCATCTTTCAAACCAGAGGAACTCAGATTTGACACAGATCAAGCAACAGCATAAGCTCACAGAGGCAATCTGTGACAGAGAAGGAATGAAACTAAGATTTTCAGAGCCACAATCCAGGCACTGGCCATAGGGAGAAACTTTAGAAGAAACAGCCTTGCCAGACAACAGATTGCCCGTGTCTTATGGTCATCATCCTCTGCTTTGGAAGAGAAGGAAAAGCTCTCCTTTTCTTTTTAAAGCACTGTAGGCTGATCAGTGCGCTAACCTATGGCACTCTCACACAGATGTCTGCATGAGCTGGTTTGGAGCAGGGACACCGAGAAAAGCTCCTTGGCTGCTGCCAGCACTCACTCTGCCCACTGGTGGCTTGATCCCAGTTGACAGAGGAATGTTATGGACACTGTACTCTAGCCCCACCTAGGACCATCACCAGAAGATGTTGCATATACTCTGCTCCCATGTGATGCTGTGGTGGAAGAGACGCCTCTTCGTGGTCCTCCATGAGATTGTGGGGCAACATCCACAGAGAGAAGACTAAGGGCAACTGCAGAAAATTATAGAGGAGGGGAAAGAGTTTTCTGCCTCTACAGGTGCTGTTAAGAACTATCTTATTAACACCAGGTACACTTGAGGAGTATGGAAACCCCTCCTCCCCATCTCAAGACACCATTAACTGGGCAAGAAAAACTTTCAAGAACAGTAAAAGGTCTTCATTGAGATAATTTTGGAGCAACTCACTGTCATCTAACTCCCAAGGCCACAGTCCCATATCAGGGTCTTCTAACTATTTGGTGAGGTAATTTGGATGTTAATTTGGACTTCAAGAGCCGTCAAAAGCTGAAGCAATTGAGTCCCTGAAAAGCTGTTCTTCCCCTAAGTGGAGATGAAGACAGAGCTTTAACTGCATCAACACTTCAGAGCCCCATCTCTGTCACCCTTCACTAATTTTGTCTTTGTCTGATGGAAAGAAATAGCTGTTCTCAGCTAAATTGTGGGTGCAATGCGCAGAGCCACGTGCTGTCTTTGTTCCCAGCCGCAACGTTGGGAAACCAGTCCCACCAGCATGACCAGAGAAGAGCAGGCAGAGAAAAGTCACTCAAGGTGCTGGATGTGGAGTCTGGCACCACAACTGATGCAGCTACACACAGAGAGGACAACAAAAAGCTCCAGAGATGAGCTAGCTCCAACTTGCCCATAGACCAACATGTAGCCAACTCCATGCTGCTCTCCCTGCCCAAGTACTCCACCAAGACATATCTTCCCCACACTGACCACTTCCTCACTCAAAGAATGTCAAAGGCTGAAAAAAAATTGGTCCTGCTTGGTCCTCTGGACTTACCTGACCTACTCAGCATTTAAAAAGAGGGTGCTGCATTCAATACGCAGATGCCACAGGTAAGAAGGGCACACAGCAGCCACCCATGGGTGACCCAAAAGGCAACTTTGTAAGCTAGGACATGGCTCCAGCTCCACCTCTGCCTCTCCCCCACCCTGAGTTGGACTTGTTCCTGACTCCTCAGGAAACGCATTTTAAGAAAAAAAAAAGAGTGGTTTTTTTTTCCCATCTCGCTGCCTGAGCATGCCCACAGACATCGAGCAGTCACCTAACAGCCAGATTCTCTCACTAATGAATAAAACCTCTTTGGATTATCAAACTGTAGAACTCATTTGAGCAATGAGCTTGTGCAAAAGCTTAACCTTGATTTAATGTTCTTACACACCTTGCTGATTAGTCCAGGTACTGATCCATTGGTGGATACCTTCAGCTACACTGAAAACGCTGATGGTAGGCAAAACCATCATGAGCCTGAGTTAAGCAGAAACAAATGCAATCAGCACATTACAGTGCATTTCCTCACAACACTTCCAAATCACATCCCCCATGATACCTGGGTTTAAGCAGCTTAACCATGTGCTGGAGCTGATGGTTCAGGACAGAAAAGCAATGTGGGTGGTTAAACGGACTGTGGTTTGCTTGCTCCATGTGATGTCCTATGTTTGACCAGTCCCAAATCCATGTCGGAAAGAGGTCAAGCTCGCTGGGAGCAGTATGACATTATGGAGTGCAAACCCCCAGATGATAATGCCACTCGGGAGGCACGAAGCAAGTAGCGGACACAAGGACATCTGCTCCAGCCTAGAGCAAAGATTAGACCTTGTTGCAAAAACGTGGATTTGATCTCACCTGCAAATCCAGTGAGTGGCAGACCCATCCCAGAAAGTGCTCCCGCTTCAATTCAGCCTGTGCTTTTAACACCAGACTCATTACATCGGCACAAAAGACCAAGTGGCTAATTTCAGATGATTTTCGGCACCAAAGTCCTTGCCTTAATTTAGATTTTATCTGGTCCACAGGTGGGAGTTAGCTTTCCAGGTGCAGGAACCCATCTCTGCCAGCCAGGAGGGTGTCTGAGATAAACCAAAACAGGCCAGTGTTTATGCAACACAAGAGCAAACACCACGCCTGTTTGTTTAATTAGTTACCCCTGAAATTAAAGCCCATCAAACTGCACGGAAGCTTCATGCAACCTGCAAATTATCTACAAGGAATGCAACCTGGAGGTGAGGGATACCAGATGTAATCCAAACGGCGGCTCCAAGCACTTTCCATACCATCAACAGTGCCATGAAGGGAAAAACCCAAAATAACACCACCCACCCCACCTGTCTGCACTTCAGAGTTTGTTGTTTCAGTCTCGCCAGGTTAAAAGCTGCTCAATCCCATCACCATGGGTCAGATGGCTGATAAGATACCCATTTCACCATTTTGAAACTCAAGTGCTTATTGGAGGGTTTATCTGCAGAGTTATGCACTTTGAACCGTTTAGTTTTACATCAGTTAAAAATGCACAAGGCCCTTGTCTGGATACTCTGAAAATTAACGTGGTACAAAATGAGACTGCAGCCTCAGTAAGGTTCAGTACTGGGTCCAGTCCTCTTCAGTATTTTCATCAATGACCTGGATGAAGGGATGGAATGTACCCTCAGCAAGTTTGCCGATGGCACAAGACTGAGAGGGGTGGCTGACACATCAGAAGGCTGTGCCACCATACAGTGAGACCTGAACAGGCTGGGGAGTTGGGCAGAGAGGAACCTGATGAAATTCAACAAGGGCAATCATAGCGTCCTGCACCTGGGGAGGAATAACCCCCTGCACCAGTACAGGTTGGGGCTGACCTGCTGNGCCCCGCTACTCTGCCCTGGTGAAGCTCCATCTGGAGTACTGTGTCCAGTTTGGGGCTCCTCAGTTCAGGAAGAACAAGGAACTGCTAGAGAGGATACAGCAGAGGATCACCAAGATGATTAGAGGCCTGGAGCATCTCTCTTACAAGGAAAGGTTGAGGACATGGGTCTTTTTAGTCTGGAGAAGACTTGCGGGGAGAGGGGGTGGAGGGGTGCAGATCTGATCAACACCTATAAATCCTTAAAGGATGAGTATCAAGAGGAAGGGGCCAGTCTTTTTTCAGTGGTGCCCAGTGACAGGACCAGAGGAAATGGGCATGAACTTGTACATAAGAAGTTCCATCTAAACATGAAGAGGAACTTCTTTACTTTAGGGGTGGCAGAGCCCTGGAACAGGCTGCCCAGAGAGGTGGTGGAGTCTCCATCTCTGGAGACATTCAAAACCCACCTGGTCATGTTCTTGTGCAACCTGCTCTAGGAGGACCTACTTTCGTAGGCAGGTTGGACTAGATGATCTCCAGAGGTCCTTTCCAACCCCATACCATTCTGTGATTCTGTAACCTCTACTGCTGAAAATGCCAAAGACACGCTGCTTCTCTTTGCTGGGATGTTTTTGGGGTGAACCATTTTAGGGAAAGACGCCTCTCTTTAGCAAGACAGATGGGCACAGAAATGGTAATTTCCATAATTTTGGCAAAATCAAGCCTTTGCTCAAAATCCCAGGCAAGGCAGGGCTGAGTTTTTGATTTTATTTTTTTTTTCAGCATTAGTCAATAGGCAACATAAAATGACACCTGAAAGCTATCTCAAAGTAACAATAGATTTTTTTTTCCTGCTTAAAACATAGCTTTTGTGGTGGAGTGGAGCCAGCTTCTGCAACTTTCTGCATTACACTTCTTGCAAGCACAAAACACCCTCCCATGTGCACATCAAACTACAGTAATGCACCTTTGCAGGAGCATCCCCTAAAAAATGAGCAACTCCAAGCCCCAATGGAGGGAATATTTCCAAAGGGCAAGTTATTCCCTCCTCTGCCATCCCCAAGAAGTCAGCCCCAGGCAAACCTGTAGGGAGATGTACTTGCTCTCACTCCTCAAGCCCAATACACGAGGCCCCCGAGGAACCTCAGACTCTTCCTGTTTGAGCACAAGAGCCAGGTGCTCCGTTCATCCCAGCTGAGCTTTCTGACCACAGCAACAAATTTCAGACTAATGCTGCTTGAATTGTAGGTGAAGCGTTATCCGTGGCATGGAGTTGTCTTAGACCAACAAAAAAATACCCATATTAAAGGAAAAAAGACAAAGCTGTTGCTAACAGCCAACCAGGGGGATACAGAAAAGCCCAAAGTTTGTCCACTGTCTCTAGAAGAATTTTAGGAAGTAAGGACTAAAACCAGATTAAAAAGCCTCATATATTCAGGGACAGATGCCCTGGGTCAGTTGAACATCAGCCATATGCAGCAAAGAACCTGCTCCATTTATTGATTTCTGTAGAAAGCAACTTCAATTGTACCCCTAGCTCTGCTTCAAGGCTGCGTTGATAACTATGGTGATGTGTGTAATTTCATTTTGGGTCTGTATCTAAAACACAGGTTAGGACCTACAAGCAGCAGGCTCTTGGCTACAGAAGACAATTCTAGATACAACCAACATGCCAGGTTATCATCCATGGCCATCTTTACCATCTCATCTAGAAAAAACCTCCTGTTCACAGCAACACCCCAGATTTTCTGCCCTGTGAGGTCACTCTCTTCCATATCTCAATGCGACTCGCAGCCAGAAGCACTGCAGATCTTGGTGCCAGCACTGGGACAGCTCTGCAAGGACAAGCAGAGAAGGCAGCAAGAGCTTTCCAGGAGCCAAGGGATACTCTCCAGCACAACCAGCCGATGCCCACGTGCAGTCTTCAATAACTTTAACTCTCAAAAGGCCAGGGTCAGCCCAGAATTAGACACACTTTTGATGGAAAAAGGGAGCCTAAATATCAAACCAATGCAGATCCCCTTTTCTGAATTAAAACTTGCTTGAAGTGACACATAAAAGCAGTGAAATCCCAGACACAGCCAACGCACTAGGAGAGATTTATATTTAGCACGATGACATGAGTACTTAATCAACAGGAAAGAAACAGAAACTTTTTTGGCACTGTCCAGAAGAAAACCAAAAGAGAGATGGCCAGACCATTCATCATTATTAAAAGCATCATCCATTGGTGTTCCAGTCTCCAAACTTGCCACTTCTACACCAAATTCAGCTTTTTTCTATGTATGATCCCCATAAACAACATTTATGGCTTGCAGTGCCCATGTAAAGACTATCAACCAAAACACACCATATGCATATGTACAACAGAGCTGGTATTATTTTATTTCCTTTTAAATTTAGTACTTATTACTGTCAGCTTTGTTTTCAAGAGAGCAACTAATGTCTTAGCAATTCAGCTCAAAACAAATATACTGAGGTGCTGAATAAAAAAAAAAAAGAAGCTATTTCCAAGTTTTGCAGACTGAGGTTTAAGAGAGACAAAGCAGAGCAACCACCATAAAATATATTCTTTCAAAATCTGCTCTTTCTTCTTCATTACTCATTTGGGAGCTTTTGGTTCAGAAGTCAGAGACGTGCTTAGCCGGACATCCGATTGTTTGCTGGGCCTCATCCCAAATTTCTCTAACATTAATCACATCTTTTTTGTGTGGGAAGAGGGATGAGGATTTTATACTTAAATGCAAAAGGGAGGAAAAAGTGTTTGTGGCATTTTGTAGGAATTAGGCTTAGAACTCTGGGTCCAAATGTTTCCCATGTATCTCATCCACAGAAGGAGAAAGAAATCAGGCTGCTGCCTGGACTCCTTTGCACTGCTTGGGACCCAGGGATGAGCTGGGACACATCCCCCCCCGGTCATCCAGGTGGGATCCTGCAGCTCGAGGGAGATGGGCGATGGATGCTTGGCCCAAAGAAAGATGCTCTGCATACAAACATCCCAGCAGTGACCAGCAGCATCGCCTCTGTCTCAATCACCTAAAAATCTCAGTCACAATCACCTAAAAATTAGGGCAAACTGCATTCCTTTTATCCTGCCTGACTGCAGGGCAATCTGGGCAGTGATTTCCAACCCCACTCCCCCTGCAAAATGCACTTTTGAAGTTATTATAGAACCTATTTTTAGAGGCACAGGCACCACAATTTCAGAGGCCATGATTCACCCCTCAGATCGTACTGTTGCATGAACCCAGGCAATACTCATCTTCCATGCCTCAGTTTCTCCCCAGCATTATCTGCTCCACTGGTACCCAATCCCTTCAGGACACACACCCTCCTCATTACTTAAAAAATGCAACTCCTCTTGCCTGTGCTGTGGTTTCCCATCATAGAATCATTCAAATTGGAAGAGACCCTTGGGATCATTGAGTCCAACCATCAGCCCTACTCTACAAATTCCTCCCATACACCAAATCTCCCAACACCACATCTAAACGACTCTTAAAATACATTCAGAGATGGGGACTCAACCACCTCCCTGGGCAGCCTGTTCCAGTGTCATGGCCATGTATCAGGAAAACTGGCAGCAGGATGGCAAACAGCATTCCCCCCAAGGACGCTTACAACTTGAGGTTTTAAAACAGGGTGAAGGCACAGAGCTAAAGCTGGGATGGAAATGTCACCCCTACTGCTGGGGAATTGCAGAGAGAGGGTTAAACTCTCGCCCTCCCCAAATCCCTACTGCAGGGCCCTGCATTCCTCCGCTCAAACAGCATGCTGGGCTAAAGCTTTTTTTTTTTTTTTTTGCGTATGGCTTCCATGCCCAGTCATGTCCTGCATCATGGATTTGGTGAACATTTTAATAGCTCCTATTAATAAGCAAAGCAGGAGCTGGAGAGGCACTGGGGAGCAGCAGGGCTGTCCCGCTGCAGGGCATGGTGCTTAAAAAACAGGCAGAGGATTGAAAAAAAACCCCACCAATCTCTGCTCACCCACCAGCAGAAGCAGAGATTGAGAAACTCAGTGGCTTTCAAACCTCATGGCTCAAGGGATTTCACGCACAGCCTTGCAACAGGATTTATCTCGACCAGATAATTTCAAGGTTACACTCATACAGCCCCAAAATCAGCCGACGTTGTGAGGCAGTGGCATTGCATCAGGTGCAACACCACCACGTGTCCTGTGTCAGCCCTCATGGGCACCCAGGCCAGCAGGGAACAAAAGCATTTGGGGTCTGTGCTCAGCGTCAACAGGAGACTTTTTACACACTTCCTGAAAAAAAAAAACAAAAACCACACGAACAAACAAACAAACGAAACAAAAAAAAAACCCCCAAAAAAACCCTCTCCATTCCCTGCAGGTCCAAGAGCTGGGATGTGCTGGAGACCACAGCACGTCCACTCCTTCACCAGGGTAAAGCTGCGACCTTGTTTCACAGGATCTCACCAGGAGCTGCCCAGGAGAGTCCAGATGGACCGTCTGGCTAATTGAGTTAATTAACGCGTTTTTCAGCAGCAATTAACTTTCAGGTATGCCACTCCTGAGCAGCTCCATGTCTCTCCAGGGAGCACGGGCCACACCTCAGGAGCAGCAGGAGAGACAGGAAAAATTATATGGAACCACTTACTGATGCCACTGAGCTGTTTCTCAGCAGCGTTTACTGGCTCCAAGCAGCTTAACACAAAAAAAACCAAAAAAAAAACAAAACAAAAAAAATAAAAAAAAACCCCCACCAACCTCAAAACAAAACCCCCAAACCCCAGAAAAGCCTCAAATCTTCACCTATTTTTCACCCCCAGGCTAAGCAGGACAGACCCTGCATGGACAGGATCCAAAAAAGGCTAGGTGGATGCACGGGAGGAGACTCACCACCCTGATGTCTCAATCCCAGGGCATCTTTCCCCTGGTCCAGCACAAAACAGATGTGATTAGCTCCAGGAAGCCGTCAACACTGTCAATAACTCTTAGGACGGTAAGCTGGTCAAGGCCAGAGCTGGCAGCACAAGCTATCCCTTTTGCTTGCCATCTCCCAGGGACAGTAAATACTTTGTCTGTTCACAGCCCTTGCCCAGAGATAACCAAGCAGAATGCTCACAAAGGCCAAGAGAAAGGCTTGCTTTGTGGCCACTGCTGCTTTGCTCCCCAGAAAGGAGGATGACTGCTGCAAAGCACTGGAAAGGAGCCATGTCCAGGGAAAATGGTATTAAAAAATACAAACAACCCCCCCCCCAAAAAATAACCCAAAACCAACCCATCCCGTTTCACTGTACCCTGTACTTTCATCTCTTCCCCAATAAACCTACTTGTCTTCCTCTGTCCAAGAAAATGCAGGGTGAATGCCTACAGAGGTACCACCTTTCTGAAGGCTGCTCCAATAACTCTGCAGATGACAGTCTCCGCAGGTAAGGAGAAGCCAGCACTCAAGAAGACAAGCTGCACAATGCACCTTGACACCTACTGTTTTAGCAGGACGCACACCCCCATCTCCTCCTCCGGGACACACCGGCCACTGTCTTTATTCTGTAACTCTAAGCCTGATGAATTGTGAAGGACCAGTTCCTCCCAGGCCACGTGCATTAGGAACTACTCCCTGTGCTTTCTTTTCGTACAGACTAATAGCTTGATGCACAGCCACATGCACAGAAAAAAAATATACTAATGATGTTTCTTGTGAGCAAGGGGGTAAAGAAAAGCATGGAGGGTTTGGGGCGGGGAGGCACGGTGCTTGAGGGAAACAGAAGAGCATTTCCATGCGTGTTGCTGGCTGGAAAATGCTTCTCATGCCGGCAGAGAGCAACCCCACCCCGGCACAGCTAATCTGATGGCAGGTTTTCAATGCAGCAGCCAGGATACGAGAGGCTGGGGAGGGAGGGCTGGCGAGGGTGGAAAGAAAGCAAGGAAATGCCACAGAGGTGAGGGACGCTTTTTCTGGCCAGGCAAAGGCTTGTTTTCTTTCCCTCCCTTCAGCTAGCTGCCATTTTCTGGAAGCTGGATCAGTTACAAAAAAATTGAAGTTTCTCTTTGTTTAATTATAGCTGCAGTAGCCCTTGTGCAGAGGGAACCAGCGTCTCCCCCAGCTGCTCTGGGAACGGATGTAAGCGAAGATGACAGCATGGCAATGGGGAATAACGCTGGAGTTAAAGCTTTAACATCTCCCACAAAGATGTGAACCCAGCTCAAACACATTGTTTTTACTCCCAAAAGCATGCAAGACCTGAGAGACTTTGGTCTCAATTCCCTGTGTGACCATTACATTGGTTATTCAAATTCCTACTTGTGTTGCTCCCTTCCTCCACCTTCCACCTGGTATAGGTGTTTTTTAAACTGATAACTCAAGCACCCTCTTCCTCCGCACCAAGAAAACCGATGCATGCTCCAGCCAGCCCCCACACTTGCCAAAGTCACATCTGCATCGATGCCAACTTGCAATAGATGCAGCTAAGAGGTGTATCCAAAGGCACTGGTGGATTGATTCCAAGTTCAAACCCCTCTAACCCAACATAACATGGCTCATGCTCCCCCCATCCGTCACCCACAACATTTTGCTGGTGCAATGTCATCAGTCCCGAGCAGAACAAGCTGCAGGCCACCATTGTAGAGGAACATCACAAGCGGCAATAAGCCCTGCAAAGCTAACAGCAAGCAAGTCAATGCCTGAAGCCCTCACCAAGCTCACTGGCAAGCTAATGGCAGCAGCAACTGTGAAACATCTCCTGCCTTTCTTTCCTCCACTGACCGAGCTGGGGATGCACCATTGTTCAACTCCAAAAAAAGCCTTTTCTGTTCCTAAGGAAACAGCCAGCGTCATTCAACCAAGGCCACACACCGGCCACACACCATGCAAACGCCTTCCTCCTAAAAGACAACCTAAAGCGCTTCATACAGGCAGCGCGGTCACGATGGCCAGGCATGAAAGTAGAAGGGCAGCTGCTGGGTTTACCCCTGGAAAAAAAGCAGGGGAGAGAGGGAAGCAATAGCTTTGCATCGGACTTGTTTACAGCACGGGATGAGCAACCCAGCCTAACAGTTACATGCTGCAGACACATTTCTTTGCTAGGTCGAAAGAGTGCTTCCTGGAGTCAGCTAAAAAACATCTGGGTTTGCTTTGTGGCAGTGATCTCCCCTCTTGAAAATGATGGGATGCTCCCCAGGGCAACCCTCCCACGGGGCAGGAGAAGAGGGCAGAGGAAGCAACATCAGAGCTTGCAGAGAACTGTGAAAATGAAAGGCTTTCACATCATCATTATTATTATTATTACTATTATTGCAGTTTTCTTCCCATCATTTAACAAGACTGCAAACTAGGCATGCATTACCATCCTTACAATTTGCAATAAAGTACCCAGATGATGAAGAAACACATAAAAGACTAAACAAAAAAAGGAACTCAGCCACCTTCTGCCTCTGGACTTTAATATATCCGGGTCTGAACGTGTAAAGTTGCTTGCACATGCAGCCAAGGCATTGCTGATGAAGAGAAGATGGGATACAGTGTACACTGCCTTCCTGCTGATGGGTCTGAAGCAACATCTCATCCAGGCAGAGCAGGAGCAACTATTCGCGTAGGAGCACGCAAGAACATTTAGCCTTAGGACTTGCAATTCGTTTTCTTCTATCGGTAATGAGAGCATTACGCTCCCCAGCAGCCTGTTCATATGCCAGCTGGGAATGACTACCTCTCAGCACTGAAAACTTGGCCTTTGCACAAGTTCAAATGAAATCAGCAGGTTAAAAATAGGAATATTTTGTGGAGGGAGAAGGGGAGGGCACCAGCCAAAGGGTTTGTAACAGAGGAGCAGCAGACTGGCCAGCCCATAGACAGTGCTGGGTTTTCATCAAAAAAAAGGCATTAAAGACAGCACATGCTGCTTGTGGGACACCAGTGACCTCTCCAAAAAAACATGCAATCCACCCAAAATGCCAACCTTCCCAGCAGAGGAAAAAAAAATTGAATCCAGGGCCAGCATGAAAGTGAGTTGGAAGTTTTATGATTGGCTCCTTGACCCATCAAAGACCCTGGAAAAACTGGCAACATGCACAGGGAAGTATGGCTGCCTGCCAGACCTGCACACCACCCAGAACAGCAAAGGGATTTAATGCACTCTCTTCCCTTGCCCATTGCTGTGAGCCACCAGTATACACCCCTTCTCCATACTCCCACACTTTTGTTTATGAGCCCAAAGGAGCAGAAATACACTGACATAATTTGATTCCAAGGACCACTGGGAGAAATTAAGAACCCCATGCTGCAATGAGGATGGACCAAGAAAGGGGACAGATGCTACAGGTATCCTCAAAAATTATCCCTCAGCATGGCTCTGTGGATACTTGTGGTGTTACTGGAACATCACTTAAACATTCAATGAAGACCAGATGCTACCATCTGATCTGCTGGGAGCAGGTCTCTCCACCTTGTTTAGAAAGCCAAGGCTCTGTGCTGCAAGGAAAGGGATTTGTCAGGACATGCATGTACCCATTGCTCCCATCAGCCAAAGTTACAGGTCCCGCAAGTGCCTTCTCCTGTTTTTTATTAAAAAAAAAAAAAACCAAACATTTTTTTATGGCCACACAAAGTGAGCTCAGACTGTAATTCACACCTTTGAATTTAATAAACCCTGCAGCTCCGCAATTAAGAAGCAAGGCTGTCCTTGCATCCCCGCACCAGCTCTTCAAGTCCTTAGGAAGAAGAATCAGCCCTTCCGCTGCTCCCCAGCACAGGGTTTCAGCTGCCCCTCCAGGATTTGCTCCAAGTCACGTCCACAGCGAGTGGCAGGTTTTTCCCCATGCCAGCACCGAGAGGTCCACGTGCTCCCTGCCCCAGCCAAAGCTGGCACGGTGCTTTTGACGTCCTCTAACAATGACAGCCCTGTGCCTCAAATGCTGGTCCCTTGGTGGGGTTAATGCAGGGATTGTTTGCGCCGCGCTCGCAAGAAAGCGGATGCAGCTCCAGCAGCAAAATCAAAGCACCCTCTGCTCGCATGGAGACCAGGAACGTGCTGTAATGCCAGAGCTCAGATCCTGAATGAAACAATAGTGGACTCGTTTTGTGCTTTTTAAGCTAAAACCTCATTCTGCTAATTTTAGGGAGCAGCCCGGGCAGCTCACAGCAGAGATGCTTCTTGTACCACAGTAGGGTATCATCCAGAGAGCAGGGCACCCCAGGCAGCGTCCAACTTCATGGCTGCACTTTGCTCTCAATAAACACCTTCCTCTATCCATCATCTCCCACCGCAGGCTGTCCCTTGCAAGTATACATAAAATCCCACTGCATCCAACCCACCATCCTGGCACTGGGCCTGGGGTGCTATCGCAATGCAAGAAGCGAGCTATCTGTTTGGCATCCACAGCAATGCACTCATGATGCTACCGAGGACACCTATGAAACCTGACATTAGCCCCTGCCCCATCACGTCCAGGAGTTCTCATTTGTGCAACTTTCAAGAGCAAACCAGACCAAAAGTCCTACAAGGGTGAAGCACTGAAGAACATTAAACTGCTTATCTTGAAACATATATATTTCAGTTAATAAGCACAAATGCATTTACCAGCAAGTTGATCACCCTCTTTAAACCTGGTTCTTTGCTGATTACTAGGGAAGTCAATACTTAAATACAAAACTCCTGAGAATTGTCATCCACAGCCAACGTGCAAGATATACCCAGCCCTCTGCCAGGGGAAGCCATCCACAACCATGGACACCCCTCCACGATGCTGCTGGATGCCCAAACACCCAGTAAGGACCACCCCCGGTTGTGCAGCATTGCAGCCAGCACTGCCAACCTAAAGCACATTCCTTGCAGGGACAGCAAACCTCCAACCTGCTGGAAAGACATCCGACCATCTACCAGGGAGCCTCCAGGACAGTCTGTAAAGCTTACGTGTTTTTAGAATGAATTCTGGAACAGAGACAAAAGGCAGGTGCCAAACCTAAGGTTGAGAGATTCCAAGGCAAGGTTATTTGCATTTGTTTCTGGTTCAGCTGCCATCAGAAATCCACCCACCAAACCAGAAGACGACGCAACTTTCAGACCTCTTAAAAATAAAAAAAAAAGAGGATGCAAATTCTTCTTCATGTCCTGACCTCCAGAACTGCTAACTCCCTTCATGTAGACAGGCTTCTGCAATGAAAAACTTCTCACTGTATTTAAATGTTTTTCTCATTTAAAAAAATGCAGCATCTAAACCACCTCCTTAACATAGATACAAGTTCTTCTTCATATTCTGAACAACCCCACCAGGCTAAAATAAATATTTTGCTTCACAAATAGTTTTTCCTCTCATTAAAATGAAAACATAATTAGGATGTCAAGCACAGAGGCAAGCAGCGGCTGCAATCACTCCACACAGCACCATGCTGCTGAGGCTTTATTTGATTAAAAGTAACGACACTGCTATTTTTGAAAAGTACACTCTCTTCCACAGCCGAACCAGAGTTATTTTGGAAGTATATATATGGAAAGCTGGCATCCTTGCCACCAAAAAAATCCCCATACGGGAGTCAGCAGAGGCTGCAGGTCCATGGCATGAGACACCCAGCGAGCATCATGGGTAACCTCCTGCTGTTCGTGGCCAGGGGGTTAAAGCTCACCATAGGAACAGCACAGTGACCTGGGTGAGCATCTAACCACTGGAAAGGGTGAGAGATGAGGAGAAAGGGGAGAAAAAGGAGAAGAGGAGAGAAAAAGTGCTACCAGAGATGTTGCATGAAGACACCTGTGCAGGGTCTGGTACCAGCTGCCGCACTGGAGCAAGACCCAGGAGGAGATGCAAATATTCAGAGCTATGAGACACCTCAAGACGACACTACAAGGCACCTCATCAAGGAGGAAATTATTCTCAGTATCAGGGTGGGGTTTTTTGTTTTCAAGCAAATCTAAGAATCCCGTTGCTGCAGTTAGGCATCAGGAAATAAAGGATGAGTCCTTCTTCCAGAGTAGAGGGGGATGTTTCACCATCTAGACACAGATGTCAACAGAACACACATCCCCCTCCAACTTCTACCCAAGCTGCCACTCTGCTCATTAACAGACATAACTTAATTACTGCAAATCTCAGGCAGTGTTAGCCAAGAAGGGCAGGCTGGAGAGGGGCAGTGATGGGCATTACACGTGATTCCTCAGCATCATCCCTGCCAGAGCACAGGCACTGTGCTAGGCACTTCGCATGCTTTTGCATCCCACACTCCTTTACAGCTCTGGGCCTGTAACAGGCTTCAACGCAAGGCGGCTTACCTAGGGCAGAGGTTAAGGGATGTGCAAAACTGCATCACAATCACCACTGTCCCATTGTACGGAAGTAGCTCAAAGTATAACTGATGCTGAGCTGCTCTTGTGGCCCAAGTGTTTATGCCTGAACAGCTTTATAGCCAGAGATCCCCAGAAAACCCAAATGGGTATCCCAGTAACCAAGCCTAAGGCTTTAACACATCACCACCTACTCATGCCCCCCCCATAACACACCGGCTGCTTAACTCCACCTCTCCTGCCAAACGCTGCCCTGAGAGCAAAAGCTGCAAACCAAGCCTTGAATAACACCGCCTGCTCGCAAAACAATCCCCCGCCCCGGGCTGCCAGCAAGGATCAAAAAGGTCAGCGACCCCATGACATCGGTGAGTCCCAGCCAGGCAAACGCTCTCGGAAAATAAATGCCGGGCACAGACGGTGCGATGCTCTTAAAAAAAAGCCCCAAACTCCCGTGGAACTTCCCGCTGGAAAGAAAAGCCAGCCCGGCCTCCTCCTCCGGCCTCAGCTGTAAGATATTACCATCACCGAAGTTTACAGGACAAACACATCAGGAAACGCTTCTCCCCCCGCAGGGGACACCCGGTCACATCACCGTGCTCAAAGCCTCCAGCCTCCGCCCGGGGTGCAGCGCTGGGTGCCGGGGTGCCAAACCTGGAACCTGGCCCCCATCCTCCCTGTCCCCTCCCGGCAATGACAGCGGGAGGTACAAGAGGCAGGCTGCTGGGGCCAGACTTGCGGACACCAAGTGCTTGCAGGGTGGCTAATGCCACGGGCCGGCGGGACCGCCTCCCCTAACAGCACTCGATGCTCAGGGAGGGAGCAAAAGTTTCACGCTGCCGGCGTGGCTCCCACGGGTCTTCCCTGACTCACTCTCGGCGTGGGGCTGGGCACGCCACGCTCGCAATCGTGTGCCCGCTTCCACGGTGAGCATAGGTGTAGGGCACCGCACGCTTGCGGAGCGATCCACTCCGCGCCCACGGCGTGTTCCACCTGCACCGGCGCGGCACGCGCACAC
>VXBJ01003248.1:174182-242971 GCA_013400055.1 Nycticryphes semicollaris | reverse complement strand
TGCAAAACACATTAACAGCACTATTTGAGCTGCTGATTTATCTCTTACATCCTTAGTCTGATTTTGTATCTCTCTCATACTGTAAAGCCCCCAAAACGACTTGTCTCATTCGATGTTTTTATATTAGAAATACCAAAATAGTGAATCTCGCTATTGAAACAGCTTCTGATACCAAACAGCTAATGCTTCACAAAATGTGTCAGTCCTGCTTTACTCTTGAGTTAGTTAGTCCATGTCAGGGGTAAATTACACTGTCCTCTACCATCTTTGACGGAGTTTGAATCAGCTTTTTTTTCTCTGCCTCCCAAACCTCATTTGGTTGTAATGAGTAAGGTTATTCTTACTCATGTTAATAATTGCCTAAATAGCTGAAGCCCTGAGAAATGATGGTGGAGGTCTGTGGATCATCCCAGACTGATGCCTGAGTGACTTTGGGGATGAAAGTGTCTTCTCTGATGAGCTGGCTGCTGGGCTGAGGGAGGCATCCGTGCATCTAGAGTTTCAACTCAGCAGCCTCGTGATCCTTCTGTGATAAATCCACATCACCAGATAGTAAAACTGAACTTGAACTCCAAACTTTGTTGCTTTAATTCACAGAATCACAGAATGGTAGGGATTGGAAGGGAACTTCGGAGTTCATCTAGTCCAACCCCCCTGCCAAAGCAGGGTCACCCAGAGCAGGTTGGACAGGACCGCGTCCAGGTGGGTTTTTAGTATCTCCAGAGAAGGAGAGTCCACACCCTTTCTGGGCAGCCTGTTCCAGTGCTCTGCCAGCCCTCACGGTAAAGTTGTTTTTCCACATGTTCAGGAAGAACTTGCTGTGTTCTAGCTTGTGCCTGTTGCCCCTTGTGCTTGTCCTGTCACCAGGCAGCACCCCATCCTCTGGATACCCATCCTTTAGATACTGATAAACATTGATGAGGTCCCCTCTCAGTATTCTCCAGTCTTCTCCAGGTCTCTCAGCCTTTCATCATCAGAGAGGTGCTCCATTGCCTTTATCATCTTTGTAGCCTCCTCTGGACTCTTTCCATCAGTTCCCTTTCTTTCTTGAACCAGGGGGCCGGGCCCTTCTTGAACATTACTCCAGATGTGACCTCACCATGGCAGAGTAGAGGTGGAGGATGACCTCCCTCGACTTGCTGGCCATGCTCTTTTTTTTATGCACCCCAGGAAACCATTGGCCTTCTTGGCCCCAAGGGCACATTGCTGGCTCATGGTTAACTTGTTGTCCACCAGGACTCCAAGGTCTCTCTCTACAGAACTGCTAATTGAAAATCAGCAATTCCTGCCCGTCCTGGGAGCTGCTTTCCCTGTGCTGAGGATGCACGTTAGGCACATTGCTGGTGGGAAAGGTTCAGCCAAACCTGGAGTAGAGGGGAGAGCATCCCATCCCACATCTCATCTCCCTGTTTGTTTTACAACAAGTGGTTTGCAATACCCAGAAGTTCAGAGCAATAAGGGGCCATAAGGTATTTGGTTGCAGGGTGGGTGCTGTATGTGGCAGGGACCAAAATCCATGGGTACAGAGAAAGATGCTCCCAGTATCCTTCCAGCAGGCACTGGTACGGGCTATGCCTGGACTCCTGCCTCCTTGCTCTGCTCCTACCCTTCTCCTGCCTGCAGCTGCCTTCTGCTACCGCATCACCTCTGCTCCCACTGTGACCAGCTGGGAGGGAGCAGGGCATGCCAGCACAGTGGCAGAATCATCCCACCTTTGGAAGCATGCCATTCCCGTTTCCCCTTCAAGGAAGTGATACTAGTGAGCAATTAGACCCAGACAGGATGCCCTAACGAGCCCTGGCTTTTATATGGTGCTGGGAATTTGTCTTGCAGGAATTCCATGTTAAAGTTAATTTCAAGACTTTCTCTGTCCACTTGCCTACAGTGTTTCTGAAGCAGTTATACAAAACTGAGTGGTAATTGTCTGTTTGCCTAAATAGTGCTTAGGAGAATGGCTGGTCTGGGATGACATACCCGTGACTCAGATATGCGAGTGTATCTGGCTCTTTCAAAAAGACAAGGGCTTGTCTTTGCTCTGGTGCTACCTTTGAAATAGCAGAAAGGCGCTTGTCTTGGAGTAAAATACTGAAACGGGCTGCCCTGCGAAGGAGTCTGGGTTCAATGAGCACCAAACCCAGCAGCACCAAAACCCTTGTCAAGGCCAAAGGTGCACATGTGGTGGTGCACCACTCTTGCAGGTGCAGTGGTGGCTCAACCACTAGCTCCTGAAACCTTGCAGATGTGAATGTTCCCAAATCTAAGCCAAATAAAATATACTTTCCAAATATAATTTAATAAAATCCTGGCCCTCAGTGGGAGTGTCCAAGCTCCCGCTGCAGCTCAGGTTTGTTGCTGCCCGTTGCTATGCGCTGAAGGGAGTGCTTTTTCCATAATCCTCTGATTTTGGTAGGAGTCCAGAAAATCCCTTTGCTCGTATCATGCTATAGATTGCTTTCCAGAGCTGGGGAAGACAGTGCTTGGCTGCCAAGGTACATTTAATAATGCTTCGTTAGTACAGTGAGCCCGGCAAACTCCCTGGGGTGAGCTCTTCAAGGCCAATCTTCCCCTTACTGAGAATTAATTACAGCCATGACAGTTAATGATGAGGGATAGAGATAGCTGGCAGTTTTTGATGTCCCTCTAGGTTTGTGCCGTACCAAGACAGATCTTCTCCTATTGAAAGCGAGTGGCAGAGCTATTGTGGCCTTCCCGGGAAGTAGCAGCTCTTTATTTGCATCCCTTGGCAAGGAGCAAGGCATCATCACCGACACAGGTGGCACTTCCAGGTGTTTGAACTCTGTGTGGTCAGGGTTCTAATGTTTTACGACTAAGATAAAGTAAATAAATGATTCAGACAAGATTTATTTTGTATGCATAACTTTCTAGTTTCAAAACCAATTACCCACAAAAGTTTCTAATAAATAAGTCTCAGCGCATTTGGAACAGGCAAACAAAGCATCATCTTCCTTCTGCCAGACTCCCCAAAAGGATTTTTCTGCTTCATTTTCTGAATTAGATTATACTGAGCTGTAATAAAAGTAGGGCAGATTTACTCCTCCGACACCCATCTCCACCTCAGATGTGCATTTACCCGATATGTTTTTGTAGCTGGAGTCTGGAGGATTTTTTTCCATTCCTTCCTCAGATACGCGCTGCCAACGTGATGCAAGGTCTCCATCCATTGCAATGGCTAAAGGCAAAAGCAGCAATTTCCTATTCTATATTTGCAAACCTGGCCTCTACTTTTGCTTTTCTTTGGAATCTCCTAGACGTATTCACTGGGGAAAGCATTGCACTTCAGCAGGTGAGTACCCCCTCTATAAGTGTGGGGCCATGCCGGTGCCAAAAGGGAAGGAAAGATGCAGGATGACAGGGCTGGAAGTCATCTGTGGCCACTGTGCAAATTGCTCAGCACTCGTGCATGGTGTTTGTAAGGTGATGGTAAACACCCAGCCAGGTAATGATTCCTTCTTCCTAATAACAGGGATTAGGTTTCTTAAACCAAGATGAGGAAGTGTGTGAAGCAAATGACAGAGCTTCCAGAGCGACTTTTAATTTCTTTGGCTGCTT
The DNA here is from genome assembly GCA_013400055.1 of Nycticryphes semicollaris. NCBI lineage: Eukaryota > Metazoa > Chordata > Aves > Charadriiformes > Rostratulidae > Nycticryphes > Nycticryphes semicollaris. Next base: position 239,401 of record VXBJ01003248.1, on the reverse strand, counting down.
GACATTAACTGAATGAATGAATGAATGAATGAACAAAGGTAAGCAAAGAGGTGGAGGTGAGCGATAAGAGAGGCCTGGGGACCAGCCTTACACCTTCTCTTGAGGTAATCCTCTGATGGATGCTAAGAGGGAAGCTTAGCTTTTGGGCTGGCATTGCCTGATTGCTGCTGTTATTGCAGTGAAGGGTATGGTTTCTTAAAATCCATTCAGATAATCCCATGGCACTGGGAACTAAATGAGAGTCCAGAGCTTGCCAGCTGGAAAAGAAGAGAACTGGGCATTTCTTTGCTGTAGAAAAGTGTGAATAATGGACTTATAAAGAGGGAGTGCAAAGGAAAATGAAGACCTGACTGCTTTCCATTATTCTTTACATGCTTATAAGAAAGCTATTCAGATTCAGTGCATGCATTTATGAAACAAAAAAAAAATATTCTTGTGACTTCACTTCTTTCCAGGGCAGTCGAGCAAAGTGCTCGATACGCCGTGACCTTGAAACATAATGAAGCATTGAAAAGCAAATCCGGTGGTACAGAAAGGAAGTGTGTTTTACCATGCAAGAGGAGGTATTGAGGTCCAAGCAAGAAACAGCCAAGCGGTTATCTCTGATGGCTTAAATCTCATCCAGGCAGTGTTTTTGACAAGACCTTCTTTGTTAGAACCACAAATGGTGCAATGTGTGGAGGGCTCTGCAGAAGAGTACCTGGCGTCATGGTACATATCTGACATTTAACATTATTTTATGTTATAAGTGACTCATGTTGCTCTTTGCCCATGTCAGTGTGTAGTAAACCCTAGGACAGGCACACGTGGTAGCAGTGACCATTGCAAAACACCGTATGTCCCAGCTGCCACTTCATTGTCCTTGGGAGCTGCTCCAGGGAAGGGGACAAAGGATGCCTTGTGCAAGCAGGAGAGGGTTTGCACGTGGTTATGGATTTAAACAGCCAGGGTACTGGGGGCTAATGGAGAAGCTCTGAACTGGTCCACCACACATCAGCATCACTCCTTTGCTCCCTCTTACCCAGAAACAATTGTTCCCAGTTTTATCTCAGAGACAGTTTTGTGTAGCTTGGGTGGATTGTTAAGGTAGCAAAGAAGCCAGGGTGGAGAAGACAGGGCTGTTGACCATGAGTCCCTGGGGAGAGACCGCTTGGTTGAGGCTGTCAGCAGGGATGTTTCTTCAAGTATAGATCAGCCAGAGTTAAGAAAATTACTGGGTGTCCTCTGGGTCTTGGCTGTGCTCAGCATCTCCAGGATGGGACCCCAGAGAGCCATGCCTGGGCCACATTCAAGGCTTTTGCACATCAGAGGAGGAACAAAACCAAGACCCTGCTTCTGCCCGATGGTTAAATATCCCTCAACACTGTGAAGAAGAGAAGGGTAAAAAGCCACATGTCCCATGTGAACCATTTCTAATTTTAGTTAATTATAGGAAGGGGAAGTTTTGCAGTCCCTTGGCCCCGGTATGAGTGCCTGGGTATCGGGGTGACTGTGGAAGCAATCCTCTGGAGACAGGTTTGCTGAGGAAGCTTAGGAGGTTCACCACCTCAGCCAGAAACCTAAAATCACCTCAAACAACTAGATAGAAGACTTGATATCTGGAGAAGAAAATGCATGTCTTCAGGTGATATGTACTTCAAGATCTCTGTGACCCAAGCTAACACAGTTAGGATGGATGCAATTTTCCTCCTAGAGGGATTTTTCAGCTCCAAATCTTTGGGATGAGAGCAAAATCTTCTTATCTGCCTTGAAAATCACATGGACAAATGCAGGCCCATCTGGCCCAATGCTCTTGAGGAAATTAAAGGGATGGCATGAGTCATGCAAGGGCTAGCAAACACCATTGGGAATGGAATTTGTATCACTGTTTTGAAGAGGATGCTGAAGGGAGTTTGTGGGAAAGAGTATGCTGGATGAGCAACCACTGAAAATACCTTGAATCAGGGCCATGCTGGCAAATTTTAGCACTGTTCCCTGGCTGTCCTAAATGGGCAAAATGGGGATAACATCCAACACAGGAGCTGTGGAAACTTGGTCATGGAGGTGTCAGCCCAAGAAAAAACACCCAGCAGAAAATGCTAATTGCCAGGGTCTGGAAGGCTTTTGCTAAATAAGATCCAGGATAGGAAAAGGAGGATGAAAAGAAGGGATGTCTTTCGTGCATATGGGGGAAGCAAAGAAAAAAAAAATAGTGTTCATCGACCATATGAAAAGGGGAAAAAGAGCTGTGCTCGTTTTGCTGCCCAGTTCACAGCGCCTGCTGTTTACTTTGGGATGATAAAGTTGCTGTAAATCATCATTGCACATCCTTTCCCTGCCTCTGTGATGCTGCTGATGAGGCATATGGTCCAGCAGGTCTTGCTCCAGCCCTCTCTACTGCATGATCGATGGCTCTCAGCTCCTCAGGTTTTCTGAATTAATTCCTCACTCTCTTTTTCTGGTGTCTCTGAAGATCTGGGAATTACGATTTTGCCCTTATCTTTTGAGTCCTGAGCCATTTTGCAAGGGGGATAGCCAATAGTCAAAGGTCCTGATATATTTATCTTCCCCTTTTATCCTGGGGCACTTGTACCCAATGTCCCTGGAATGAATTTGCGGAAAACACCGCTTCTTCGGGGTTTGCCCTGTATTTGTATCAGTCAGGTGCATTCACCCCTTGGGTTCAAATCTGATTTAGCTGCTGGTATGCACTAGAAATTAGACCAATGGCTGCAGTGTAAAATCTTCCAAATGCCTGTCACTAAGCCTATGCTGGTATACAGTGGGGAGATCCAGGATCTCCCACTGCTTGTATCAAGGTGGAGAAGACTGCAGGCAACTCTTCTGACAGATGATCACATTAAGTGGGGCTAATGATGTGGAACAGCTGCTTCAAACATAAACGGGTGCAATCATCAATTCAATTAACCACATTGATTAATACAGAAGCTCAGCAAAAACCATAAATGAGGTTGCTTGTCACCAAATCTGGCAAATTACCATATTTTACACAATTAAAATGAGGACTGTCCCTTGCTTTATCATGGTGCTGCCTGAAAGGTGGAAGGGGTCTAGCAGTGATTTGATGGCAGGAAATACAGGGTGGGCATGTCACTCTGCAACGCCATTAAATGGCTCCTGCTCCCTGTGTCTTAGTCCCAGAGAAGATCTTTCAATATATAGGGGGAAATAGGGGAGTCAGCAGCCAAAGCTGGTGAAGAAAGGGCTGCTTTGAGCCTTCATGGGACATGGAAATGCAGGCTAGGAGGACATTGCACTAAATACCAAAGTCCTCCTTGGCTACAAACCAGGCCTTTATGCTCTTTCTTATTGCTCCCTCCTGCAAGCTCTGGGCTTGATCCAGACCCACAGAAATTCACTGGAGCCTCTTCACTGACTGCAGCAATCCTTGCAAATCACATAATCCAGCTGAACTTGCTGGTTCGGTGAGGACGGAGGGTGTAGGTTGGAGCCCATCTCTCTCATCTGTCAAACTCATTTCAAGGTTCATGCCAGTGCATTGATAATCATGCCCTTTAGCATGCCTGTTCTGCTAGGAGGGGTATTTGTTCATTTATTAAGACATCATAAATGGTAGTGATTCCCCCTTTTCCATTAGCTTGGTGCTTTCTTCCTTAATGAGGATAAAACAGTTTCATCTTGATGGTTAGTTTTAAATAGAGCTGTCATTGAGCCTTGGCGTTTTTTGCAGCTTCCGTCATTCTGTTGCCAGGAGAATCTCCATTGCAAACAAAAGCTGTTTTATTTTGTGCAATCAGGCTCAGGGAGGAAAAGAAACTCTGTGGGAAACCACAACATTAACTCATGGATCACGGGTCTCACCCCTGCAATCTGTACTTTGGTTTAGCCAGACAGGGTGGGAGGTATAGACAGGGGATTGCTTGGCTTGTAGTAAAAGGACAACAAGGAAAAATGAAGAGTGCTATTTACTGGAAATGGTTGGTTAAAAGATTTTGGTTACAATAAAGGATTCTCCCGTATGGAGTAGATTTCCAGGAGAAGGGAGGCTGTGGATGCATGCATGGTGCAAAGCTCCCCAAACTCTGTTGCCCATCCCTCCTCACAGGGCAGAACAAGTGTGTCCAGAGAAGGACAACAAAGCTGGTGAGGGGTCTGGAGAACAAGTCTTTTGAGGAGAGAAAAGGAGGCTGAGGAGAGACCTTATTGCTCTCTACAACTCCCTGGAAGTAGGGTGTAGAGAGGTGGGGTTGGTCTCTTCTCCCAAAGCACAGATGCTAGGACAAGAGGAAATGACCTCAAGTTGTGCCAGGGGAGGTTTAGATTGGGTATCAGGAAAAATTTTACATTGAAAGGTTCATTAAGCACTGGCTGCCCAGGAAAGTGATTGAGTCACCATCCCTGGCAGTATTTAAAAGACAAGTAGAGATAGGGGTTAGAGATATGGTTTAGTGACGGTTTTTCTCAGTGTTATGTTAATGATTGGACTAAATGATCTAAAAAGTTCCTTCCAACCTAAGCAATTCTATGAATTTATGATTCTAGGAGCCACACTATTTAATGTGCAGTGGCAAGGCTGGGGAATATGTCAGCAGGAACAGCGTGCAAGGCTGCTGCAAAACTGGGGGCAGCAGTAGTGGGGTGGAAGATTGCTGTAGATTGCTTGAGATTCAGCATGAACGGCATTATTCCCATATTAAAAGCAGAAAAATTGGGGCTGGACGTTGTTAAAGCAGGTGCAGGCAGCATCTGTTGGACTGGTTATGTCCTGATGGGCATCATGTGGAAAGGACTCAAGGCTCTTGTGGTCCATTCATGCCATGCTCCATACTGGGTCCAATGTCACAGGTCAGTGGCAGATGGGAGAAGCAGGGTTTGGGGGCAAAATGTTGAAGTCAGTGGTGAAATTCCCACTGGCTTCGACTGCCAGCCTTAGCACAAAGACTTTGCAGACCTGTTGATGATCAGGCCCATAGTCAGAACCTGTCTGGTGGAATCCAGTTGCCAGCTTGTTTGCAATGTTAATTAGGACCATGAGTCTGCAGTATTTTCAGGCTCTGTGGCTTCAGTTCACCATGTAGGAAGGAACAGGCTTGTAAAGTGACTTCCTCTGTGCAACACTTCTGAAAGAGGTCTCATGTTATATTTGCCTCTGACAATGCTCAGACCCATCTTGGATGATGCTGAGGCTCCCATTGCTAAAAGAGCATCTGTCAGAGCAGCTTTCTGGGGGACAGTGTTTCAAGGGGTACAGAAACCTTCCCTGTGAACATGCCATTTCTGTTGCAATTCTGGCTGCAAAGCAAGACAGGCAGGCTAATCTGAATTCCACCAGCAAATTTTTGGCAGATCTCCTGACCTGAAGCCAAGGGCAAGCAATTCTTGGGCTCTGGCATCTCCCAGGGGCTGCATCCCCCAAACATGGCTTATTTGTAATCTTCTGAAGGTGAGGTTTATACAATTCTTCCCCCTGCCTCTCATAACTCAGGGCTACTTAGCCACTATGAGCTTTCACCTCTCCTCTCTCCTGATACTTGCAGAAGATGAGGTCCAAGCCACCATGCTGGCTGATGGGCTTCTCTCCTCCTTGAGGGGCCTCCAGGGCTAATTGCAATCAAATCTAACATAAGCATGGCAATTCCTAGGATAAAAATATGGCGAAATTTTATATTGAGTAAGACTGGGTTGAGAAGAAAGAACCTGTAAATGTCTCAGCAACAAAAAAATTGCATGAAATGCTGGTAACTTATTAAACATCAGAAAACCCACATCAAGAGAGACATAAAAGTCCTTAATGTGAGAAAAGCATCCATTAGACCATGCAGTCAGTCTCAGCTGCTGAAGAAGCAAGGCTTTGGTAGCTCTTCTGTGCTCATCCAGCTATCAAGTGTGCAACACTCACCTTTCCTGATGGCAGTGGAAATGTGTTGTGCCATCACTGGTATTTTGCCTTTTAATAAAAATATATCAGCCCATCCTCAGTGGCTGCAGTGCAAAATTCTTGGGGCTGGCAGCTCTCTGATGGGCTCTTAGCATTGGAAATAAATTCTCTACAGTGATAAACATCCCAAATCCATTGCTGGATGAGTTTTTAGAGAATTTGAGAAATAGAACGAGCAAGTAAACAAGCAGGGATTTTCCCCTTTGCATGAAGGACTGTCTCCAGTGCAGCAGAAAGCACAATCAATAATTGAGCGAGAAGACAAGCTGCTCCAAGCTTTCACAAAGCACATCCTGAGCATCCAATATTTATTTTCAGGCCTTAAATAATGTATCTGAAAATGCTTCTAACAGGATATTTTAAGGCAAACAAATCTATGTCATGAAAAGTTAATTGTCAAGAGCATCTCTGAAGAAAAATCAATATCAGACACAAATAATACTCCTCTGCTCCTCAATGTATTGGTCCTGTTCCTCCTCGTAAATTAGGGGGCAATTCTGTAATTTCTAATTAAGGAATCATTCACTATCAATTAGCCCATATAAGTAGATTTCACTCGCTCCCCAAGCTAAATCACTTAAGCCCTGGCATTTCCTCCTCACTGTTACAATGCCGGCTGCCATTTGAGGCGGTGTAGGGACTGGAGTCAGGGGACAGGGTGGCCAGTCCTGGTTCTGCTACCTATTTCCCATGGCAGGTTGGTAGAATGGATTCACCTCTATGGGTTGATTCACTCAGCAGATGTGTAGTAGACCAGCAGCTACTGTAGGCAAATAGGAAAAAAATCATCCTGTTTCCAGAGGGGTGGGATATGATGGGGGTGGTGGGGTCTTGCATGACATAGAGATGAACTGCATGCCTAGAGCAGTGGTCAGAAGTGGCCCTCAGAGAGGTTCTGGGGCTCTGACAAGTGAAATTACCACATTTAATGACAACGTGAGCAGGAGATGAAGGCAACAAAACTGCTTCTCTCCGGTGTATCCCACTGCTGCATCCCAGAACAGCAGTCAGGATGGGCATACAGGCAAGACCGCTGTAGGAGGGACCTTGGCCAGGGCTGCTGTGCCCCCACAGGTGTTTGCTTGCACATCCACAGCAGGTGAAGTATCTGCTCTTAAATCCATCATGGCCTTAATGCTCGCATATTCCCTCCCCGCCTCATCTTCCCCCATCCAGGGCATGAGAAAACATTGCTGGACCAGCAGTCAGCCCCTGGGATGCAAAGATCATGTCCTTGATCCTGGAAGAGACACAAAGTCCTACCACACAGCATCACGTGGCCACCCTTGGTTTGTCTGCCACCTCCAGGGTACCCTAGCACCCAGTGGGGACATGAAGACAGGCTGTTTAGTGTGAGCTGCTGCTGCCATGTCAGGCTTCTCATTATGAAACTCAAATAGATAAAATAAGAAAGGTTTATAACCTCTCATCACAGTAGGAGATTTCTCATCTCTAGCCAGGCTTTCCTGCCTCTGGTGTTTATTTGCTGTTATATCCAACATCCAGCAGTTGATGAATTGCCTCCACTGGGATTTCAAGTCAGTCCAATCAGAGGAAAAAATGGCTTTGGCAGCTTTGTGATACAAACATCTTGGGCCAAACTCACCTCTGGATGAAGCTCCCTGGGGCTAGTAGGGCTGAATTTGTCTCTGGCTGGCTGGAGAAATGCAAACCAGTAATGAATAGCCTGGAAATAGAGTAACCTGGGTTCAAAAGCTTTATCCCAGGTAGCAAGGGACAGTTTAGCCCACCACACTCTCTGGAGCTTAGAGGGCAATGCAGGGAGAGACAGAAGGAGAGGGAGGCTGGCTGCAGCTGCAATGGGCTGTATGATGCTGGTGTATCTCCTCCAGGGCTTTGGCTGGCACAGACATACAGCCTTAAAATTCATAAACTAACCTGAGGCATCTGTACCCCAAATGCTACTATGCAAACTGAGCTGCACCAACATAAGCAGCACTACTGCTTTTCTAACAATTATTTCTTCCAGGGCTTTGAGAAGAGGCTATGCTGATACAGAGCACTGAACATCTAAGTGTTACCCCTTGCCTCATTTCTTAAGGCAAAGCTATTTGGTCCTGGGAGGTTTTCTCACCCTGAAGGATTTGCAAGAGGAGGGAGGTCTGGGGAAGCACAGATGTGCTTTTCATGCCATGCTGTCCTCAGTTCAAAAGGCTTTCACCTCCCCAAGAGCACGTTCACTGCTCCTATCTAGCCAAAGCAGCCCTTGTACTCATCAGGAGCTGGGACAAACAGGAAAGCACAAACCTACTTTGATCACAGCCTTTAACACTACAAGGCCATATTTTACACTTGGATGGTTTGAGCTGGAAGCTGGAGAAGTAGGAAGCAGCCAGATGCTGGGATCCTAAAACCTCGAGGTTACTTATAGTGATTTCTGACCAAGTGAAAGGGCAGGGGGACTTGCAGGTTGAGGCTAATGGTTTCTCGGCAAAATGCAAAGCTCCTTCCATCAAGGACAGATGCCAGCAGAAGTCATGCAACCAGTGTAGAGGGAGCCTGCCTGCTGACTTTTGTCCTGATGGAAGGAACTAGCAAGGGTCCTCCCAAATTTGGTTTCATTATGACTGATAAAGGCTAACAGTTTTGGGAGGCAGCCATGAGAAATTCAACTCACAGTCTAGGGAAACCTAATTCCACACACAGCTTTAAGGTACCACCAACAGACAGGCATTGCTTGAGCCCAAGACATCGTCCCTCAGCAGGTTCAGCTGTGTTTCTCCATCTCCCCTGATGGGCTCCAGGGGCACAGCAGCAGCCTAAGGTCAAGGACCTTCCCTTGGAGCCACAGCCTGGTTGAACCATCAGGCCCCTTTGGACTCAACTACACCAACCCTTCTGATTTGGGTCCAAATCCCATTTTTAATCCTTGAGGAGTGGAGAATGGGCAGGATGTGGCAGATAAACATTTTTATGACAAAGTGTTCAGTTTTGCTTGGTGGCTTCATGTCTTGTGAAAACCACAGCTGAGCAGGAAGGAGGTGTTGTGTACATTCATTATTTACTTAAAGGAATTAAAAACGTCAGCTAAATCATTTGGTTCCCTGCAGATGGCTCTCCGGCCTTAGCAGAAGCAGGTGGCTCTTTTTGCACATCTCAGCTTTTCAGAAAGTGAAATACTTCAGGTAGGATTGCACCAATGGTGTGAAAAGCATCATTGAAAACCCTCTCAGCACACCCCAGATGGATAACTTAGTGCTGTGGTAGAGGGAAAATTAACATGGGTGTTGTAGCAGCTGTGATGAGATAGAATTGTCACAGACATTTTTACAATGCAATCTTAAATTGGGATGAAAACACCATTTAAAAAGTATATCAGAAGTTATGTCCAAGCATCATAATACTTCAGAAAAGCATAAATCTGATAGGAAAACAATTTAAAAATACTCTAATCTTACTCTCTTTCTCAACACCAGATGCTGTTCCCAGCTTTGCTGTCCATAATTCACCCATGCAGACTTCATTAAAGATTCCAGTAAATCATTTGCAGAGTCAGAAGCTTGTCGGTTTGCCTACAGATTAATGACATTTAACTTCACTGTTATTTCATTTGTTTACTTCAGACTGTATAAAAATAATCAAGTCTGACTTATTCAAAATCAACAGGAGAAACATGGATAAAGGAAAGAAAAGTTTAGGCCTGGCCAGTTTTGCGATTAGTACAGTGAGAGCTCATGGGCTTTTAGAATATGTTCATTATAACATATATAAACTGTTACTTGTTATAGAAATATAATTTTTTAATGTGTATATATATCTATTATATTTTTGAACCTGTGTATGCATATTTACACACACATTTTTAAAGCATATTCCCCAACCAAATCCAACAGCAGAGAACAGGACTTTGGCTCCTTGGGATCCTCAAGGATCCCAGCCTTCGAGTCCAACACCTCTGGGACAGGCTGGACCACTAGGACAACAGATCCATGTCCCCTGGTGAGTTTGCCCAGCCCCAAAAAGGTGCTGTGACACTCCTTGGACAAAAGAGAATGAGATATCCCTTACAGACCTAACAAAAGCCCAGTGATGGGCTTTTAGGTGCCCATACCAGCTGTGGACCACTTACTTTCAGACTTTTCACCTTCTCTCAGTCCTGAAAAAGCAATTATGCTCCATATTTTACACCCCTAAACACCACATCTTGCTCAAATGGCACTTTTATTAGTTCCAGGGTTTTGCAATACCGTCTCCAAAGAGAGTCATCAATGCTGTCAAACTCATCATGTCTCCTTAGCAATAAGCAGCCTTCCTCCTGCTACAGGGTCTGCTGCACCAGCCATTGCTGAGCAGCAAAATCAGGTGACTCAGGGGCAACCACATACTTTAAAGCCTAGATGTGATCACCTTTCCTGATTAATGTCATGCTTCATTGGACCTTCTAACTAATTTCTCATTAACATTCATGTCATTATCCATAAAACTACTTGCTCTTTGTTAGACAAGCCTGGTATATAATTTCCTGAGTGCACAAAACTCTATGGAGTGTTACCCACTTTTTTGAAACTGTGGCCCAGGGAAACTAAACTTGCCACGTTTTTGGCCACTTTGAGAAATCAGCAATGCTTTGGTCAGCCAGCAATCCTCTAGTCAGCCTTTTCATGGAAGAGGGTGCTGACAGCCATGGTCACAAGGTGAAAGTCTCCACCAAGCTGCTACACGCCATGACTGAGATCGCCCTCTGTGTGTGTGATATATGGCTGCTGTAAAGCTGCAGCGCGTCGCCTGCACTTGGTCTTTCAAAAGGCATTGGGCCCAAGCAACTCAACCTATTTTACAAATTATGGTAAAAGATGTCAGATGGCAGTCCTAATTTGAAACAATCTTGGATAGCTAGCATTTGCTGATAGACATAAGTAATGCCAGAGGGATACTGTGCACAAAACCTTTTTGCCTAATTTTCTCATTAGAAAATGAAACTTTTTAAGTCAGAAAGGTGGTGTGGTCCTGCCCTGTCCCATCAGCCACCCCAAAGTCATCCCTTAGGCAGGAGCCAAGCTGGGAGAAGGGCCCAGTAGACACAGTGCATCCCCAAAGCAGAGCAAGTTACTCTATGATGGAGTAAGTGCTCACATGCTGGACACTCTTTTCCTAAGCCACTCTAAGCCTCTTAGAGGAGCAAATCCCATTCACACCCTCTTCCCCTGGTGCATGGTATTTAACAGTAGAAGGATCCATTTATTCCAACCCAGACCACACCACATGGCTGCTGCTCCTCCTCCAGAATAAGCACTGTTCCTTCAGGGCCTCAAATCCCAACCCTACCAGGTGCTGTCTCATCTTTCCTCCTGCCTCCAGATGGAGGGCTGAGCATGCAGACAAGGAGTCTGGGGCAGCTGTCCTGCAGCTACCACTGTCTTCTGCCTCTAGGAAACATCGGGGGGTCCTGCAAGGAGGACAACCCATTTATTATGTGACCCCATGGGGGAAAGATCTGATATCTTGTGCACCTTCTTTGACGCTGCATCCTCTGCTTGTAGACATAGGCTCATGCATCACCTCAAGGGCTTCCAGCATCCCCCCAGATCCTTCTAATGCTGGAGTCTGCTCTCATTCGCACCAGCTTTGTTTTATTCCTGGCCATTTCAGCCTCATTTCCCACCCATGCACAGCAGTGGATCTACAGAAGGCAGGTGAGGATTTAGTAGGAGGTGCTGCAGGGATGGCTGTGGTGCAGGTTGTGCGAGCATCTCATTGCTCAAAGTCACCTCTTTCTCCATCCCTGGCCTCCATGGAGGACAGAAAGCTCTCGGTCTGCTCCTGCTGCTGGTGAAGGATGTGCCAGTTCCCTCCCAGCAGCACTAAACTGTGCACTGCCCAGATCCTGTAGCACTATGCGTGGCCTCTCACCTACCCGATGCAATGGTACCTTCAGGGCCATGGGGCTTTCACAACCCATGCAATAGTTCTGCAACTCCTTTTCTCCATGCAGGGCTGGAAACAAAGTTGGAGAGAGTGCTGAAGGGAAGCAGCACTCCAGCCAAGTTTATGAAGCAAACAAGGAACAAGAATGACAGCTCCATGGAGTTAAAGGCTCCTCAGTGTGAAGGAGGTGCTCTTCCTCCACTGTTTTAGCTGGAAGGCAGATGAAGCACCACCTGTGGCCAAGAAAGAAGCTAACAAGAAAAGCAGGGGTGATTTCCTTCACTCCAGGGAATGTGACTCCAAAACTTTGTGGTTCGAATAAGGCAAGCTGTGGTTGCCCTACAACTACACCTGAAGGAGCAGGAGCTGTGCAGGGTGGGGGACATGGCCAGCCCCCTTGTAGGCATGCCCTGCAGAGCGCAAGGCCTGTAGAGAACACTCCTACACAGTCTTACTCTGAGCTGATGTCACTTGTGGAGGCCCAAGGAAATGTGGCTTCTGCTGGCCAGGCTCGAGGTTATCATCTGGGGTGGCTGCAGCAGATGGCAGAGTTGGAAATTTGCCCAAACCAAGGTCCAGCTCTGCTCTGCTCAGCATTGGTTGGATAGGCATGCTGCTCCTGGCAATGATTTGCAGTGATGCTCATTCCTCTGGAGCTCATGCATCTGTGTGCATGAGTTTCGCCAGTTGTCTGCAGCAAAATCCAACAGATGGGCAGCATCTGACCTGCAGCAAACAATCCAAAACTCACCCCAGACAGACAATTGTTCTTGTTCCAACCCTAGGACAGGTGCACACTGCTGACAAAGTGGTCGCTCCTACCTGGAAACATTCAGATATTGTCAGAGTCAGAGGAGATGACTGGAGGGCTGCTTCCCGCCTGCGTTGTTGATGGAGGAGCCAGAACTGGTGGCCCAGCAAAGGCAACAGGATGATGCTAGTGGCTGGTTCATTTCCCTGTTTTTCCAACCTCTGCACACCTTTTGAGGGCTGTGGGCTTGCTCAGCAGTCAAGGAGGGAAAGTTTGCTCAATTGTTCATTGTTCTTGTCCTTCCCTGTTCCTGAGCAGGTCCTGAAGCCACCATGTCACCTCTCAATAAGCTTGGCACATGCATTGTTTCCAGTCTTACTTTAAAAGCCTAGCTATATGCTGCATACACTCCAGCACACTTGAAGTCTTATGGAGATAAGCCAGGGGCTCCTGAGGCAATAGGAACCAGCGAGTCATGAGTGAAACACCTCAAAGGAAGGCCACCCAAAGACCAGCACCAAAGAACTGCAGCCACTCCAGCCCGTAAGTCAGCTTCATTAGTGGTCCAGCTGAAGTGCCTCTATTGCCCCACGTAGCATGGGGAACAAAACAAGAAGAGTTAGAGATATGCACACCTCCAGGGCTATGATCTTATTGGCATCACAGAGACGTGGTGGGATGGCTTTTATGATTGGAGAGCTGGAATGGAGGGATACAGACTCTTCAGGAAGGACAGGCAGGTGTCACGAGGAGGAGGTGGTGCTGTATATGTCAATGAACAGCTGGAGTGCATGGAGCTCCACCTGAAGACCCAACAAAGAGCTTATGGGTGAAGATTAAAGGGAATACTGAGAGAGGTGATGTTACATTAGGCATCTGCTACAGACCACCTGACCATGTCAATGGACCAGATGAGGGCTTCTAGAGACAGACAGGAGCAGCATCACATTCACAAATCCAGGTGTTCATGGGAGACTTCAGCCACCCCAATATCTGTTGGAGGGACAACACAGCAGGGCACAAGAAATCCAGGAAGTTCTTGGAATATGTTGATGACAACTTTCTTCTTCAAGTGGTAGAGGAGCCAATGAGGAGAGGAGCCATGCTGGACCTTGTCCTTACCAACAAGGAGGGGCTGGTGGGGAATATCAAGCTTAAGGGTAGCCTTGGCTGCAGTGATCACAAAAAGATAGAGTTCAAGATCCTTAGGGAAGCAAGGGTGGTGTGAAGCAAGCTCACTACCCTGGACTCCAGGACAGCAGACTCTGGCCTCTTGAGAGACCTGCTTGCCAGGGTAACATGGGGTAAAGCCTTGGAGAGGAGAGGAACCAAAGGTTGGTATTCAAGGGTCACCTCCTTCAAGTTCAGGAGCAGTGTATACCAAGAAAGAAGTCAGGCAAAAAAGCCAGGAGGCCTGTAGTGATAAACAGGAGCTCCTGGACAAGCTCAAAACCAAAAAAGGAGGTCTACAGAAGGTGCAAGCAAGGTAGACTGGGAGGAATACAGAGAAACTGTCTGAGTAGCCAGGAACCAGATCAGGCAAGATAAAGCCCAGACAGAATTAGATCTGGCCAGGGACATCAGAGACAACAAGAAAAACTTGTGTAAGTATGTCAGGGATAAAGGCAAGTGTGGGCCCTCTCCGGAAGGAAACAGGAGACCTGGTCACGCAGGAGGTGGAGAAGGATGAGGTACTGAATGACTTTTTTGCCACTGGCAAGGGCTCTAACCACATGGCACAAGTTACAGAAGGCAAGACCAGAGACTATGAGAATTAAGAACTGCCCACTGTAGGAGAAGATCAGGTTAGAGACCATCTAAGGAACCTAACGACACATAGGTCTATGGGACCTGAACCAATCCATCCACAGATCCTGAGGGAGCTGGAGGATGAAGTTGCTAAGCCACTTTGCATTATATTTGAAAAGTTGTAGCAGTCTGGTGAAATCCCCACTGTCTGGAAATGAGGAAATATAACTCCCATTTTCAAAAACGATAAAAAGGAAGACCCAGGGAAGTACAGGCTAGTCAGTCTCATCTCTGTGCCCAGCAAGATCATGGAACAGATCCTCCTGGAATCTGTGCTAAGGCACATGGAAAATAAGGAGGTGACTGATAATAGCCAACATGGCTTCACCAAGAGCAAGCCATGCCTGACAAATTTGCTGGCCTTCTATGATGGTGTTACAGTGTTGATAGGTAAGGGGAGAGCAACAGTTGTCATTTACCATAATTTATGCAAAGCATTTGACACTGTCCCGCAAGATATCCTGGTCTCTAAATTGGAAACGCATGGATTTGATGTATGGACCACACAGTGGATCAGGTACTGTTTACATGGCTGCACTCAAAGGTTGTGGTCAACAGCTCAATGTCCAAGTGGAAGCCAGTGATGAGTGGTGTTCCTCAGGGGTCAGTACTGGGAACAGTGCTGTTCAACATCTTTGTCAGAGACAAGAACAGTAGGATTGAGTGCACCCTCAGCAAGTTTGCTGACGACACCAAGCTGTGTGGTGTGGTCAACATGCTGGAGGGAAGGGATGCCATCCAGAGGGACCTGGACAGGCCTGAGATGTGGGCCTGTGGAAACCTCATGAAGTTCAAGCAGGCCAAGTGCACCTGGGTCACAGCAATCCCAAGCACAAATACAGGTGGGGCAGAGAATGGATTGATAGCAGCCCTGAAGAGAGGGACTTGGGCATGTTGGTGGAGGAGAAGCTCAACATGAGCCAGCAATGTGTGCTGGCAGCCCAGAAAGCCAACTGCATCCTGGGCTGCATTAAAAGAAGCATGGCTAGCAGGTCAAAGAAGGTGATTTTAGCCCCTCTACTCTGCTCTTGTGAGACCCTACCTGAAGTACTGCATCCAGCTCTGGACACCTCAGCACAGAAGGGACATTGACCTGTTGGAACAGGTCCAGAGGAGGCCACAAAGATCGTCAGAGGGCTGGTATGAAGATAGGCTGAGAGAGTTGGGGTTGTTTAGCCTGGTGAAGGGAAGGCTCTGGGGAGACCTTATAGCAGCCTTCCAATGCATAAAGGGGACCTACAGGAGAAATGAGGAGGGACTCTTTATGAGGGAAGTGTAATGATAAGATGAGGGGTAATGGTTTTAAACTGAAAGAGGGGAGATTGAGGTTAAATATTAGCAAGAAATTCTTTACCAGGAGGGTGGTGAGACACCACCCCAGAGAAGCTGTGGCTGCCCCTTCCTTGGAAGTGTTCAAGACCAGGTTGGATAGGGCTCTGAGCAACCTGGTCTAGTGAGAGGTGTCCCTGCCCATGGCAGGGGGTTGGAACTAGATGATCCTTAAGGTCCCTTCCAACCCAAACCATTCTATGATTCTGTGTGTCTGTTGAAATATATGCAATGTTTCTGTGTGGCTCTTTATGATCAAAGTTCTCCATGCTCCTCAGATAACAGTAAATGTAAAAACCAACGTGTCAGTTTTTAAGCAATTAGTTCAATGCTTTAAAATGCTTCTCCCACTGGTCCTGTGATTGTAGAGAGATTTAGCTGCTCCATCTCTGCCCTCATTGCAGGAGCCTGCACAGCATGATAGGGGCTGCCAACTTCCATTTCTGCTACACCAATCTTTCCTGGTGAGGACAAAATGCCTTTTCAAAGACTTAAAGGCCAATTTTTAGTTTATAAACATTGACTCGTCTCCTCATGATCCCTGAAATGGGGCACATTCATTGTTCAATGCATGTGGGCAGCCAGAGAAATGCAAAAGAAATTGCAGTGAGGACCTAAGGTCATGAAAACTCATTAATTCTTGGCTGCTTTACAACTGTGGAATCTGGATTCTTTTTAGTACAATTTAATCTATTCTGGTTTGGAATTGATGTCCCTGAGGAGGGGGAGATCATGGACAGCCATGATTCCAACTCCATTTTGATTGCAATTGTGATTTCCCAAAGCAGCCGTCGTTTGTATGACTGGGATGGGAGAGACAAAGAAGTCTTTTCCAAGGTGCTGCTAAGAATGACTGAGGGCGTGAATTTATGCCCAGGACCACTGAGCCCTGAAGTGCTTGGGTGAATCTGCTGTGATGACAGTAAAGCTCCGTTTCCCAGGAGGGACGGGTACTAAGGTTGCTTGACAAGCAGTAAGGTTTTACACCTTGCTGCAAAAGGAGGCTCAGAGGGTTTTTTCTCGCCGAAAAAAACCCCTGTCCAGTAGTCAGCATTCAAACTTTGTACGGGGGCTAGAGGGTATCCCCCTGGACTTCAGCCACATTTGTGCCTTAAAAATAGGTATCCCTGCGGGTTAGATTCTCTGTCCATCACTGAGTCGCCGGGACATGATCACAGGCTCATTAGGCTTAAATACCTACAGTGAACTAGAGCCAGAAGAGACACAAAAACCCTTTTGTGATCCCTTCATCTGCGTCAGGAAAGGAAAGAAAGCATCAATCTGTTCTTTTGTCCTTGCCAAGAGACCCTTTCCTTCAGGCTTCAGGTTGCATGCCTCCTGCAGAGAGAGGGCCAGCAGGAGCTTTTGCGACGCTGAATGGGGATGTTACCCTGCCTGCGCCTGCCGCCGTCCTCCTCAGCTGGTTTTGTAGTGCTTTGCATGTGAAAGTGCAGAACAACCAAATGATCCTTAGACTATACTAGCTGGAAAAGGACAGGAGGGCTCCTAGCCCTGGAGAGGGTTAAGGGAGCTTATTCTAACTATTGCTTCTCAACGACTCCCTTTATAATGCTAATATCCTGCAGAGAAATAGTGCCAAGAAATTGCTCACATTCCTCTCTGCAAAAACAAACCCACAAAAGCCAAATCCCCGACCCCACACATTTATCCTGAGCCCTGTGCTTGCTTTCAGACTCTCAGTTCTGCTGGGCATGTTCCCTTTCTCTTCCAGCAGCCCAGATCCACTCCTGATGCAGTTGCTTCGTGCAATTTTAGTGCCAGGCATTTGCCGAGTGCACGTCTGTTCTCCCTTCCCATCACGAATCCCAGCTCCCGCTGCCTCCCCCAGCCTCTCTTTCCCTCCCTGTCACAAGAGTTTTACATTGGATATTAGAAAAAATTTTTACACTGAAAGGGCTATTAAGCATTGGAATGGGCTTCCCAGGGAAGCACTTGAGTCACTATTCCTGGAGGTATTTAGAAGATGGGTAGACATAGTGCTTAGAGACATGATTTAGTGATGGTTTTTCTCAGTGTTAGGTTGGTGGTTGGATTAGATGATCTGAAAGGTCCCTTCCAACCTAGGCAATTCCATGATTCTATGATTCTATGTCACTTGCAAAGTCTTGAGCTGATTTTTGTCTGAAATTCTCACAAGGGAAAAGGATCTGAGGGAATTTTTCCTGTGTTGCATATGTCTGAAGCAGAAGGAGGTCTGCGCCCTCCATTCCCAACAAGTTTGGGGTGAACAGCAGGGCTCCTTCAGCCATGGGGCAGCACTGGCTCTGAGTGTCTTCAATTTAGGAGCAGGGGTGCTAATAGGAGAGAGGCTCAGCCTGCTGTCCACAGCTGCCCAACCCTGGCCCTTGGTCTGCTTCTTGGGTCCTGCTTCTGGCGATACCCCTTCTCCCTTAGGAACCACTTGCCATTAGGATGCTGACAAAGGATGGGATGAGCCAAAGAGCAGCCTGAGAGCAGAGCATAGTCCTGGAAAGCCAGATCAGTGCAGGGTTAGATACAGCCCAGGCGCCAGAGGAGGAAAGTGAGCGGGGAAGTCCTTTCTTGCCTCCTGCCAAGCATCACCCTGTGCAAGAGCCCTGCCTTGGGGGGCTCCTCCTTCATCCAGGAGCACTTCACTGTGGCTGCTTTCCACTATCAGCTAGGGAGGCCTGAGTTCCTTCCTGGTGAGCAATTAGGTCTAATTAACACACAATTAGAGGTTTTCTATTCCATTATACCCAACCAGTGGGATTGGAACTACTAATCAAGGCACTGATGTGGCAGCAACCCAGCAGACTGCAACCCTGAAGTGAACCCACATTTGCAAGTCCTGCTACTGGTCCATGATTCTCTTCTCAAACTAAGGTCCAGACACCCAATGAGACTGAACGTCTAGTGGCTACAGTGAACCTCCCTTTAAATAAGTCTACTTTTCTGAGGAGAGCTATTCCTTGGTCTGCTGGAGCTTGCTCTGAATTCAGATGAGCAAATTCCCACACAAGGGACAATTACAAGATGAACATATGAGAACAATGCTGTGCCAGAGTGAGACACTCTGCCCATGGGCTGGCACTGTAGCTTTATGGAAAAGCAGGAAAAAAAAACCAGGTCCTACTGAGTTTGTGTTCCTGTATAAATCTGAAAATAATTGTTCAGGAGACAGATGAGAACATAAAGCAGAATGGGAATACTTTTATGTTGTTCAGGCACTTAATTTCAAGGAAGACGCCCATTGACAGAGCATGGCAGGGTGCATGGTGTTTATCAGCCCCTCAATTTTCTTTGGCACTTGGGCCATAAACAAGAACAGAGCAGCACCAAGTCTCTGAAGTCCAGAAGAAGTCTCTTGGCTTTGGAAGGACTCTGTAAATATTAGGACAGACGCTATCTTAAAAGGCTCAATGCCTTTGATTATGTTCCCATGTCTAGCTTCCTACATTTATTTTTGTCCCATCATCTCTAATGTTGAACTGTATTGCCTATAGAGAATGTTGTGAACTGAAACACCACTGCAAGTTTCTTCTGATGGAGCCTGAGCTCCAGCAGAGAAATTGGCAGTTAAATTGGGAGTGGTATTTCCAGCCACAGGCTCAAAAGACAATTATTTTTTTTTTCTAATGGTAGAGCTGTTGTAGCTGTGATAGTCTAGGGTCATGGGTAAGGTAAGGTCTGTGAGGATAGTTAATACCTTTTTTAACCCAGCAAAAACCTCAAACCTCAAAAAAACAGTAAAAATTTTAGACATGCTGGGATTTCACAATATCTGTCTCACCACGAGGGGGTAAAGTGTTCCCAATATGTGATAATGATTTCCCAAGAAGACTTTAAACTTTAAAATATTAGAGCAGAGATTGTTTCCTATTCATGTGATTCTGGAACCTGGGGCTTTCAGCAAACATCAGATAGGGTTAGACACACAGCAAAGTCATGTGAGCTGACATAATCTGTGACTCTAATAGGGTGGGACTTGTGGGCTGGATGGAGAAGGATCTGTAGGATGGGTTGGTATAGGACCTCTGGGTTGGATGGAGAAAGACAGGTAGGTTGGGAAGGCATAGGACCTGTTGGTTGGGTAGTATAGGACATGTAGGCTGGGTGATAGAGTCTGTAAATTGGGACAGCCTTGTTGCTGCAGGCATGGCTCTGGCCTGGAGATCCTGTGCAGTGCTGAGACCTTTATGTGCTAGGACCTGGCTTACAGCTGCTGTCCCACGGGCCACCAAACGGAGGCTGGATTGGGCCATGTGTCCCCAAGAGGAAAGGAGTCCTGCACCATCTTATTGCTAATCTCCTGAGTCACCGCAGCCTATTGTCAGTGAAACCAATGCTTCTTCCTAGGGCAAGAGGTCTGTCATAGAATAGGGCCCTGCTGGTCTAATCATGTTCTCCAGACCATGGCAGAGTTCCCACTGACTTCAGTGAGAACAGGGACCCAGCCATTGTCTGACACCTTTGATATTTTCTGTGACTGAAAGGAGCTATTTTTGTGTGAAGAAAGTCAAAGTGAGAGCAGGCACGTGGGAGGAGGGTGGACAACTTCAAAGCTCAGGCCTGAAGTTTCTATGTGCAGGAGTGCACAGACCCATGTGGAGATAGCCAAAGCAGCACCAAACAACCTCACTTTGAAGGAGGATTGCAAAAGTTTCATAACTCCCCAGAGTGTTACAGCCACTTGGCTTGCTCCTCTGATGTAAGTTCAGCCCAATCTCCTCTCTCTGGGCGGCTGCAGTGTGATTCTGCATTATCTAGATGCTTTATGGGATAAAAATCAGATCATAGCACATACTTGCATTTTACAGTCCCCTTAGCACAAAGCATGAGCACCCTGTGGCATGTATGAAGCCACTCTGCTGGCCTTGCTGACCAAGCATGATGGCTATCCAGGCCTGGACTGAGCCTCAGACTAATACATGGCACGGTTTCATGTCTGCATGCACATGTGCAATGCTGCATCCTGTGACATGAATGAATATTGTGGCCAGTTTAAAAACAGTTTAATGTTTTCCATAAGAAGTAACAGCTTGTCCTCCTGGTTCAAACCTGTGAGTGGCATTTGTGACCTCTACATAATGACTTTATTAATGTTTGCTATTACCTACACAGTTGAGGATTTCAGAGAGGCAGGAAGACATTCTTTGCAGCTATTAACCCTGCAGTTGGCATGTCTGCTTGACTAAGTCTTCTTTATTCTGTCCAAGGAATAATTATTAGGAACATAAATTTGAATGAAATATCAAAACCAATCCCTTTCTCTATTTGTTCTTGGCACCTTGCATGAGTCATGTCGGCAAATCTGAGATTTCAAAAGGAGCCAGCAAGTCAGAAGCGTAAGGGAAAGGGAAGCTGTTGCTTTTGGTTTTTTTGCAAGTGATTCCGTGATTCTGTAATTTAGCTGTGGAGTGCCTATCAACTGCAAATCATTGATATTTGGGGCAGACATGTAATACCTGCTTAGAAACAAATGCTTGGTTTGTAAGGGCTAATGTCAGTGAAATTTGCAAGACAGCAAGGAGCGGGGCTGTTGCAAGATGAGAGGACTGCATGGAGCAGTAACTCCTTGGGGAAGCGATGGCTTCTGGAGCAGTGAGGTGCAGCATGCCACAAGAGTGTTGCTCTGAGTGAAGGGCAGCGTGGAGGCCTTTCTGTCTTCCTCTCAGTCTTATTCCAGACACAAGCCTTCTGAAGTCTGCTGCTGCTGCAAATGTGTCCACCTCCTTCTCCACTGTATCAGGGCTCCAAAGCCAGAGAAGGGAGGTAGTTCAGTTCATATCTCCCACTGCATTATGCCACAGTCCAGCTGTCCTCCAGAGACCAAGCATCTTTCTTGGGTTGCAATATTGCATGTACTTATATAACATACAATGGCAGCAGATGACCTTACTGCCTGTAAGGAGAAAATTAACGTCATGGTTGAGACATGGCATGGGAAATGTGGTCTGCTGAGGCTTTATGTCTGTAAGAAAAGTCTAAAAATAAGGCTACAATTCCTTATAAATGCTATCATCAATTTTTCTGCTGATGTTTTTTAGGTTTGGACTGAAGAACAAGAACATTTTTTACTTCAGGGCATTTGCAATTTGCTGGTTTGGCTCACTTTCTCCTCCATTAATACTTGTGCTGGTTGCTAGACAAACAAAAACCTCACAGACACTTTCAATTTCAGATGGATTTAGCTGAGATCCCAGTTTTCCATTTAAAATAAAGCTTCCAAGTCAGAACTATCACCTACTGACTTCTGCAGGGGAGGACTGAACTCTGCCTGGCTCCCCTTCTCCTGGCTGCTGTTAGAAAATGGGGGCGAAGAAAAGCAGCCCAGGTCACAGAAGACCACCACCTCTGACCATCTCAAGCCTGACTTTCACTGCTCACACACCAATGTGCCTCTTGTTCCCTCCCAAACAGTCCCTTGTCCCTTTGGCATTACACCCTGCCAGCATGAAAGTAAACTCACATGTGGGCAGATGTTTTTTGCTCCCCTCAGTTAGCCAGCTATAGCTTTGGAAAATACTAATTGCCAAAACCTTTCCCTTGGAAACTAATGCCTAGGAATTTCCTCGAAGCTGCTTTAAGCGCGCTTAACATCGCAAAGGTGGGCTGCCATCAAAATCAAGCAAAAGACCATGCAATGTCCTTTGTAGCTCTCTGGGTCCTTCCAAGAGCACTGGGCATGGGCAATACCAGGAACAGTGTGCCTGCAGGGCTCTCTTGAACCCTGCCCCTGCAGTGAGTGCTGGGTGGGAGCCTACTTGGCCAGCATAGCATGAAATGGCTCTCAATGTGGGAGTGGAGTGCACAAGAGCTGAATTATCTGGAGAGAGTGAATTATCTCGGTTATCAGCTCAGGGAGACAGTCTATTTCTACTTGTACCGTAAGTTCTGTCAGCTTGGGTTCCTCCCTTTTTATCTGAAGGCAAGGCCCTATTCCAAAACCTCTATGAGATGCCTGGTGGCAGCATGTGATAGCTAACTTGGGCAAGAGGATGGGGAATGTGACACTCTTTCCAGCTTCAGTAAGAGCAGAGATGAGCTTAGGCTATTTATGACCGCTGTCTTTCCTGCTGTTCAGTCATTGCTGCAAGAGGCTTTTTGCCTTGGTGCGAATGCAGACACACAGACTTTCCTGAAAAACCTCTCCTGGGAGGTGTAAATTTTATTGCACAGAAAGCCTGGCAGCAAGTGGCGGAAAACTGTAAGTAACTGACAGCATCCTGGGCAGGCACCCAAAGCATCTTCAGAAGTAGAACTGAGGAGGGAGGCGATGGCATTCACTCCATGCTGTCCCTGATAGCTTGCTGGTGGCAGATCTGGTGTGTGGCATTACAACGAGCCTCTGCTAACACGGAGGTTTCATAAATCTGGTTCCATTGGTGGGTGACAGGAGGAGACAGATGGAAGTCATTTAAGACAATTGCATTTTCTCTCTCATGGGCTTTTTGTTATCCACCCTGCACACACCTGAACTGAGCTCTGGATGCTGGGAACTGCTGCTGCTGGAATAAGACACTTTGTCTGGCTGCACTGGGGATACAAATACAAGCATGAGGGTACACAGCTTCTGGGTGATGCAGTGTTTCCCAAGGTGCTAAAGCAGGTAAAGCCATTCCCTCAACATCAAGGGAGTCTTTGAGGCCAGCCTGAGATCAAACCAATTTCATCTGCAGCCAGACTGGGGCTCCTATGGACAGCCCAGATTTCTGCACGACCTCTTGCAATACAATAGCACTGAGATATCCAGCGGACTGCAGCAAGCTTCTTCCTCACGCTAGCAACTGTTAGACGTGGGCAATGGTGTAGCTGGAATTCTAGGGAGAAAATCAGCCTTCATGGACACTCTGGCTGTCCTGTCTTTGAAGCAAGCAATCAAAGAACTTTTGGGCTCCAAATCAAAGTTTGGTAGGCACACCTTTTCTTACAGTAAGACATGTAAAACAACTCACCACAGAAGTGACATAATGGGGAGATTGACACAAGACACCTGCAAGCATAGCAGTTACGTGCTATCTAAAAGCTGCTAAAACACGGTGACTGAACTCTTGCTCCTCAGCTACAAAAACACTTTTCCATCAGCTCAGAGTTCAAGCCCACAAGGTGAATGCAGAGCCTGCCTGCAGACTGTGCAGTGCAAATGATGTGGTAGGGGCTGACAAAGGCAGTCTTTGAAACATGGGTCACGCAGGGCAGCTTAGGACCCCATGATGACCACAGGAACATCATTTCTAGAGATGCAGGATTTGAGGCCCCGCTTCCCTTGCACATATCTCAGCAGGTTTCCTGAGTGCTGTTTATTCCAAGAGGATAACTCACATTCTTCAGTGATTTGCTGAGCTGTGGCATGTATTAGTTTCCTGAAGGATTCACATGCTTGGCAAGGGAGGTTTGGAAACAATTTCTTTTTTATTGCATTTTTTGGATATTGTTCTTTGCTAATAAATAAATATATTCCAGAGGCTTGACATGACTTAAGGGAAAAAGAATGAAGGTAGGAAATGAAAACAAAGAAAAGCAGAGCCACAGGCAGAAGCATTGCACCTTGCCTTATTTCTTGGCCAATTTTTCAAATGCCAGGGTCTTTTAGGGTTATCAGTATCATAATTCAAGTAAAGACCTTTCCATTGTACGGCTCTTGAGCAGCTAAAATATCTCCTTCACCCAAGGTCATAGCAAGCAAAAGTAAAAAATATTATTTCATAACAAATTATGGAACCTCTTAAGAGATACCAATGCTCTGCTTCTGTCTTTGATAAGAAAGCATGGACAGTTGGCATTGATTCTTGTTTCCAGCAGCTCAGAGGTGCTCTGATGTACAGACCTGGCTTTGATGCAACTCAAGAAAAGGGTACACTTGTGGAAATCAAGGCTGGATCTGTTTTGAAATCTTAACAAGCAGCGGAATTGAGGCCAGGCATATTCAAATTTAAATTAACAGGTATTCTACTGCTTTTATGCAGGGATTTAAGAGGGACTAAACTATGGATCATTGTGTGTCTTTTTCTAAAGATTTTTGTGCAAGCCCTTTGTAGCAATGGTTTCTAGAGGACTGCATTTAGTGCAGTTTTTTGACTAATGCAGTTCTCATCTGTTAGTTAATGAGCTGCCACAAGGTCAGACTCAAAACAGGACCAGACAGTGCTTTGTTTCAGTTAAATGAAAGGCAAGAGCAGCATTTTGGTACCTCTAACTCCAAACCATCATCAAGGTGTTGCTTACTGAGAGAAATAAGTTAAGTGTTTGGACCTTAAGTCAACAGTGCATTTAAGTATATGCCTACATTTAAGCCTGTAACAGCAGCAGGGCTACTCCTAAACTGAAAAGGACTTGAAGGCTTAATTACGTTGCTGAATCAAGGGCTTCCAGCGTGGAGAATTCGAATGTTAAATGTCAGCATGAAGGCAGATTCCTATGGCCAGTTACAAATCGCTAGGATTTAAATTGCTTTATATCCTGGAAACGCTGACAGCTTTAAATATAGCACCATGGCTGTGATAAATTGTTGGCATTTTTTTCTTGTTAGCCCTTTGTAACTAAATTTAAGGTATCCATTTCAGCATGATCCAATTATGGAAGCGTAATCAGAACGGCTCTCCATGCAAGAGGCCACATTTATTTTTGTCTGTGAAGCATAAGTCTGCATTTCTGAACTCATGATTTATGTCAGACTTTAATAATAAGGCATCTATCCACAGGCAAATATTTATATTGCAAGAACTATTCAGCATGGACTCAGCAGCCAGCCAAGGCTTCCTGAGCAGCCAAGATTCAGTTACAATGACAGCAGAGGTCCTATTTCAAACATCACCTGGCCTCGCACAATTATTACCAACTTCTCCTTGCTAAGGGGAGCCTGAAACTAATAGCACGACAGCTTAAACTGTTGAACCCCAGAAAGTTCATTCCTGAGATGACAAAAAAAAAAAAAAAGGCTGCGTTTTAGCTAGATTTCAGCCAGATCACACGTTTACCTCCATTGCTGATGGGTGTATTTCTACAACTATTTCCAGTGACAAAATGGAGGTGTCCTGCCTTTCTGGGCTTAAGCACACAGCTGGACATGCACAGATATGACCACATGTACAAACCCAAGGTAGGTGCAAAGCTGAAACGCAGAAGCATAAATTAGGGGTACCTAGGGTACCCCATACACTGGGGTACAAACCTGGGGGGAGGGCAGATGCAGGATCAAACTCACTTCTCCATTAGCTTTTAGAGCAGTCATCCTCTCCTGCATTAATCAGTGGAAAATACACAGATTTCCTTTGCAAAGTGCTTTGAGACCTGATGATGGCAGAAGCAACATAAGGGCCATCACTGTTGTCATGACCTAAGTTCAAGAAAACTTCTGCAATTAATCTTGCCTAGAGCAGCATGTCCTGTAGTTAAGGATTTATTTTTTAAGTATCTTCAACTTCAGCTTACCTGTGGAAATGCACCTCCAGTTTTCTTTCTCTCGAGTCAGTAATGCTTCCAAATAAGCAGAATCACCTGAGAATTACCCAAAGAAAACTTGAAGACTTTCACCTTAACCTGACATCAAAACCAGACACTAAGCAACCAACACTGAAAGATAAAACCACTTAAGCCCCAAATTCTCCAGGACAATTAAGACACAAAAATGTTGTATTTCATATGGGATTACCTAAAAGAGTCAATTCCAAATCTGGTAAATAATTTTGCAATTGCAAAATAACTCAGTATCACAAGTGCTGCACAACTCTATTCCCTGAATTGCTCAGTAGAACTGACAGAGAAGAAACACAGAGTTTTGCTGGGACATGTATCATCACCTTACATTGCATCTGAGTGGACGGCAAAGCTGCTCAACTCAGGGGCAGAGATCAGAAGACTAAAAGGCAACACTTCACTGAATGCCATGCGTGACCTGCCTAGTTAAATGAGCCACGCACAAGACAAACAGCTCTCTGCCTTCTTCCCATTGCCCAGAATTCGGCACATCCACCCACAGTACTCAATGTTGGCCTGTGATGGAGAGCAGAAATGGACCTTACCAGTCAAGAAGTGTGTTTGCAGCTTCTCGTGTGTGGCACCAAATGCCATGCAGCAAGATGAGATACAGCAACACATGGGTACAAACCTGCCAGAAACGGATGGAAAAGGGTGCTCCTAGTTAGAGGGGTTGGAAGGTTCCATGAGGAGTCATGTCAATGTTCATGGGGAACCCATGAGATCTATTCACAGTGTTTCTAAAACAAGTTCCCTTGTTAGCTTTGTAAATAGGGGGGTGTTTCACCTGCTTGGTTCTGAGTGGTAGCATAAGCTACCTCCTGCAAAGTCTATGTCTCCTCAGCAATCAACACTACGTATACAGTGCTGCTGGAGACCAAGGTAAGCCGACATTCACCTCGAGCCCACCTGGGCTCAGGGTGACAGTTTTAGGTGAGCACATGGGAAGGCACAAAACTCTAGCCCTAATTTTTTGTTGTGGTGCAAGCCTGCTTGTGTGAGTCCTCTACTGTGTATCCCACAGGGACTTTCAGCAGCATCCAACAGCTGATACCTGGGAAATGTCAGATCTGGGTTCCTCCTAGCCATAATGTGGAAGCAGGCACACAGGACAGGGATGGCAGGAGGCCTGAGCAGGCTCCCTGATCTACGTATCCCAAAGGAGACACAGGACACATTCTGAGTGCTCCACCATGGTCAACAGCAGTACAGGGAACAGCATATTGGTCTCCCAAGACCCAGAGCAGCACACTAGGTAACCTCTGTGCCATCTTTCCTCTCAAATGCCTTAGCTCAGCCAAAGGTAGAAGGTTTGCTCTCATTCTCTTGGCCCTGGCATGTCCCCAACACTAAAAGAGCCAAAATATCCACTATAAAGCTTATGCTGAGTGCTTTGCTATTGGGGAGTCCAGATCATCTGTGGTTTTAGAAAAAATCTTTAATACTTGATCATTTCTTGACTATGGAGGTGCTTCTTTCTAGCACTACAAAATCCCTCAAGCCAAAATCTGAGTTACTGCAGCTCAGTGTCTTCCCAGCACTATTTTCAGCACAGATCACTCCAGGGGACCCAAGACAGGCTCATTTTCCTCCATAGTCCCTTTCCACACCCCATGGGGCAGCAAGGATCATCCACAAACAGAATAAGATGAAAGTCTGTGTGGCCACATGCAGTGCTTGAAAGACCACACAAAAGTGTTGGAAGATGCAGTTCATTTGTTTCTGCAGCTTCTAGGGGTCATAGCAGTCAGGAAAATGCTCTGGTCAGCATCTTTTACCATCACTGCAATTAAGTTCTGCTCACCTCTCCTTAATCCAGGCCTCTGCATCCCCTGGATTGTCAGCAATACAAGAGCACCAACCTCTTTGCGGACAGGGAGGGCAAAAGACATTGGCTATAGGCCAAGCTGTGTTTGTAGTTGAGGCTGGGAACGTAACTCGGCTGTCAATGTGTTGGAGGTAATTGCTAGTTCACAGCCTGAAATGTGCCCGCTTTCTACTTGCAGATAAGCAGCCTTGTCCCTTTGTGTGCCAGTGCAGGTGTGTGCAAGTGGATACAGCAGTGCAGCACGAACCAGCCACTTGTTTCAACAGCTCTCAACTGTGTTCATTTAGCCCCTGTGGCATGGTGTCCTTGATCCTTCCCCTTTCAATTCTACAGGCACCTGTCTTATTCAGGGTCTGAGTTGCTCCCAAGGGATTGGAGGAAGATGCCTCTTGTTACTAGAGCAGAAAGATGCTCAGTGAAAACTGGGGACTGATGGGAGGCAGAGAGAAGCAATACCAAAGCTTCCCCACTGACTGCTTCTCTGTTGGTGTCACCAAGATCTTCTACAATTTAGGCAAGTCTCTGAGTTTCCCAAAACAATTCTTTCAGAAAGCAAGAGGAAAAGCCATGGGGGACAGGCTCAGCCATGCTGCTGGCTGGCTCTGGGGCATGGAACTGCAACCACCTTGTCCCACTTGAGCTGCCACATCTGGTGTCATTCCCTGGCAGTCTGACTTCCTAAATACTTCGCCAGGACTTCTGCCATCTGTGATCATATGGGTAGGCATCTCACAGTCCTGAAGTTCCCACACAAGCATCCCTAACCTGCTCTCAAGGAACTTTGACCACCCTCTCTTTTTGCTGTTAGTGACTCCACTCTCTTGCTCAGCATAAGCCTGGATGTTCCAAGAGCCACTTAGATGCTAGGCTTTACTCTTATGGACCCACTCAAGATGGATAGGGCTCCATTTCATTGCTAAAAGTCCCATCCCCCCATCACTGGTGGACAGTCTTATCAATAATGAAGTTAATTATGCTTTGAATGACATTCCTCTCCATTGACTTGGGACAGTGGAAGAGTTCATTGGCTCTATTTCTGCTTTTCATCTTTGATTTTTCTCTGGGAACTGCCAGTTTCCTTTTAAGTCATTTTCACATGTCCACACAGGGGGAGGTTCTTTGGAAAAAATTATGTAATCCAGAGAGGTACTACCTTGTTTGCAAAGCCACACGGGTCTACATGTGCACCTCAGGGGGCTCCCCAGGCTGCAGCAGAGATTAATTAAGTGGTGAGTAAGCACTGCAACTCCCCTCAGCCTGACAGCCAGAGCAGAAAACTGACTTCAGCAGAGAAGAACAACTAGACTGCAGGGATGGTGAGCAATTGGTATCATACCAGGCAATATGAGGCCAGTTTGGGTTCATTGAACCCAAAACCCAAACCCCAGGAAATTGAACCTCATCTGCAAAGATAAGAAAGAAGGGCTGGACAAAGGGAAAAAGGACGGCATCAGTCATGGTTTCTGTTTGAATCTCCTGCATGCCCTCTGCAGTGCTCTGAAGAGAGAAGCGCTGGAATCACGTAACAGCACATCTCTGGCAGGGACCTGGGGCTGGCAATTAAAGCTTTGCCACCAAGCAATGGGAACTCATTACAGGTACCTGCTCTCATCTGATCTCATTAGCCTCAGCACACATTAGGGTGAGAAAACAGGAGTATCAAAAGCACCATGCACCCAGCCTGGGTTAGGTGCTTCCTGAGGAATGGATTGCCTGTGGTCCCCATTCCTCTCTAGTGCCACTAGTGCAGCAAATCCCAGCCTGGCTGGTGGCTCTGCTCCATCCTCTATGTTCCCACAGAGCACCACCAAGGAGCACACACTTGGGACACCTGACTGCACAGATGTCCCATTAGCCAGAATATATAGTCCTCCCCTCTGATGTGCAGCCCCTTATGCCTGTGCCCATTGCTCAAATCCTGCTCTAATATATCCTGCACCTGAGAAAACTCAGGAGAGCATCATGTTTCCAGGGGTCCTCAGGACAGTCCTTCTGGAGGTCATTATGTTTTCTTTTCACTGTGCTCTTTTACAGTGTGCAGGGCAAGCTAGTGACCATTTCAGCCAGGCAGAGGTTTCATCCAGAGTCTCAGAAAGAGTTCCTCAAACCAAGACAGTCTTGGAAAGAAACCCATTTCCCCGGAGCTCAGTTCATAACTGCAAAGTGGTTCCCAAGCTGCTTTGCTGAAAATGAATTGGTGAGCTCAGCATTAGACCATCACAGACATTAAAATTATTGTTGCAAAGAGAAAACCCTCCAGACCGATGCCTCCATCAGTTCAAGTTGCTGCTGGAGGGAGCTGCAAGTTATTAGCTCACAGCCCAACTTGTTCTCAGGCATGGCGGGGATGCATGGGACAACATTGCCCTTGAGTGTCCCCAGCTGGCTCAAATCAGTTTGATATAATTCATTCCTCACTACTTGATAACACCACTTCATGTTCCATCTGCTCACCCTGCAGCAGTAGTTTTCTCCTCAGTTTTCACACCACCTTCATTCCCACCACACTTAGCTGAATGTCTTCCCCTACCTCCTTTCTCACCCTGTCTGGTGAAAACCCAAAACCCAGTATGGTTTGTATCAAGGTCAAAACAGGCTGACAGACTTGAAAAGATGGGCAAGCATTTGCTACAAGACAGCCTGATACTGGTGGAGACAGATGACAGCTGCAATTTGTTTTTTCCACATAGAAGACCAAAAGATAGTTTTTTCCTAGGTCTTCCTAATTCAGGGAACTGCTGGCATGGTTTTCCCTCTCCAGCTTGTTGGGTGTTCAGCAGCAGTAGCCAGAGACAAGCCCATTTGGTGGCACTGCCCTTATTTCTTTTGGGCCCATTGTTTGTGAAAAGTCATGTTAAACAGCAAAGTGTGATGCTTTTCTTCCCTTAAGGAATTGAATGGAGGGCTTCTCACTTCTGCTTAGAGCCTAAATGCAGCAGCTCTGAAAGAATGTGCATGGACAGACTGCAAACTTTGCATGGCTGGTATTAAAAAGCAAAGGCACAAGAGAGCCCACAGGACACAGGCAATGCTGTTGGAGCTGCAGTGCTGAGTCCCGCTTTGATTTTCAAATAGCTCATTTATTCTATCCTCACTAGGATAGAATAGACTCTGCAATTATTTGTCCATGGTTTTCCTCGTTCAGGGCACACAGTCTTTGCTTTACCCTCTCACAAATCTTGT
The DNA here is from genome assembly GCA_013400055.1 of Nycticryphes semicollaris. Lineage (NCBI taxonomy): Eukaryota > Metazoa > Chordata > Aves > Charadriiformes > Rostratulidae > Nycticryphes > Nycticryphes semicollaris. The sequence goes on along the minus strand of VXBJ01003248.1, from coordinate 208,258 downwards.
GCAAGGGGCAAAATGATTCATGGCAGCAGGGACAGTTGCAACAGTCCCTGTCTCCGCTCTGAAATCCAAGCCTTCGAGAGGTATTTGCAAAGCTCTGCTTGCTTTTAAAACAGTCTCCTCCCTGACCCTTTGAAGCTTCTTGTTGGTCAACCCACGTCATAAAATACAGTCACTGTTCTGAGGCAGTCTGTTGCACAGACCCAGACTGGGCTTAATTTTCAACTTGCAAAACAAGGAAGCAGGAAGAATCACTGAACCCTTTCCTTTGGGCAGAGTATTTCTCACAGACATACTCAGGCTCCTGTTAGAGCTGAATTACCAACTCAAGCCCTGGTAAGAGCATTATAGGACACCTGCATCACTGTCAAGCAAGTTTACAAGAACTGGGGAAGAGCACAGATCCACCAACATTGCTTCGTACCAGCTCAGGGGTGCAAACCCTTCACCTAAAACGCCATTGCACAGTTTGACCTCAGGAGCATTTATCAGACAGCCCTGGGGCTCTGTGATGACTTTTCATCTCCTTTGCAACGTTCATGAATGGCGATAACCACGGGTCAGTTCTGCAGGAAACTTCTGCCAAAGCAGCTATTTCTGGGGCCACGTAAGATGTGTGCAAAGCCATGTGCATCCTTGAAGAACAGTTGAAACAATGCTAAGAGAACTCACATGCACTTCCCTCTTTTCATGGTAAAGACACCTTTTTCTAATAAACAACAGCTTCAAAGAAGAAAAACCCCACAGAATGATTTCTGTTCCAAGATTCCCATTGTTAACTAATTTCAGCATCGAGAAAGATTCAGGTGACATCTCATTTTGGAATAACATCTGCCCCTGAGTGCCAAATCCTTTCAAACTACTATGCAAATAGCAGCAACTGAGTACTCCAGCGAGTCTAACCTTAATAAAAGCCCAGCTTCCCTGGCATCTGGACAGCAGGGAAAAAAATAGCAAATGCAGAAAGCAAGCAATCAGTGCAGAGTTTATTTTAATAAACTCTTGTGAGTTAAATAATCTCAGCTCTGATTAGCACTGGAGATTTAAAAATGTAAATATTTACCAGAACATCTTCAATATCCTCATAGAGTCAAAAGACCAATTTCTGCACACAGCGTGTCAGTACTAGTTACTATTGCAAACTCCACACTTTCATTGCTCTCAGATAACTGCAAAATTATGCTAGGAGCTTAAATGTAATTACACTTATTACAAAGCCACAATATTACAGTTTTATTTGCTTTCTGTTCCAAGTATAGGACTTGTATGCTTTCTTCTTCCTGTGTGAGACCCAGATATCTCCTTTAACAAAAGCTGTGATTCCCACTTAGCTCAAGCAGCTAGACTTAATGAAAAATAGCAAGCCTCATGATGCCTGCAGTAAATCAGGTCTGTGAGCCTGCAGTAAATCAGGGCTGTGGGACTTACTGTAAGTCCCCCATTGGCTTCAGGATGGCTGCCTTTGATTCTCCTTCACTTCAGCAACCTTTTGTTGCAGCCCAGCATGTTTGCACACAAGCCTGCCAGTCCCCCGCCTTTCTACTTGAGAAGATCAGCAGAGGTGAGGACCAACTATTTGTATCCACATCATGCATATAAAAAATCCTCCCCTGCCTCATTTCACCATGAGTTTCAAGCAGACACCTCAGGTCTTGCAAGCCTTCATGCTAGTGCATGCTAGCTAGAGCTAGTGCACAGTGTGGCTTGCTCTGTGATGAGGGAACATCTACCCAGGATTGCTGGTGATGCCGGTACCCAGTAAGCTCTGGATATACAGTCATATTGAAAAGGAACCAGTTGCCTGGCTCCTAAACCCAATTACTAGGCACCTTACTTGAGAATGCTTAAAGCTGGTCTTAATTAACAAAGGTGCTATGAATGGGCTGGATGCTGTCTTACCCTCTGTAATAGTGTTGCATCTCAAGTATCTCACCACAGACACAGAATCTAGTGTGTACATCTGCACTTGAGGCAGGGTGTGAATTTGGAGTGAAGCAAAAGGAACAGTCTCTCCCTACCAATGTTAGCATCTTCTGATGGGGGGCCACCTCTCTGCTGTGTTCCTACCTTTCTGCTGTGATCCCACCTGTCTTTCAATGCACAATTCACAATCTCCACTGCAGAACCAGTAGATTAGGATGCTATGGATGCATCCTGACTTGTATCAGGAATAGCATGGCCAGCAGGAGCAGGGAAGTGATCATGCCTCTGTACTCTGCACTGGTGAGGCCTCACCTTGAGTACTGTGTTCAGTTCTGGGCCCCTCACTACAAGAAGGATATTGAAATGCTGGAGCATGTCCAGAGGAGAGCTACCAAACTGGTGAGGAGTCTAGAGAATAAGATCTATGAGGAGAGGCTGAGGGAACTGGGCATATTTCATTTGGAGAAGAGGAGGCTGAGGGGAGACCTCACTGCCCTCTACAACTACCTGAAAGGAGGTTGTAGAGAGGTGGGTGTTGGCCTCTTCTCCCAAGTGAATAATGACAGGACCAGAGGAAATGGTCTGAAGTTCCAGTAGGGAAGGTTTAAACTGGTTATTAGGAAGAATTACTTTACTGAAAGAGTGGTCAGACACTGGAACAGCCTGCCCAGGCAGGTGGTTGTGTCACCATCCTTGGAGGTATTTAAGAAACTTGTAGATACGGCACTTTAGGGCATGCTCTAGTGGCTGAGTTGTAGGGGGGTTTTGTGTGTGTATGGTTGGACTCAATGACCTCAGAGGTCCTTTCCAAACGTGAAGATTCTGTGATTCTGTGATCCAGGCCTCCACACTCACCCTGCAGGGCCATTTGCTCACAAGATGGAAGGATCTGAGCTCCTGTTGTTGGGATGGGGTTGCTTGTGGACCCTGGAGCCAACCTAGGCACACAGCACATGTGGTGCTAACAAGGCAAATAACATCAACACTTTGCACTTGAACACCACACACTTGAACACACACACTGAACTTCCTTGCCCTTCTTGTGCTCACACACCTCGGTTCTCAACTGCCAGGTTTAACATCTCCACAGTAGGGTTGGGTCTGTTGCTGATGGAGAAGGCTGGGACTCTGCTTAGCAAACCCATTGTTTGCCTAAGGAGGCATGAAAGCTGTGCAGCTGGGGAGTGACATGGAGCAATAAAGCCAACCTGAAGGAGCCAAGCAGCATTTAATTGCTTCAGAAAAACTGGCAGATGCCATAGCCTGGGTAAAGGGAAGGAAGGAGGATTTCTTCTGTTCCAGTTGGTGAGAAATACCAGCAAGGACCTTTCCTGGAAGGACAGGCAAACCACCCTGGTGACTTAAGCACTTGTAATTGTGGTTTTAATTCATGTGGTGAACAAAGACACAGTATTTAGTTTGGGCAGAAGAAGCCTCTTCACTTTCCCAGCTCTCCCTCGATCTAATGGGAGATACATGCCAGGGCTTTTCCTGCACTGGGACGAGAGGCAATGCTCTCTTGGTGCCAGTAGTGCAAAGATAGCAATTCATGTGCACTGCAGGTTTCATTCCACAGTGTAGGACCAGGACATTTCCCCTTTATTTTGCAGCACACAGCACTTTTGGCCTTTGGCAATGCTCGTGAGGTGCAGGGGTGGGCAAAGCTGAGGAGCAGTTGTGAACTGCCGGAGCAGAGTCCTGTCTGCACATCTGCCTGGCCTCTCCTGAGCACAAGCAAGGGCCCTGAGTTCATGCCTTCTTAAGGCGTACTTAGTGTTTACACAGTGATTAATCCACTAGCTGACATGGAGTTTATTAAACTGCAAGTCACCTGGCAAGCTGTGAGCAGTGGTGCTGTGTGAGAAGCAGTCCTGTCTGGCCATTTCAGTGCTCCACCGGCAAGAGAGCAGGCAGGTCTGCATGGGAAACAGCACAGGCCACCACTGCCTGAGCTCAGATTCCCAACCCTTCTGCAAAACACTCAGCACCTCTAACAACACTGTTGTCTGCTTTCCATGGCTCTGACAAAGGGGAAACCCTTGCTTTTTTGGGCATGGGGCACCCAATAAGATGTATGTCTTTTCCAGCTGCTTTTTGGCACCTCTTGCAATGGCCTTGGTCTTACAAACTGGAAGTAAAAATCAAGTCAGATAGACTGGGAGCAATCCTTAAAAATCCTGTAGAAGCCACCAGCTTGCTGGGATTTAAGAAGCAAAAATTACAGGTAAGAGGCAGCACTGCATGTATTCCTGATTGAAATCTCATCAGCTATTCAACCGCCACCTGTGAAGACCAGGGTTGGCAGAGTTTAAAACAAAGAGGAGGAATAAAAACCTCCTACTGACACCCTTAATGCATCGAAAAAGGTCCCTGAAAGTCTTTTGTTTTTTACTAAAAATCTGTTTCAAGTTGAAATTAGCTCATTCCAGTGCAAGCAGAAAAAGCAGCGCACTCTAAAGGGGCCATGCACTAGAAGTTCACACAGTCACTACTAAAAATGGTGGTTTTGCTGTCAGAAATCTTGAACAGAGAAACAGGCATCTGAGCCAAGTGGGATTTTTGACCTGCTCTGTTGTTGGACCCCTTCCCACTTAAAGTCTTAGGCTGAGTTTCACAGCAAGCCAACCATTTGATTTGGCAGACGTGCTCAAGCCAGACCTGCCTTTTAAGTAATGCTAAGTCGTTAAAAAGAAAATACACAGTTCCACAGTACAACAAAAACAGCTGTTCTTGAACCGCAGTCAAGAGGGACAATAAGTCTTCTCATGTTGGGAAGAATTAGCAAGCCCTTCCTTCCCACTGAGCCAATATAAGGAAGGGAAAGGCTCAGCAAAGGGCTGAGCAGTACTGGTGCTCAGAGTAAACAGAGGTGAGCTGGAAAATTGTCTCCGGACTGAGCTCTCAAACAATGGGGCCCAAAGGGAAATGGAAAAGCAAATATTAATGTTTTGCCAGTCACTTGGCCCCAGAGAAAACAGAACAATGCCTTCAGTTGGACACCACCTTGACGTCTCCTCCTCTTCCCCTCTTATTCTAAAACGTCATCTTAGGATCCATGATTTCTTTGGATGAAGTAAGCAATTGCCAAGGGCTGCCTGCTGCCTGCTTTTCCCATGCCAGAGGGAAGGACAACTTAATTATACATGTAGTCCAGCAGTCCCCACCCCAAAGTCATGGTCCATCAGAAACAAGTGAGAATCCCTTTGACCTTGACTGTGGCTATGAACTCCCATCAGCTGGGGTGAGAGAAGGCTTGGACAAAGAAACACATGCACCCAGCTCCTCTTAAACCTGGCAGTAAGGATGAGAGAAATGCCAGTGGACTCAACAAACCTGGAACATCCTCAGGGGGAGGCAGAAATGAGGTCTTGGCTTGTTCTTTACTTCTCTGGCAGTGTGTCATTAATTGCGCCTGGCTTTATCAGACCTGCTGCACTTCACCTTGTCACCAGTCCATTAGCAGGACTAAAGTCCTTTTCTAGCCAGAGGACTCCTCATGGAGACAGTCTCCCTGGAGGGTGACATTCAGCCTCCAGCAAGGCCTAAAGCCCTGTAGCAGGGGGGAAATAATGCTGTGGATATCACCACAGCAGTAGCATCTGCTGAGCCTGAGCTCCAGCAGACTCTCACAGAGACAAACACTTCTGGCTGCACCAACGGCACCTGGAAGGATTTGTCATCAGCGCAGGTGATTAGCAATTGGAATGGAAATAAAAAGCAGGCTCCTTGCCCCCCTCTCCTGGGCTCAGCATGGAGTGGTGAGGAGTTAGGCTGTCTTCTCTGCCTGCACAGAGCTGTATAAGCCATGCTGAAATGCAGCTGGGCTCTTATCTTGGCCTAATTGTTCCAGAGGCAAATGAGATCAAGAAGAGTAGAGAGCCCTCGTGCTTGGCCATTTGATATAGGGGGTTGTCATGGAAACTGCTGCATAATTAAAGCTTGCTTCTCTGCTCTTATATGCTCTGTTGTGTAGGAGATGAGATACATCTTTTAATCATTTAACTAGGCTTTTCAGTTGTTGTTGCTGTTATAAAGCAAGTTGTCACAGTTTCCTGTGGAAATCAGGCTGTTTCAGCAACATGACCACGTCTCAGAAAAGACGTGGCACTGCTAGTTGTTTACTGTTTTCAAACAGGATAGTTTATTCCTTGCTGATCAGCAGCCACAGCTGTCCTGAGCTCTCATTTAGTCTATCTCCTCCAGAGGAGCAGCAAGGACAACTGCTGATGATCTCCCAGGATGCAGTGCCAAGCTGAAAGAAAAAACCCTAGCTGTTTGTGGAGTTCAATGATTGGGCTTAAGAGCCCAATCATGACCAGCAGAGCAAGGCCATATAACCCTACACCACATCTGTGCTGATGCCAGTAAATTGTGTGCTGCAGGTACTTACGACACCGAGGCCAACAGCACAACCCAAACCTAGCTGCGATTTATTGTCCTGCCATAAAGGTGTCATGCAGTGAAATGCTGCCAAATGCTAAAACACTCAGAGCACCAAAGCTGTCCCAGATTGCTGCTGGTGCAGAAAGCTCAGCCCCTAGATGGGGAAGGATGCGTAAATGCCTTCTCTCCAATCTCTCTACAAGAGTTGCTCCATGGGCTGGCACAGGGGAGAGTAGACATCAAGATCAATTGGGGTTGACTTCTGGTAGAGAAGGTAGGAAACCAGGAGGATGCTACGTTCTTCTACTCCAGCTAGGTGATGCACATGCCTGAGTGCATCCTGCTGGATGGCCCTGCTTTTGCTACTCAGCTGAGTCGAAGCGTGTCTTTCCTTGTGCACAATGGGTTTGGCAGGGTCACCCATCAGAGGTTTTGATTAGTTGCTGTGTGAGTTAATCACCTATGTTGTCTGGGAAATAGCCACGGGTGAGAGGTGTCTGGCTCTCCCTCCTAGCCTTCAAAACTGGACTTTAAAATATGATGAAGAGACCTGATGATAGTCAGGGACATCAGATGAAAAGGGGTCTGGGATACATCCTGTAGCCAGAGGAGATGATGAGCTGTGTTTGAGCCCATGCAGCCTTACTTTCTAGCACATAAGGGATCTTTTAAAACAGAATGGTTTGGTTTATTTTTTTCATTTTTCCAGATGTAGCTGAAAACTCAGGGGTTGGAGGGGGGGTGTTTTATTTTATTTTGTTTTTTAATAAGCCTCCTAGTGTGTTATGAATCACTATTTTATCATTCCATCTCTCACATTCTTTCCACAATGGGCTGCAGTAAGTTTTAACTTAATAAAATTGGAGGAATGTACCAAAAATTCTCAATGGCAGTGGGGATTTTTTTCTGCATAGCAGCCAGTAAATCATGCTGTGCACTGTAATGGAGCAGATTCATTAAATTGTACCACTTTGATGTTATCTCTCTGGCTGAGCTGCAGGAAACGCTGCGAAAACATGTGACAATTCTAGGGGAAAACATTTGTATGCATTAAAGCCTGGCTGCCTAGGAGCTAGTCATCACAAAGTAAATAAAACAGCTCTGATTTCAGGTGAAAAGCAAGTGAGAGCAATATCCATCCTAACAGGTGGGGTTAGCTATAAGCCATCCTCAAGCTTGGGTTTTTGCAGAGACCTCCAGCAACACCCCTCCATTGCTGACTGCTGTCAGGAGGACAGATAGTCCTCCAACCTGCTTCTGATACAGCTCAATACAACACAAGAGAGCTGTAGGTACCTCTTCACGCCCTGATTAGAAAATCCCCAGAGTATAGGTGCTACAGTGGAAGTAATCTGGTGGGACACTGAGGGTAAGGTACAAACCGTGTGGTGGGGGACGACCACCTCCTGACAAGAGCTGAAGCAGAAAATGTCAGGGCAAGACTGAACCAAGTGTAGGGAGATACATCTTTGATACAGAGATAATGGAGAAAAATGCTGCAAGCAGAGTGAGAGACAAACTCCCTCAAAACATAATGTTGAGCTGAGCCACGGAAAGGAGCTCTGTTTCTCCTCTTGGGAAGGCAGAGCCTTTCCTGGTTTTGGAGGAAGGTTATTTTGAACAGCCAAACCAGGATTTTCCTGGTCTATGTTCAATGAAAACCACCATTTTTTTTTTTTTGAGAAAAAGCCATGGAGACATATCCAGTGTGTCTATCCCTGCACAGCTCCTCCACCAGGATCCATGCTTGCTGGCAACAGCTGACTTGCACAGACCAATGTGTGAGGAGCAGGTAGCACTCTGAGAAATGTTTTTTCAAAGAGGTGAAGCCTAGATGTAGATCTTACAATATTGAGAAGTGCAATAAAAGGAAGGAAAGAGGGTATACTGGTGTCTGGACATACACCACAAGGGCCACAGGTAGTGAGGATGGTTTTTGCAAAAGCCAGGAAAAGGCCAGGGAGAAAGAGGAGGAGGAGAGAAGGTAGAAGAGCATGTAGGATCAAACCTGGGCTGAAGGTCCCCTCACCTGGGGAAGGTGAGGAGATAGGGCTCACCCTGGGGAAAGCTCCTAAAAGAGACAAAAGGAGGCACAGACATAGCAGCTGGTGGGAAAAGCAAATTGGGAGTGATAATGATGGGACTCTTTCCCACTACACATACAAGCTGGTGTGCAGGGTGAGGAGGTAAGGATGCTAGTAAACTGTGGCAGGTCACAGTTCATATTTTCCCCACAGAACATTGTGCTCAGCTTTAATGCATCTCCTGTGTTTGCTGCAGAGAGCACCGCTTGGATGTGCTTGTTCTCTGATGGATATCTTTCATCACTGCAAAACACTGCATACCGCTTCAATAACAAATGTGGAAAAAGGCACCTAAATCACTGTTCCCCTCTCTTTATATAGCAATTATTTTACAGACCAATTGCTGGCAGCTGGTGCAGTTACCATCAGGCTTAGAGAATTTCACTCCTGGAAAAAAAACCCAACAACCAACCAACCAACAAAAAAAAGAACATTACAATCTGCACCATCAAGGGTTCAGACACTAAATTTTGCTGGACAAAGCTTGCCCTCAACAGGGCCTTCTGGGAGCCTTTAGGTGGCTCCTCAGTACTGCACGGGAGCTTTAGGGCAGAGATTGGAGGGTGATGGCCACTCTCACAGTGTATACATCCCTCCCCAGGCAGAGCTGACATTGCGCCTTCCTAAAAGGGCTTTGGCCTTGCCCTTCTGGCCTCTGATTTCTGTAGGGTGCTGGAGGTCACAGTACCCTTTGGGCACAAGCCTTGCATCCCATGGGGCAGGATGGTGGATGATAACATGGCAAGACCACATATCCAGAGCAGGAAAACTTCACAAGCTTGGAAGATTTTAAATTAACATAGAGAACAACAAATGAAGGTGGGGTATCTCACCCTCGTAGGAGATATGTGATGGACGTAAGCAGGTTGTACTTGTCTCTCTGGGAAAAATTTGGATACAGGCAAACAGTTTCTCTTCTACTGCAGGTGTGGTACCCAAGAGGAATATGGCTCATTTAATCACATTGCGCTTTTCCTTTGCAAAGCTACCTATGGCTGCTCTGCAGAGGTGATGCTGGAAGCCTCTCCCTGAGTATCTGCTCCCAGCTGCCAGCTTCCCCAAACCTCTGACAAACCAAGAGTTTCAGAAACCCCCCAGCTCTCCATCAGCCCAATGGATGAAAATAACTAGCAGGGAGAGAAAGAGGTGCAAGACAGCATTCACCTGGGAAACCCAACACCTTCACATGCAAATATCATACATACATGCCTATATATGCATATATGATGGCTTCAGCCCAACATTCAGCTGCTGAATATAGCAAGAAGTAAAAGTTAGCATGAGTCCATGATAAATTATACACGTGTGATTACATTGATATAGATAAGGCCTCTCCTCACTAACAATGACAGAATTGTCGCATGGGAACCAGTGATTTACATACACATGTTAAAAAAAAAAAAACAACAACAACAACAACAACTAACTCAGGCAAATATTAAATTAGTATAAAATTGATAGTTTTAAATCACTGACTCAAATCATTAGGTGAAACAGTGAGTGGGAACCTGTGATTTAAATAATTTTTTCTGACAATAAGGCAAGAAAGATGCAGTCTCCTAGTGGACTTTCATCATCGTCACAGACTAATATATGTCTTAAATCAAAAAACCTTTTGTATTCACTCCACCCCAAAAGCTACTTTGCAGAATCAACTTCTTTGTCTATAAAAAAGTTACTGCAAATTATTGCCTACTCATTTTTCTTTTTCTTCTTTTTTTTTTTTATTTAATATGATGATCTATTTTAATACTGTCTGCTATCCCAAAAAATTCCTAAATCATCACTTCTTCTTCCCCAGAGGCACACTCATTTTATATTTTGCTTTCCTTGCTGATGGAAGGAAAAATGCCCTGTTGGAGACCTGCTTTATTCAGCCTTAATTGTGCAAAGTCACAAACACACATAATTACAATTTCCTTGTTCAGCTTGCCTTGGGATTTGCACACGGGGATGAGCTCCTTTTTTCACATCCTTAAGGAACTGAATAAATGCTTTAGTGCGGATGTCCACCTCTCCTGGGCATGTGAGCACTACCCATCCAAACAGAGGGAGTAATGCAGTTATTTTTCTTTCATTGTTGGCATGGAAAGTAATTTTTCAAGTGTCTTTTCTTCCTCCATGGCTATATAAAATTGCTATGGGGAGGAAGAGGCATTTATAAGAACAAGAGAAGACCATTTCCAAACAGCAAAGTGTTTCTAGGGTCTGGCAAAGGACATAAAGGTGGCACTTCATTCAATTTTTCAGGTATGTGTTTGGAAAATAAGCAAATGAAAACCAAGCAAAAGAATCCCTTAACACTTATTAAGAGCTTTGTAATGTTTTTTTGAAACAGTGTTTCATTGCCAGGAGGTGGAATGGGTGAGCCTGCAGAATGGCTGGCCAGGAAGACTGGACCTCCCAGCTATTGCCAGGTGCAGAAGCTGGGCCAGTGGGAGGGCACTGGCCCAGTGCTTCTGCCCTGGTGTTGGCATGGTGCCATGGAAGGAGCCCTGATATGGTGTAGTCATGTCAAGAGAGCTGTGCTGGAGGTGGATCCACTTCTAGTGGCTCTTCTTGGTCTTTGGGTAGATCCACCTCCACAGGCACCACCACCAGCTGCATGAGTGATGGCCATTGCTACAATGCAGCTGATGGTGCCTCCCCTCTGACACTGCCTTCTCTTCCTCCATGGTTTCTGCAGCCATCTCCTCTCCAACCCAAAGGTGGGCAGCCACCTGCTTTGTTGCTGTGGGACCTCTTAGTACCAGGCATCCTTGACATGAGAGGGCTTCAAAGCTCAGCAAATTGTGGGCCAGCTGCCACAGTCTTTGTATTTATATGACCCAGAAGAGAAGACAGTGAGGTGGCCTGTAACATCAGGGGGCCACTGTGACGGTGTTGTGTGTGCCCAGATACAGCTGTTTTGGGAGGTGGGGGACCTGTGGCCTGAAAGATGCCTGAATGTGGGAGAAGGTGGAGTGTCAGGGGGGAGCTAACAGCCCCTTTCCTGGGGATCACCATTTACCATTCTGCAGCCCTTGGGCACAGGGACTGTCCTCCACCCCCTCTTGTGTGCCCTCATCATATGCCTGGGATGCCCTGGATAAGATGGTGGCAAGAATATTCCAGGAGTGTTGGGGGTCTTCAGTGTCCCCCCACCCACCTGACTTCATGCAAGTGGTGCAGCGCCCTCATGCCTGACCTCTGGCCATCCCACAGGCAGGAAAGGGAGGTGCACCAGGAGATTGTCAGTGTGAAGTTGAACAGCGGGAGGATTGCCTGCTGCCAGTTATCACCTTGTCTTCCAAACAAATTTCCTTGTCAAACGGTCACTCATCCCATTTTAGTTTTCCCTAAAGGTTGGTGAGCAACTACTGGGGACACAGAGTCAAGGACTTTTCAAAATCTGCTGCTCTCAAACGGCCAGGGCATGGTCACTTTGTGTGGGCATGAAGTAGCACATGGCAGCAGCATTCTCCATGCCACTAGAGGCAATTCATGCCAGCATCAACCCGAAGGATGTGAGTGATGCCTCAGACAATCCACTGCTACAACTGATCCCTTGCTGGTGTTTGTTCCACACCCCTGCTTCCCTCCTTTCTACATAGAGTTTAGAGGCATGCAGAGATGCTCAAAATTATGTCATGGTGCTTTCATGTCAGATGTACCCACTCTGTCTTCCACCATCTTCACCTGCAGTGATATCTCTGTGTGCAGCTCCTCTTCCAAACTCCTCCTTGGTGTCACACCAGAGGTGTGAGCCCTCTCTGGCACAGATGCTCCAAGACTTTGTAAAGACACAAGCAAAATGAGCTTTTGGAAATCTCTGCAGCTTGCCAGAGCCCATCCAGAACAGATGACAAGGTAATTTTTTTTAATGCTTTGAAAATAAGGGAGTGTGGTTCAGGTTCATGCTGGTGAACAGGTGCCAGTAAAAGTGTTTTTAAAGAGAAATATGATTCTTTGGGTATTTCCCTATGGGTGTTCCCTCCATTCCCTGTTATTTTGTGACAGCAGCAGTCACAACTAGTTCTGAAGGGTTGAAAATGTTCAGGAGTAAAACCAACTGGTCTTGGTGTCTCTGGTGACCTTCACTGAAAATCAGAGCTGAAGTTTTGCATGTGGGATGAGCAGACAAAATTCGTCAAAGACCTGAAAGTTGGGCTGAGACCAATGGGAATTAACAATGAAGATGCTCATAGCGGGATGGAAAGTGCAGGGGGATTGGGGTGGTGATGTATATCCCTCTTGTTTAAAAAGGTGTATAAAAATAATGATTTTTGTGTTTTCCACAAAAACTTGAAGCATCTGTCCTTAATGTTGCCCATTCTTTGAACATGGTAGGTGACATTTTGGGATAGAAAGAGACTTTTTATTTATTGAAGCTCCAAACCCTAGGTCAAGCCCCTATAAAATGTGAAATACAGTTTTCTCAAATATATAAGCTTTAGGGCTAAACATCAGGGACCGACGCTGTTACCTGGACATCCACTAACAGAGCAGAAGCAAAAGGCAAAGTCATAAAAGCAAATTTTAAAATGAACAACTCTAAAAATAATGATTTTCAGAGCACTGACCTGGGGTGGTGGAAGAAATGAGAGTGATGTATGCAGCTTAGGAAAAGGGTATGTTATGAAAGCACAGTGCCTTGGAGCCAGCAGCTCAAGTAGGGTGAGGCTGCTGTAGCTATATGTCCCAGCCAACCCTTTCCTAGCCTAAGCATCCCAAAAGCATCCCTAAGCATCCAACATCTTAATCCCATGAAATCCCAAGTTGCCCTTCCCCTGCACCTCATAATGTGTGCCACACCCCCGGACAACGAGTCCCAAAACTCATTGATTCATTTGATGGGTGTCTCATCAAATAATGGGACAGCCCTGAGAGGGGGCTGGGTTTTTGTCACATAACCTAATGCAGACCCACATCTCCTGCAGGAAAAGCAACAGAAAGAGGAGGGGATGTCTATGTATTTTTTTTTCCCAGACTAGGCTCAGTGCCAACAGTGCTGCTGGTATAAATAGAGTGTGATGACAAGGACATTTTTAAAGGAGAACAAATCACCAGACTACATTTTAGAGCTTCTTTCCTCTACTTTAAGTGATGCTAATGAGGGAGGTCAATCCGTTTATATTTCTCCCTGCTACATAAGATGGGACATTAATTTATTTTGACAAGAAAACTCATAGAGCAGACTTCCATCTTTCAGTTTGCATGGCTAGTATGCCCCTTTCTGGGGACCAAAATGCCTCCAGAGGCTGTGATGGGATCATACCCTGGGGGCTGTGTGCAGCATTTCTTCCCCATCACCCTTGCTGCCTGCAAGGTTGTCTTGTGATGTGCAATGTGGACATTCCATACTGCAGCTGGCTGGCTCTACTAAGCCAGATACCCACAGGCAGGACTTAGAATGCAGCAGGGCAAAGAGGGGATGCTGGCAGTATCTCCATGCAGAGACTAAAATCTTGGCAAGCAGTATGTCAGAGAGGATGACTTGGAGTGACATCTTCTTTCCAGCCCTATCTCATGTCCCAATCATCTCATATTCTAGTGACCCCACGGGAAGCACTTCCATTTCCAGAATAGCAGATGCCAGACCACACCACATGGCATATTGCGTTGGGCATTTGGATAAAACTCAAGATAATTTCCCCTGTGCAGGCAAATCCCTGAAACATGGGAAGCAGTCCCCAGGAAGCCAGCTTTCCTGGGAGAGTGCTGCCTTTCCTTCATGTTGTGGCATCTGGAGGTGGCTCGGGAGCTCCCATCTTTTGAAGGACTGGGCTTTTGGGCCTGTGTCCCTGCCTTTGCTCAAGTGGGAAGATGCTACCTCCACCAGACTGGATGTTCCCAGGAAGGAATTAAATGAAAAGCCCAGCTCAAACAAGAGGAGGTGGCTCCTCCAGGGTGCAACTCCTAATGAAGGTATATGGTGGATGCTGAAATGTCCCTTAGGCTCAAAAAGTACTGAAAATGATTGGAGGAGCAAGAGTGCTGGGGAAACATATTACCCATCCTTGCCACTGTCTTCCCTGCCATCATCATGCATTTCACCCTGAAGAATATCCACCAAAAGTTTTTCCAAATCGCTCTACTGGAAAACCGGATTGTGAGCCCAGCAGTTGCCCAGGTTACAGGCACCCAGTAAGAGGCAGAAGTAAGGGCATGCTGCACCAGATATCCCCAGGTAGCTGTTTACAGAGGAGAGGCTAAAAATACACAGCATGCCATGGCACCACAGTTGGGAAAACATGTCAAGAAACAATGTCAAGAGAGGAAAATCAGGATGATGGACATACTCTGCTTCTGGAAGTACTTGTTGTGGCCATATGTGCAGGGATTTCACCCGCTGACAGATGGAGCAATGCAGGACAGGCCATGTAAAATGGCTTTCGTCACCCGTGTAAAGATTCATTAGGAAATAGCAGTCACTTGTATTTATCCGTGCTGAGTCCTGTTGGATTTGTCAGGTGAGGTCAGAGCCTGGCAAATGAGAGCTGACTGCCACTGGGCACTGCCGCATCCTTCCACATCACCAAAAACTTTCATCCATGATTAAAAACTTCTTGCTTGTGTGAATGTTTCTGGACAAGCTCCTGGCATCCATATCTGAATCCTTGCCTCTCAGCTGCTTATGGTCATGATTCACACTGGGTTTTTTGCCTTATTTAACAAGAGGACTGTGTTTTGCAGGATTCAGCAGTAGTTTTGTCCCAGGCTAGAAAAAAGCCCTGTGGACTGACACTCAGCGCAAATTCCTGGCCAAACCATCTTGAAAATGCCATTGTATACCCTCCTGCAGGGCTAGCAACACAGACAACATCAAACATCCCAACATCCTGGCTTGCTTTCTTAAAAATCATCAAGATTCATTCACTGTTCATGGTTCTTACCTCTCCATTCTTCAACCAGCTCGACAACCAAAAGATTTTTTTAAAAATAATTTTTTTCTACAAGGAAAACAGAGATTAAAAATTAATCACTTCTCCCAGGATTTAAAGCAAAGAATACAAATTACTGTAATTTGTATTCTTTTTGTAATACTGTATATTAGTAAGAAACAGTGGTGACACTATCTGTGTTTCAGAAGACCTGGCTTCTTGCTTTATTGTCACAGATTGACAGTAGATAACAAACCTCATAGAAATATTAATCTTTGAAAAGGGAAAAGAAAACCCAACCTGAAACAACTCTAAATTCTCTAGAGCATTCCCATTTGGTGAATGGGCTCCCTGTGCCTGACACTAATTAATTAATCTCCTCAATCTAAATTGGTTCTTCTGCATCCCACATCTACAAGGAAGCTTAAACAAGACCTGAATATATAAGAGGGGAAGCTGGATTTATTTAAGGTATAATTTAGTAGCAACAATTTACTCTCTATGTTTTTTTCTGTCTTCCAGATTTGGCTTGGTTTTTGGGGATGCGGCAGCCTCCGGGTTAATTATCTTTAACCTGTTTGGAGTCAGGGCTGTGTGCTAAGAATGGGTTCAAAGATGTAAGACTGCTGCAAGAGCACCAGAGATGCAGCCTGGGACACATGGGTGATGTTCCTTCTGCCAAATCATGCTGGTGTGATGGAATCCATTCATGAATCACAGCATCACACAGACTGGCTGAAAGGACTTCCAGAGGTCGTCTGGTCCAACTCCTCTGCTCAAGCAGGGCTATGTAGAGCCAGTTGTCTAGGACCAGGATGGCTTTTGGGTATCTCCAAGGATAGAGACTCCACTACCTCCATGGGCAACCTATGCCAGGGCTTAGTCAACCTTGCAGTGAGAAAGCATTTCCTGATGTTTCAGTTTGTGCCCATTGGCTCTGCTCCTGTCAAAGGGCACCACTGAGAAAAGTCTGGTTCTGTCCTCTTTGCGTCCTCCCTACACGTATTTATACATATTTATAAGATCCCCCAGTGCCTTCTTTTCTCTAAGCATTCCCAGCTCCCTCAGCCTTTCCTTATCGGAGTCCTGCTCCTGTTTCTTCATCATCTTTGTGCCCCTTCATTGAAATCTTTCCAGTAAGTTCATGCCTCTCGTACTGAGGAGCATAGAAGTGGATCCAGCACTCTAGGGGTGGCCTCACCAGTGCTGACTAGGGGAAGCATCACCTCCTAGAATCACATTCACCTGCTGGAAACACTCCTTCTAATACAGCCCCAGGTACCATTCACCTTTTTTGGCACAAGAGTACATTTCTGGCTCATGTTCAAGTTGGTGCCCACCAGGACACCCAGGTCTTTTTCTCCAGACCTGCTTTCTGTCTGGGTGATCCTCAACATGTCCTGGTGTCTGGGGCTGTTCATTCCCTAGTGCAGTACTTTGCACTTCCCCTTGTTAAACTTCATGAGGTTCTGGTCAGCCCATTTCTCCAGATTTCTGGGGTCCCTTTAGGACAGCAGCACAACCCTCTGGCCTATCAGCCACTCATCCCAGTTTGGTGTCACCTGTAAATTTGCTGGGGGTACAGTCTGCCTCATTATCCAGATTACTAATAAAGACGCTAAACAGGATAGACCTCTGAATTGAAAGTGCAGCTTGAGCCAGGAAAGTGGATGGTGGTCGCGACTTTTGGGGCTGGACATACCCTGCGTGTCCCAGAGAGCCCGGCGGTGGGACATCAGTTCTTAGCGAGGTGGAGCCGACGGTTGCCACCATCCGGCCAGGAACAGCTGGGACCGCGCTGGTATCATCTGCATCCAGCAGTGAAACGCTTCCCCCTAGCGACACAAGAGCACAAGAGCAAGAGTCTCACCAAGCTGGTATAACAGCAATTCTAAGCAAGTCTTCTATGGCTGCATGAGGCATGGAGTTGTTTGCGGTTTTTGCCCTCGGCCTTTGCCAATCAGGTTCTNAGATCCCTCATCCAGTATTCATAGGAGAGGTGCTCTGGCCCACTGTTCATCTTTGTGGCACTCTGCTGGACCCGTTCCAACAGGTCCATGTCCTTCCTGTGTTGTGGACTCCAAAGCTGGACACAGTACTCCAAGTGGGGTCTTGCAAGAGCAGAGTGGAGTGGGTAGAATCGCAACCTGCTGGTCATACTTCTCTTGATGTAGCCTAAGATGCCATTGGCTAAATGCAAATAACCCTTCTTCCTCCCAGCTTCATGATGCTGTGCAGTTGCTCTGAGGACCAGCAGGTGCTTGAAGTGGAAAGGTCCACTTTCTGAAGAGGACTTGGTGGGGTGGTTCATCTATTCACAATTCGTGTGTGATTTCTACTTGCGGAGAGGCAGTAAGCTCCACATAACAGCCTCCTGCAGCACTGGTGGCTTGCTGACCATGAGCCAGCAATGTGCCCTTGTAGCCAAGAAGGCCAACGGTCTCCTGGGATGCATAAAAAAGCACTTGTACAGCAGGTCGAGGGAGGTCATCCTCCCCTTCTACTCTGCCCTGGTAAGGCCACATCTAGAGTACTGTGTCCAGTTCAAGACGGACAAGGAAGAGAGTCCAGCAGAAGCTACAAAGATGATCAAGGGAATGGAGCACCTCTCTGATTAGGAAAGGCTGAGAGACCTGGGGATGTTTAGTTTGGAAAAGAGAAGACTGAGAGGGGACCTTATTAATGCTTATCAAAATCTAAAGGGCAGGTGTCAAGAGGATGGGGTCAGGCTCTTCTCAGTGGTGCCTGGTGACAGGACAAGGGGTAACGGGCACAAGCTGGGACATAGGAAGTTCGGTCTANATCTAGAGTACTGTGTCCAGTTCAAGACGGACAAGGAAGAGAGTCCAGCAGAAGCTACAAAGATGATCAAGGGAATGGAGCACCTCTCTGATTAGGAAAGGCTGAGAGACCTGGGGATGTTTAGTTTGGAAAAGAGAAGACTGAGAGGGGACCTTATTAATGCTTATCAAAATCTAAAGGGCAGGTGTCAAGAGGATGGGGTCAGGCTCTTCTCAGTGGTGCCTGGTGACAGGACAAGGGGTAACGGGCACAAGCTGGGACATAGGAAGTTCGGTCTAAACATGCGGAAAAACTTCTTTCCTGTGAGGGTGCTAGAGCCCTGGAACAGGAGGGTGTGGGGTCTCCTTTTCTGGAGATATTAACAACCTGCCTGGACACCACTCAATTGATGGAGTCCCAGCATCTGCTGGTGGGTGACTGCTGCTCCCACACCCTTGGGGACCTTACTGGATGCAGTGGGTGCAGTCTGTCCCTCTCTCCCTTCGGCTGCTTAACTGCAGAAGAATAAGCAGGAGAAATGCAAGGAGTCGGGAAGCTGAGAGGTTACTGGTTTCTCCAGGGCACTACAGAGAGCAATGCCAAGAGCATGTGACGTAGCCCACCTGGCTGTCTCTTCATTTTCTGGGGACAGCTGGGGTAGGATGGAGACTGATGGGGACTGGACAGCTTTGCAGTAGCAAAAAAGAGCAAATGCCATGGGGCAAAATGTGATTGGGTGAAAAGTGGATGTAGCTGCTGGCTACAGGAAAGGCTGTCAGCTGGGTGAAGGAGGAGTGGACAAAGCTTAATGAGATGCTTTGGGTGCTGTGGGTGTTGCCGCCATGGTTGCTTGCTCCCAGGGGACAGGACAGCTCACCTCCCTCCCCCTCTGCAGTACGTGTGGGTCCTTGTCTGCTCTTTCTCTACTCAAATCATTGCTGATTTACAACAGAACTGTGGCTTTCTCACACCAGGGAGTCCCACAGGCCAATTCCTCTCAGGTGAAAAAGTTGCTTGCCTTTCTCAGCATCAAACAAAACTCCCCATGGGTCAATTCACATCACTTTGCTTTTTTGTTCTGCCCACCAGCGTTTTGCTTTTATGTATCTGAATAAAAGCATCCTGGAGCCAAACTGTACGTTAAACACGTAAAGCATGTTTAATGTTACCCAAGGCAATGTTGTAGGCTCAGATTGGTCTTGAGATCTGATGGGGTGGGAAGTGTTTTGCCACAGCCCCAAGAGCTGCCAGATGTGAGGGGCCCCAAAAATCCAAAAGGAAGACTTGTCTCTAGGCTGTTACCAGGTGGCCCTCAAAACAACTTTTGCCAGTCTTGCTGAACCTTTCCTGGTGGGTTAAATTTGACTGTTTTTATTTTATTGGCATTGGTTTTCTGAAAAGCAGGACAGACACTAATGCCACCTGCAATCAGCTCCCTTCACCAGTATCTCTGGGATATCCTTTTTGTCCCTGACCCCTTTGAACTGGTTTTGGCTTCACTCCCAAGCAGTACAGGGGGATGCTTCTGTGCCACAGGGTGTTTGTTTGGTATCAAATGGGCCTCCTTTGCAGCATTGCGCAGATGGAGGGGACACTGCTTCTCTATATCAGGGACAGCAAGATGCCAGTATTGTGACAGTCACATAGATGCTCACCGCTGCTATCTGCCTGGCAACCAGAAAGCATCCTAGTGGAGAACTCATGCAAGGGTGACATTTATTGTAAGGAAGGCATTTATTGATTGCAAGGAAGGCAAGTTCTTCGCTTGCCAGTAAGCACAGGGGGCTGCCACCCAAGCATGCACCCCAGAGGCTGTCACCCTCCTGAGGAAATAATTCAGCACTATGGGAAAAACACTATGAAAATATGCAGTTAAAATAGTTTACCTAGGGACAGGTTATCCATACAAGATACCAGGAAGGGAAAAGCAGGTAACAAATGCCATGTGCAGCAGCAGCTGTTTTGCAGCCAGCCTGTGCATTGACTCTGGCACAGCTGGAGCCTGAGCCCCAGGGGAGGATGGTTTGGTTGCTGAGCACTGCTCCAGGATGGAAGTGATCCGGATTAATCTTTGTCACAAAGATCCCCTGCAGCAGGCTGGACTTCATCTTTCTGTGTCAACAGGCTCCACCTGTGAAGCTCAAGCAGGGGAAGATACTTCGTTGTTCACCTTATAGCAGATCCCTTGCCCATCCCTTGCTTGGCACCAGGGCAATAATGTGCTGGCTGTCCAGGATGCACTAAGAAATTCCTGCCCCAGCTCTTAATCCACTTCTCCAGCCAGCTAGAGGAATTTAAGTCAATAAATATAAAACACCGAAAGAGGGCAGCTTTTAGCTCAGTTTGCTTCCCCAGCCCAGCAAACATAGGTACTGGCCAGAACTGAAATGTGCAGCCAGGATCAGGACACCAGCAGTGCCAGCCCTTGGTGCCCACAGCTCTAAGCATAAGGTTTGTCCCAGCCTCTAGCTACTGAATCTCACAAGCATCAGCATCCCATGGTTTAACCATAAAGCCCCAAAGACTCCTTCCCAGGTCATCTTCTCCCATGATGACCTTCTCAAAGTTGACCCATTCATGTTCGTCTCCCAACAAGCTCACCCTCCTTCCCTGGGGGGAGCATCCCTCTGTAAGAAATTGTCTGGCAGCTGCTAAGTGTCACTCGCTCTGTCATTCCAGCCCAGTGATGTGAACATAGCATCATAGAATCATAGAAACATAGAATGGTTAGAGTTGGAAGGGACCTTAAAGATCATTGAGTTCCAAGCCACCTGCCATGGGCAGGGACACTTCCCACTAGACCAGGTTACACAAAGCCCCATCCAGCCTGGCCTTGAACACCTCCAGGGATGGGGCATCCACAGCTTCCCTGGGCAACCTGTTCCAGTGTCTCACCACCCTCACTGTAAAGAATTTATTTCTAGTATCTAGTCTAAATCTCCCCTCTTTCAATTTAAAACCATTATGCGTCGTCCTATTGCTACACTCCTTGACAAAGAGTCCCTCTCCAGCTCTCCTGTAGGCTCCCTTCAGATACTGGAAGGCTGCTGTAAGGTCCCCCTGGAGCCTTCTCTTCTCCAGGCTGAACAAGCCCAGATCCCTCATCTGGTCTTCATAGGAGAGGTGCTCCATCCCTCTGATCATCGAACGTGCATTTCTACACTTCATTACATGGCCTGCACCCCACTTAATTTAAATACAGCTTCATTGCATCAAGCTGCCCCTTGGATTATCAGGCAGGTAAAATTTGGTGTGATATGAAAAGGCACTGGTGGGGTATCAGTATGGGTTCACCACTTCACAGGAGGACACCCTGGAAGATGCTAAACAGAGCAGTAAGTCCCCAGGCTCCAGAGGCCTGGGCACATCTTGCCATGGCAGAGGCAATAATGAATGCTACAGTTATGCCTCTACCACTTGGAGAAAGGAAGCCAAGAAAGAAGAGGCATGACTGACCAGGGTGCAGCCTTGAAACCAAGGTGTCCTCTCCCTCATGCTGCCCACAATACCTGGGGAATGGCAGGGATGCTCCCAGTTGCCTGCCAGCCCACCCTGCATTATCTTCATTCTTCCAGACTTGAGGCTTTGTTTTATTTAAGCTGTTGCTACAGGGGAAAACTGGGGCTGACTGGAGAGGAAGTATGGCATGCACTAGTCAGGTGTGGATTAGTAGCTGAGATCTGACCTCCTACATGATCCTGGTGCATTTTTTTTCTCTAAATCAGGCTCCAGCTGACTAAAATAGCTGTAAACAACTGTACACCAGCTAAACACAGGTAAATCAGCTCAGAGAAGGGTTTTCCATTCTGGACACAGAGAAGCTTCTCTGAGGGGAAAAGATAAAAATGGGCAAGCAGCAAATAAAGTACTCTGGCATTTGGAGGGGCTAAGCAGAATCGTGAGATAATTTGAGATGCTGGTGTGCTGCTGGAGAGCACTGGTTGATTCATGAGCCCTAAATCTCCACCAGCGCTGTGCTTTCACTCTCTTTGCCATGCTTGCAGCTTTGTAGGCTCCAAGATTTACTGCCCTAGAAGTGGGTGCTGGGAAATTTAGGGTTTTTTTAAGCCTCCTGCTTATCACTGGCAGCAAGGCTAATCCACTAATCCACTTTTCTTTTTTCTCTTCTTGAGACAGTGTCACAGAAAAATTATAGGGCAAAATTTGCAGCTCTGACTTCTTCTCCAGGCAAAAATGATGTGCAGCCTTGGGCAAGAATAATGCCAGGGCAGGGAGTGGCTGCGACTGAGCATTATTCAAGACAGGAAAGAATCTGTCTGACTAAGCATCTGCAGACAAACCTGAACTATACTATACATCATACCTGTGTGTGCTTAACCTTCCTGGATTCAGCATTATTCCTCCTATGTGGAAGTGTTTCAGCCTTCCTTTGAGTGTCCAGGATAATAGCTGCTGCATTATCAGGCAGCTCCAAAAGAGGCCTCCAAGGCCAAATTTCCTCCCCACGCACACTGATCAGTCACAAGAGTGTTCAGTGTGTACTCCAGCACAAGACACCCTGCCAGGGTCCAGTCCAGGTGTGTGCAGGTACTTGCCCCCCCCCTCCCCCCCCCAGTTTTCATTTGGCTGCACCCTGCTTTGTATCCAAAATTTACAGTGTCCTTGGGTAATGAAACCAGCGTGGATTCAGTCTTCTCTCCTCTCCTCTGGCCCCAAGACTTGCAAGCCCAAAAGCAGTCGTTCAGAGCACTTTTTTGCCCAGCTGGAAGCCAGGGAGGGGTGAGGGGTTATTCCCCTTCAGGCACTGCTTGTTCAGAAGGTGTTGGGGGTCTGGTATCATGCCTCATCCGGGTGGGAACAAAGGGTTGATCTTCCCTTGCTCTCAGACCAGAAGATATCTTACCCATCCTTAGATGTGCCCTTTGCAGAGTATGCAGATGGAGTATCTTTTCCCAAATAACACCTCTTTTCCTCTGGGGTCCCCATGGGTGATTGCCCACCTCCTGTCTGGGCTTCTGCCAGGCTTTCTCCTGTAAGAAGGGGCAGCGCTGTTTCCCCCAGCAGCCACAGCCCCAGGGGCCAGGCTCGGGAATGAAGGACCAGCAAAGTACCCCTGCTAGCAACGTCCCTGTCACCCTTCTGAGGGCAGCGGGCAATTTAGGTGCATGGAGTCCCAGATGTGAAGGCTGCTGAAACCTCAGCCCCTAAAATGATCAAAGGAAGACCTACTTTCCTCACACAGGATTTTATTCCAAGCATCCAAGCAGTCCAAGCAGTTAGGAAGCAGCCAAAGTAAACCATGCTATAGATGTTACGGGAGAAATGCAAGTGCTGTTCTGCTTGATCCGGTGTGAGGCACCACTCCCCGCCCCCCCCCACCCCGTTCCCTCCCGGTGCCCCCAGCTGCAGCAGTGGCGCGCAGCACTTGCTGTTCGAAAATGACGTCTGTTATCCGGGAAATCACAGGAACAAAGGCAGAGAGCTTGCTGCTTTTGTCTCTGCTTGCTCAAGTTCCTTCTGCCGAATTTTATGGATTGGAGGCAGAGTTAGGGCTGCAATGCAAGCATAGCAGAAAAAAAGTGATATTTTTTTTTTTTGGTGAAAATCCCAGTCTAACCTGCCAGAAAACCTTTGTGCTCCCCTTGCTTTAACCGGCAAGGCTGTACTTGGACTGTGTGAGTTTGCAGAGGATATTCCCAGGCAGTTTCACACTGAGGAGATTCCTCTTTGTCCAGCAAAAGTCAGTAAACTGTGGTGTTCTGCCCCATGATAATGAAAAGGCTAAAAGCTTGTGAAGCTTCATAGTGGATATGTATGAATTCATGGAGAAAAACAACCACCAAAAAATGTGATACACGTGTCCTAGTCTTGTGCTCCTCCAACTACCTCCACTCCTGGCTGCTTACAGAGACATGGTGCTGGGCTAGATGGATTTTGTACTGCCCTGGTAAGGCCTTTTTCACATCAGCTCCCTTAGAAGAAGATTTTTTCCTCCTCAGTTTGTGGCTTTTTAGCATTTCCCAGGGAGGAGACTGTAAGCTGGTCCTTGAAGACTTTGCTTGGTCTGAGGAGGCATCTGAGGTCATGAAATGGAGTTGAACTGCCATGCTGCAGATAAACGGATTATTTCTCACTCCTGCATTAGGAGCTCTGCGGATTCAGTCATTTCTCCAGTATGATGTTGCTTTTATCCACTTCTCTATCCCTTTCTTTATCCCGCCCTCTACACAACCACCCAGGAGCTCCTGGAGGCAGGAGTGTGCCCGCCTGATGCACAAGACTTCCTTGGCCCTGAAAACCTGCACAGTCAAATGGGCTGGAGTGAGCAGGCATGGAGAGCCCTGCTCTGTGGGACCCAGACCCACCCTGCACCGAGCTGAGCATGGGCGGGTGAGACAAATCAAAGAAAAGTCTTCAGAAACCAGTCAAGAAACCGGTAGCTGAGGTGTGAAGTGAGCGTTTAGAAGGGTAATCTGTGAAATATTCAGTATCTGTCTGTTTCTCATTATTTCCCAGTGCCCCTTTGCTCTCCCCCACTAACCACTGCTGTCTCTTCCCAGCTCCTATGTGCCTAGGAAAGCTGCCACTTGGGCAGTGGTCATCCATGAAACCCTGGCAGAAGAGGGGAACAACCTCCCTAAACCAGATGGAGACATCAGTCCTGTGTCTCGTCGCACCATCAGCTTTTTGGAGAGGTGGCTGACACGGTTCTGGCTCTCAGTGCAGCCTTCGGGCTGTTCCTGCATCCTGGCCATTAGTCACGGGAACGCTGTTAATTACCCTCAACGATCCCCAAGAGCGGGGGCAGCCCTAATTACATTCCTCGATTGTTAACTTTGGGCTGATGTCTCTGCTTTTAATGCAGAAACAAAAGAGACAGATACTGAATATCACTAAGATAAGTGATGTTACTAAGGAGGAATGGACAGGAGAAGGAATTTGGAGCCTGTACGCTGCAGGAGTTGGGGTGATCTCTTCAAACTAGTTTTTCCTCCTTCCAAGTCACCAGATTTGCCAAAAACCTCCGGTAAAAGCTGCTGCTCCCAGGTTTCGCTTTGCCTGGGTAATAAAGGGCTAATTGGATTGCAGATTAAAAGTCACTATTACGGATAATCCATAAATGGGCTGTGGAAGCACGGGAATCACCCCTCTTGTCTCTGGGCAGGGAGACGGTGGATGGGTGCGGGTTCTGGCCCTTTGTGTTTCACAAAAAAAAAAAAAACAACCAACAACAACAACAAAAAAAAGATACTTTGAAGCGCAAGACGAGCTGGGGGAAGGGAGATGGAGGTGGGGGGCGGTTGGGAAGAAATAATTGCCATGTCTGAAAACAGTTACTATGGCAGCAACAGTCTTCTTGCTGCTGGAGTGAAATCTTGGGGACCAGCTAGCGGTGCCTTTGTCAGATACTCGAAGACACACATTTAGATGCTAATGCTGACTTTAACCTTGGCTGCTTAACCTTGATGTGATAGACAGGGAGGGGCAAAAAAGCAGAAGGGTGTGTGCGTGTGTCATGGAAAAGATGAGTTTCCTCTCCTTAAATTTGCCATTGAATGAACTTGGCAGATTCATCTCAGCCGCGATTAACAGTTATTTCTGCGCTTAATATTCAGCAGGGATCTTATCAGCTTATTTATGGATAGCTGGCATTAGCTGCAGCATAATTCACCACTGCAATACTCCTCTTTATCTCTCCATCCCCTGGGATCATCTGATACAAGGCTGTTTTTTAGAACATCCCCAAGGATTGATCATCCTATCTATCTAATCTTGCCTTTATTTATAACTCACAGTCAATGGTGTGACTGTGAAAAAAGGAGCAGTGCAAAGGGAGAAAGTCTCTCCTTTGGACTTTGGCTGTTGGGCAAAAGAAATTTTGGTGGCCTGTTTAGAAAATGAAGCCTTTTGACTTGAGGCTCAAAGGTGTCTTTAGTGATAAAGGAGGAGGGAGGAGAGCATTAGAAGTGATGGAGGGGAGAGGAGGAATTCTCTGGGGAGTACTGCTTGGCCACAACACTGAGGGCTGAAATATCATCTCCTGTGCTAGACCCAGCACTCCTGGATCTGAGCATGAGTTTACAGCGTGAAGATAAATTCCTAAGAACCAAACCTATTGCACACAGATTAGCCAGTCATTCTGGGGGCAGCCCAGGTTGCACTTGCCTTGGGATTATCCTTCACAGGAATGCTTAAGAAAGCTTTTGCTGGAGCAATTGAGGCAGAAGAGAGGAGAGCAGTGCCAGATCTGCTGGTGACACCACTTGCAGATATGACTCTATTCTTCTATTTCTGGCATTTTTTTTCTTTAATGCTTTGGGTTCTGGAGTCAGGTGGTCACTCACAGCTTCCTCCACTTGCCCTCAGAAGTTTGTTACCCTTATGTGATCGCAGAAAAAAGCCTCACCTTGTGCCAGCTCAAAGCCCAGCTGATGAGGACAACCCTTGTGCACAAAACATTTTCATTTTCCAGCCTGTACAATGCCTGTGCCTTGCTTTTGAATGACTGTGCAGAGCGCAGAGACAATGCCACCTCACACATACCAAGGAGTGTTTCTCCCAGCTGCAAGCTGAGGAGTCTGGAGCTCCCTGCACTTTTCACAGTCACCACATGGTGATTTCCACCAAAAATGCACCCAGTGTCACCTCCAGAGACCATTACAGTGAGCTGCCTGTATTTTTAATGATAGCATGTGCTAGCTTGTAGCCTTATCTCCATGCAAAGCTGCAACACACATCCCCAAGACGAAATATAAATATGAGAAATGGTCCCACTCCAGCCTGACAATCCTCACTGCATCCTGCATGATGAAAGAGTCTTAAATTAAAATTACTATCTGTCTTCTGCAGTGCACTTCTTTCTCCAGGGCTTTCTAGTTAAGCTGTCAGATACAGTTGATATTTATTTTACAAATGATGTAAAACAGGGGATTGGTAATATTGTAGGAAAAACCCTGCTGCTGCTCTTTGGCTCAGGAGCAATATCAGAAACCAAAGCAACAGCAAAGAGTGGGACAGGCCTTCCCCAGAGCACACAGAAGAGGTGGCTTCCCTATCCCTACACCGGCCTGGAGGGGCTTCAAGGAGGAGTCACTGGGCCAGCAGCTAACTGAGCTGTGGTGGGCCCTGGCAGGCTGGCTGTGCATAAGGACCTTAGGAGCTTTAACATGGGTTGAAAGTACTAACATGGTTTACAAGGTATGATAAAAAATGCAAAAAGCATGAACAGCAGTGATGACCACTAGTGTCATTGTGTGCATGGCCACCCTGGATTCAGCACAGGTGAGGTTTTCCCCTCCATGCCCTAGCACCGTGCTGAGTGACGGTGACTGCCCAGCTCACAGCATCAGCGCAGGCTCTGCATTTCCAGGAGCAAAACATTGCTCTCCCATTTTCTGGGATCAGCTTGTTACCAGTGCCAGTTGTCCTCGCAAAGCCTCGTCCTGAACCACTTTTGCAACCCACCCACACCGGTTCCCTCAGCCGGAGATGACACATGGTACAGCAGAAGGTCTCTCCTTGTGTCTCTGTGCAGCAAATAATGCCTTGGCTCGCTTGGCACTATTTTTAGGGGGCTTTATGATCTCTGCGGTCGGTGACGACGAAAAGCGTTGTGATAACCAAGCTTTAACTACAGGCAGGCACAGGGGAGACCTCCTGCCGGGGTCCCCCACCCCCACGCCGGGGATGTCCTCGGGCACTGGGGGGTCTGCAAGTCACAGACCTGGCGCCGCTCCGGCGCTGGGGGCGGCAGCGGGGCCAGGCAGGTGCCGGTGCGGGCAGGGAGAGGGAGGGGGGTAGAGGGCGGAGCGGGCGGAAGGCGGCGGCGCGGTCCCTCCTCCCGGGCGGGGCGGCGGCCGGCAGTCCCCGAGCGCTGCCGCCACCGGGAGCCGTGCTCCCCGTTGCCCGCTGGTCGGTCCAGCTCACCCCGAGCCGTGCCCTGCGGGCCGGCGGCGGCGCGGGGATGGGCGCGGGGCTGTGAGGGCGGCGTGAGCCGTGGCCATGGGGAACATCTCCTCCAACATCTCCGCCTTCCAGTCCCTGCACATCGTCATGCTGGGCCTGGACTCGGCGGGGAAGACCACGGTGCTCTACCGGTTGAAGTTCAACGAGTTCGTCAACACCGTACCCACCATCGGTTTCAACACGGAGAAGATCCGGCTGAGCAACGGGACGGCAAAGGGCATCAGCTGCCACTTTTGGGACGTGGGCGGTCAGGAGAAGCTGCGCCCACTCTGGAAGTCCTACAGCCGCTGCACCGATGGCATCATCTATGTGGTGGACTCAGTGGACGTGGACCGGCTGGAAGAGGCCAAAACAGAGCTGCACAAGGTGACTAAGTTCGCCGAGAATCAGGGCACCCCGCTGCTGGTCATCGCCAACAAGCAGGACCTGCCCAAGTCCCTACCGGTGGCTGAGATCGAGAAGCAGCTGGCTCTCCACGAGTTGACCCCTTCCACCACCTACCACATCCAGCCTGCCTGCGCCATCATTGGCGAGGGGCTCACGGAGGGCATGGACAAGCTCTACGAGATGATCCTGAAGCGGAGGAAGTCCCTCAAGCAGAAGAAGAAGCGGTAGAAGCCCCGCAGACGCGGGGAGGGATGGGGAAGCAGACAAAGGAACCGAGGGGGAGAGAGAACCAAAGCTATCTTTTTGTTTTTAATTGTTATCGGGGTTTTTTTCCCTCTTTTTTTTCTCCCCTCTTCCCAAATGAAAAGACAATAGTGGTGATAACAAAGCCGCTCCTGCCAGCCAAGCCCAGATCCCGGCTGCAGGCGAGAGCCGGGATCTCCCGCCTCCCTCCGCCTCTTTTCGTGGACCACCGTGCTCCCAAGGGTCGGATCTGGGCCCCCGGACCGGACTGGAGACGTACTAACGGGGCGAGATCCCCTCCGTCCTTCGGGACCACCGAGCTTTTGTGTGCCGCGGACGAACAGGGCAGGACCCTGTTTGAAGTGCATTTGAGAGAAGCCCAGTGTGCTTCTGGATCTTTAACGTGTGCGTTTTGGGATGGGGGGCGGGGGGGTGTGTGGGGTGGAGGAGTAGATGTGAAGGCAGCACCCGGGCTTGGCAAGGTCAGCAGTNGAGCAAGGACAGGCAGCCTTCAGGCCGGGGGGCGTTGTAAGGCTGCGGCAGCAGGGGTGCTTAGCAGCTACTGCCTGGTGCTGAGCTTTAAGCTGTTTGCTTTAAAGAAAAGAAAAAAAAAAGGGAAAANTAACGCTGCTGGAAGCGTTGGGGGTTGGGGTTGAGGTGGCTGTCCAAGAGTCTCCCTTCTCAAAGGCTTAGTTGTGTCATCTGAAGCAAAGCCCCAAGCAGAGGCATGCACCAAGGTGCGAATTTGTTCCAGCTAGGGTGATCCACTCTAGGGGTTACTTAATAAAAACAAATGGAAAGCAAGCTTCGTGATACTGGTCATCGTGCTGCTCTGCAGTGCATGCGAGAGGTCAGGGCAGTGCTTACTGAACGTGGGGTTTTGGGTGGTCGTGGCAGGGACAGACAGATGGCTGCCAGCAGTGCCCAGTGAGATGGTCAGACCTTGCAAAATCTCTGCTGAAAAGGGACTCGGCAGCACCGGGAAAATGGCAGGGTGTAAAGAAACATGGGGGAGGTTACATAGAGGGGTGTTAGTTTTTTATAAAGACTTAAACCCGATTCAAAGCAGAGAGCCCCTTGCTGCTAGCAGTAGCTGTGTGGGTTGTCTCTTCCCACTGTGTGCCCAGGGCAGGGTCAGGTCCAGTTGACCTTCTACAGGTGGACATTTTGGTAAATGGATGGGCCTGAGGTCCTAGGGACCAAAAGCCATTTGCTCTCTGTGTTTTGGTCTGGGACCCATCTTTGGAGGAAAAAACCAGGGTCCCTGCTTTCCACACTGCCTACGGAGCAGAAGCCCACCAGTCCTTGGGGGCTGTGGGCAAATAGCCTGAATTTTGAGCCACGCAGTCTGGGGGGTGTTTCTGGTGACTTTATACCAGCCTTCCTATTTGAAAACCCCTTCCCAGAGCAACCAAGGGGAAGCCAACAACCAGACAAAAGAAAAATGCCCTTAGGGCTTCAGGGAGTTGATTATCCCCTTGCTGCAATGACTGCAGCACCTTCCAATTAGCGGGGTTTTTTTGTTAAGAAACAAATGTTGTAGCCAAGTAGTACTTCTCTTCTTGCGGGATTTGAGTTCCCAATACAAGTCACAACTTGTGCGTTGAGTGAGTGGGCTGGTCCCATCAGTTCAGGTGACTGTTCCCGCTTCCTTCGGATTTCTTTGCTTTGTCTTCACCTCCAACACTTTGGTACTTGCTGTCAAGAGAGGAAAAAAATATATTTATTTTTGATGCCACAGAAGCCATGTGCATTAACCCTTTTTTGGAGAGTGACCCATTTCAGATGCGAAATACAAAGCTACGTTTTCCCCAGCAGCTAAAAAACAATCAGGTTTTAAAAATGACACGTGCAGGCTATTTGTTGTGGGGTTTGTCTCCTTGCTGTTGAGACATAGGTCTTGGTATAGCAAATGCTGGCATGGAAAGCCTGGTGGCGTGCATTTACAGAACTCAATCCTTCCTGGCAGTTCCTGCTCAGCTGAGCATCCCCTGTAGAAATGGTTGGTTTTCAGCAGAGCCCTTAAGCATGCGCAGAACTAGCAGTGCATGCTTGGAGGTTCAGTTGAGCCAGGTGGTACGCTGTAGCGGTGCTGTTCCCACCAACTCTGCTATCTGCAATAATTAAAAAGACTTTTCCAATTAGTAGCTAATGGCTTCCGTGGTATTTCTGTAACGTTTCACAACCATATGATGATTTTTCCTGTATGAAGATGTGCATCGCCTGCAGTGGGCTAGAAGAGATGCCTCAGCAGAACAGCGATTAAGGGAAACTGCCTGGGTTGGTTGCTCTGAAAACGAGCTGGACTTTATTGCAAGGTTGTGTGTCTTCTCTAAATACGTCTGAATGGCCTTTTAGCAGAATGTCATGAGGTACTGGTCTCATTTCCCCAGGTACCTCCACAGTGTTCCCATCATTGTTGGAAATCCTGCTCCCCATGTCTTACCCTTGCCATTGTCTGTCAGTCTCCGTTCCTCCTGTCGTTTCTTTTTTTAAAAGATGCAGACATAATGCTGTGAACTGAAATAAATTATTTATACAATGAAAGGGCCTGATAAAAAACAAAGTGTTTTTCTGCTTATTTCTCAGTATCAGTGCTGCATTTTACAGTTTGTTCTTGTATGTTACAAAGGAGGCTGCTTCTGCCTCCCCGGGGAGAGATGTGGGCAAGGAGACAGAGAAGTAACCTGTTCAGGATCACTATGTACCAAGCAGCATGCTGGCAGGGGTCTGTCACATGGCAGCCCTCTGCAGCATGTCCCTTTAGGATGTGGGGAACATCGATAATTTTGCAGTTAATGAAATCTGAGATCTTTTGCAGGTCAATTAATTTCTCTGCATCTGCTGTTGTTTGTGGAATGGGAGAATACTGGTTTGGTATGGGTATTTTCTTCCTTCAATTCTTTTTATTTTAACTCTATGTGGAGGAGGCCATCAGCCTGTGCACGGTACTTAAAGAAGTGAGAAAGAAAATTCTTGGGGTTTACTCCGTGTGGCTTTTTTTCAGTGTGTGCCCTCAGGCAAGCGTTAAGAGTGGCAGAAAGCCAGGTCTGCAGGGGTTACAGCACCAGGCGGGCAGTTGAGAACAGGATGCTGCAGAGCTGGAGGCTGCCCCTGCTCCTGGGTGGCTGCTGACATAGGAAACACAGGGTGACATTTCAGAGGGGAGAGATGGAGCTGGGCAGTAAATGACTTTTTCTTTCTTTTTAAAAATGATGACATGGCAGACAGAGAGGAAATGATGATGATGAGCCCAGTTGGTGAAGGCAGGGCTTGTGAGCTGTTACCCTGCTTGAGGTTTGCACTAGGCTCCTCTCTGCTTCCCAACTGGCCCTCCTGGTTTCCAGGGTGCACAGTGCCTGGGTGAGAGGACATGCTGGCTGCTTTGCAAGATCAGGGTTATGGGGCTCTGAAGGATTGAACAAACTGGAAATGAACCTAAAGGCCTACTTGGTGATACAGTTACTGAGCTCCTATCAAGGCTGCTGGTGCACGCCCAGAAGTCACTTGGAGCAGAGCTGAACAGTGGTCTGTGGCATTCAAGGATCATGTCGCTGAGTGCTCAGCTGCCAGCTGCACAGAAAACCAGTTCCACCCTGGCTCCTTCCTTGCACAGAACATCATTGAGAGGTTCTAGTCTCTGCAATGCTGGTGGCATGGTGGGCAGCATCATATTGTCCAGTACTCCTGAAGATACTCTTGACCATTGCTTCCCTTTGCACCTCCAGCCCTGTTTTCCAGGCAGCATGTGGGACGCCATAACGTTTCTCCTGACCTGCATTTCATGGATCTGAAAGCCCAAGAGCGGATGCTGTAGTGCCTACACCCTCTTTAGCGTGAAGGGACTCATCCCCACTGATCCCATCTGGCAGGAGCTGATTTATGGGGGATTTCTGCTGGCATGGAGTCATGCATGCTGGTGGCGTGTCCCTGTATAGTCTTATCTGTGTCCAAGGGAGCATAGACTTGCATTCTTTGGGCACACAGAGTGGTCTGCTGTGTCTCACATGGAGCTGGAGCTTTCCTCCTCTTGGTTTAATGGGGGGAATCATCCCTGTTCCTGCAATGGAGAAAGAGAAACAGCCAGAAGAGTTTGGGCTCTAGGTTTTGAGATGCTGTAGCTTTATGTGTGTGTGTGATAGTGCAACTGAATGTGTCCCCCCTCAGCCCTGTGACTGAGGATGTCTCAGTTTATCTTAGTGTGAAAGCCACTGGCTTGTGGCAAGGGGAGTTGTGTCTTCCTGCAAGCAAAGTTCCTTGTGCCTCAAGCTGCAAGGACAGGCATCCTCCCTCAAGCCACAAAACTTCTGGCTGGAGAGTGCTTTTGTCAGCAGGGGGTTTTGTGTGTTTAGGCCAGTTGTCATGAAAACATTGCACAAGGACCTTGCTGACCTTGCAGTGCCCTAAAGCAGCATGCTGGCTGTGATTTATATTGCTGTAACATCTCCCTGAGCAGCCAGTTCAGTGAAACAGCGAGCATTGCTGGAGCCATGGTCCCCAGCCTGATGTTTGGGGACGCTTGTGGCACCCAGGTCACCAGGCAGTGCCCAAGGATGCTGCCCCTGCATGGGACCAGTTGGGAGAAAAAGCAGTGAGGTAGCAGGTGGGCTGTCAGCTGCATCAGATCTCTATAAGCATGGGCTAGGAGCAGGTAAGAAGGACCTGCAACCTTTCAAATGGCAGAAAAGGCAAGAAAAGAATGGAACAGGGATGGGACCCAGCTGGGATCAGCAGGAGATGGGGTCAGGACAGAAATACGCAGAGATGAACTACCAACGTGCCCCCTGCCACCTCTCTGCAGGTGCCTGACATACACTCTCTGAAGTCCACCAAGGGAGTGCTGCTGAGGGATCTCCGCTTGCTTGTATGGACAAGGGTGCTTCGAACACCCCTCCAAAGTCTTGGCATGACCCACATGTTCATGTATGTAGCTTCATAACTTCTTTAATTCCAGAGATCTGCAGCCCTTCTGCAAGTTCTCCCTCTGCCTTGTCTCTTGGTATCTCAGCTACATAGGCTCTTCTGCCTCTCTTTCCCTGGTTTGCCGTGCTAAGCTATGTCCCTCTGCTTTATTTTAAATGGGATTTATCTCCCAAGCAAGTATCTGTAAAAGGATCATCTTGGTTAATGTAATTCATAGGATGCTGAATCCTTGAAGAATGGTGCAATGCAGAGAGAGCTATTTCTTTGCCCAGCACAAGGTACTTCCAGTCGAAACTTGGCTGGGGTGAGGATGTCCATCTTTTTAAAATGGACTAGAAACTACTCAAGAAGAAAAAAGTATCCCATGCTAATTAAACTTGGACCATGTTAGCTTTGTCTTCATCCAATCAGCTCCATCTGGAGTTTCTTCAATGTTAATTACCCCATACCACATGTACTTTTGTTTGAGCAGCAAAAGGCCACTGCTGTGAGTCAGGTCTGCAGGACACTAGGCAGTTTACACACATATAATGCAAAAAAAAAAAAAAAAGGTAGTGTTTGCCTA
>VXBJ01003248.1:112337-173023 GCA_013400055.1 Nycticryphes semicollaris | reverse complement strand
GGGGGGCGGGGGGGGGGCGGTGGTGGGGTGTCAATACTGCAGTTTTGCAATGCTTTCTTACCCATCACATCCTTCCATGATGGACCGTGCTCTTTCCCAGCCACCCTTAGAACCTGTCTCATTGCTTAGAAGGAAGGATCTAGTAAAGCTGGTTGGTGTCAATATGACAATGAATAANAGAGCTATTTCTTTGCCCAGCACAAGGTACTTCCAGTCGAAACTTGGCTGGGGTGAGGATGTCCATCTTTTTAAAATGGACTAGAAACTACTCAAGAAGAAAAAAGTATCCCATGCTAATTAAACTTGGACCATGTTAGCTTTGTCTTCATCCAATCAGCTCCATCTGGAGTTTCTTCAATGTTAATTACCCCATACCACATGTACTTTTGTTTGAGCAGCAAAAGGCCACTGCTGTGAGTCAGGTCTGCAGGACACTAGGCAGTTTACACACATATAATGCAAAAAAAAAAAAAAAAGGTAGTGTTTGCCTAGTACAGCAAAATTGAGACATTTCATCACAAGCATACGCTTATTGAGGATAGTTCATGAAGACTAGGGAATATGGAGAGCTCAGCCTGGGAATATTTTCTCTAATAAATCTTTCTGTTTATTTCAGCTTAGCTTTTGTTTGCTTCCCTCAGATATTCAAGTGAGATTTAAGGGAGGAGAGTTTACAAAAAAGAGCAACTCTCCAGCATCTACTTTAAAATACTGGTGGAAGGTGAATTATGAAGCCTATAAATCACCCAGGTGTTCATACTGGAGCTATACCCAGCTGACAAGTGACCAGATATGATACCATGTGCCTAATGACTCCCCTCTTCCTCACTCTCTGGCAGACTTGACTAATGACTGCTTCTGGCTTGCAAAAATGCTGCAGCAAGAGGGGAATTTGTGAGTAGTGCTGCTGAGCCCGTGGCCATGGGTTGCTGGGGGAGAAGGATGACAGCCTGCTTGCAGACACTGGGTAACGGGAGACAAAGATCGTCTCAGCCACAGATTATATTATTATTTTTTTTTATTACTTCACCCCTGTGGTGCCCAAATTCTGCAGCTGGAGTGGGCTGCTGTCAACTTAGAAAGTTTCTAGTGATCCCTGGTGCTGGGGATGGAGCATTCTCGAAAGTTGGTGTCTGGGGAGACCAGCACACCTGAGGAGCCTCATCCCACCTTGCATTGCTTTCAAGTTTGTATTGTGCTGCTGTAAAAAGAGGAGGAAACAAAGTTGGGTCTCAACACAGTTTCTCAGTCTCTGCCACTGTTTCCTGCCTAACCCTGGTCACATCATTGTAGGTGCCCCCAGGCTTCTTTGCCACAAGTATAAAAGAAGGCTGCCACCATTTTTCTTACTCCCAAAGTTTAAAAAAAAAGAAATTGGTGGTAGTGGTGTGATACTCCATACTAAAGTGCTAAATGTGTGGGATTGTCTCTTATGTGGTGGGGAAAGGGGTTGACTGGTGTTCGGGCTGGAGGAAATTGCTGCAGGTCCAGGTACTCCCGCTTGCACTACAAGCAGAAGAGCTATATCAGGGCTGAATGCCTCGGCTCAGGGCCCAACTGAATTTTATTTTATGAGCTGTGACTCTCTGAAACTCATCAGTCATATCTTCTAGGTTATGGCTGCAAGAGGGAAGTTAATAATCTGTTTTAAACCCCAACTCCACACTTGTGGGCTCCCCTGGAGCCACAGGTACAGTAATGAAATCCTGTAGGCAGAGGGGATGGCATGGAGGCTCCTGTCACTGCCACAGCTCTGTGGACAAGCCATATCTCCAGAGCTGGAGGCCGCCCAGGACCCTACAGATCCACCCACGCAGAGGTGAAAGACCAGTGTGGCAAGGGAAAATGGGAACACAGGGCAATTGTTGTGCTGGTTAATGTTTAAATAGCTCTCAGAAAGCCCCCTCCCTTGCTGTTTGCACTCTCTACCAAGGGGAAGGGGCCCCTTTGAACTCTTTGGCAACTTCCCTGTCTTTTGGCTTNAAAAAAGGAAAAAAAAAACCCCACTACCCACAACACCATTCTTGGAGTGTTCCCCATCCAATCTAGCTAGTGACAGCCACGTCCCCAGAAGAAATGGCCTTTAGCCTTCCCCGTGCACGGTTCTCTGTCTGCTGTGCATGGACAAGAGTGGCCATGGCATTTGGTGGTCCCAGACAGGTGGGGAGACCCTGCTCCTGTCTTTCT
This sequence comes from Nycticryphes semicollaris, assembly GCA_013400055.1. Taxonomy (NCBI): domain Eukaryota; kingdom Metazoa; phylum Chordata; class Aves; order Charadriiformes; family Rostratulidae; genus Nycticryphes; species Nycticryphes semicollaris. The sequence continues at coordinate 170,836 of VXBJ01003248.1, read as the reverse complement.
AGAAACCTCACCCCAGCCCTGGAACCTGCTGCATTTTTTCTAGGACTTCTAGCAGCCCTGGAGCATCTGAGACTGGGAATGGAGCAAGGATGGTTTAAACTCATCCCTCACCAGTTTCACCTGCAGCTTCTAGCACCAAACACATCTATTTTCCCACTCATCTCAGCATGTGTGTGTGCTTTTAAACTGTTTATTAAACATCAGCATCATCATTTCTTTTCAGCCTGGCTGCTCTGTGACCCTGGTAACTGCCAGAGTGTAATGGGTGAAAACCAAAGCATGATTGCAGGAGAGGAAGTCCTGGTGTGACAATGTGTTTGAAGAGAGCAGTGGAGCATGAGGAGGCTATAAACCCCTTGGGAGGTCACTGAAGAGGCCGATTTTTGAACCCAGTTGGAGTTTCATCACAGTGGCCTGAGGGTTTATAACCTCCAAGGGTGCTCTGAGCTGAGCAGAGCTTGTACTGGCTCCTTTTAAGCTAAAAATTGGCTTAGCCATGGATGAAGGACAGCCTGGGAGAAGAGGGCTTGGGGTCCACGAGCAACATCCTCATCTCCTATGTCCTCTCCACACCAACCTTGCTGCAGGCCTGAAGCACAGGTGCCTCTTGAGGCAGCAAATGCACAGACAGATGCAGGCTGCAGCTCCCCACCCCTGTTTATGGATTGCTAACACCAAAGCTTGATGTTGATCATGCAGTTGCCCATGGGAGACTTGGGTGCCCAATGCCCATTTATTTTTAGCTAGATACCAGTGACACTGAAAGATGTGAGGGAGAAGAGGGGGTGGAGGGGTGGACTGTGTCTGCTGAGACCATGGCACTGTTCAAGTTCCTTATCTGTAATTACTGGCAAAGAAGTCCTGGATATGTTTTTATATATCTCTATATAGATATCTACATCTGTCTATATATCTATATCTCCAGTGCATGTTCTGATTTTTATATATATAATTGCACACAGGGAGAGTACCAAGAAACTTCTCATACTGCAGATATTTCGTTAGCTCTTGTGTCACCAGAACCTCGTTTTCCCCAGGGTTTCAGCCCTGGCAGGCAACTGTGTCCCACTGTCCCAGCAGGGCCAGCTGCTTGGCATGACAGCCTGAGAGCATATGTCAGGAGAGAAAAACTTTGGGCTGACTTCAAAAATGAGTTGGACTTGCAAGAGCCTCATCTTTGTCAATGGCCGAAGGACCTGCATCACAACTGATGAAAGCTGCTTTCCCTCACTCCAGGCAAGCATGTGCCTGATGACCCAAGCACTGGGATGAGGAGGGAGCAAGCTGGTGGGACTGAGGTCTGACATTGGGCTCGCCAATTCTAACCCTGTCAAGAAACTTTCTTGCCTGCTGACTGAGTCATGTCTCTGCCTGTCCCTCTTCAAGAGGCTATCGCCTCTGGTGACTGGAAGCTTTCTAATTTCCAGCCCGCAACTTTTCCCAGCTACTTCGTGCCCATTTGCCCCCCTGCCAGAGTTATCCCTTAGCTTAAACAGCTCTCCTCCCTGCTTGGTGCAGATGTGTTTATAGACGCAATCACAGCTCTGTGAGCTGTGGGATGGGGAAGAATGTCTCAATGTCCCCACTAAACTGGGTACTATTTCTGCTGTGATATCAGGGGAGATGGATGGGGGAAATTCAAATACATAAGAAACCCAGAGCATCCTCCAGGCTCAGGCTGAGGGTACATCAGAGAACTGGAAGCAGCAGGGATGCTTTTGATGGACTGGACAAGGTGAGGTGTCTTTTAGGGCCTGTTTTTCTGGGCAGATGGAGATAGACCCAAATTTCCACTAAGACCTGAACTGAGAGTGCTGCAGTGGAGCTGCCCACAGAGGCAGCACAGGGATGACCATCCAGACTCTGTCATTGCCTGCTCCTGGGCAGACTCAGTCCTGCAATGTCATGTCTTGGTGATCAATAAACCAGAGTGAGAGAGATCCTGTGCAAAATGTTGGCATCTGTAATGGAGCTGCTTGGAAACCATCTAGTGCTCCTCTTCCCTTGCCATCCAAAAATGAGAATTTATAAAAAATAAGCCATTTCATGTAAATGCTGATGGCAAAATGCCACTATGGGGGGTGGAAAAGAAGCATGCTGCAGTCAGTGACCTTGAGCATTTGGATAATGCTGAAACAACTTTTCTGAAATAGATCATGTTTGCTGTGAGATGGCTCTTTATTGGAAAATTTTTAAGGCATGATCTGTTACTAAACGTATATAATAAAATCTGCCTTGAAATCTGAGCAGCACACAAGAGGAGCACATGCTCTATACCACCATTCCTCCCAGCAAAGTGATGCTCTCCAAGAGCATCCCACACCAACGCATGTGGGTCCTCTGGCCTCATTTGGGATGTTCTTCCACTTTTTCCATGCTGTGTCTTTTTTTCTAGCTGAGTATCCAGGATTCTCTGGTGTCAGTAGTCCAAAAATCTCAGGAAATGCCCAGAAGCAGAAAATGCAGCAGAAGAAATCCTACCCCTTTTTGCCCTGCTCCCAACTTCCTGCCCCGTTAGAGCTTCTTTTATCATAAAATATGCAGAAAATTGTTGGTTTTCTAATGATCTGAACTCCTTCACTCAAGACAAGACTCATCTTGCAAAGAATGTGAATTATTTATGTGTAGATAATAATGAGAGATAGAGCATGAGGAAATAGGAGTTTGCCTTTCATTCCCCTCAGTGCTGCTCCTCAGTGCTTTGCCCTACCCAGAACAGCTATTCCCGGTGATGCCAAGTGGACTAATTTGCATGGGGACCTTCCTCCGACTCTGTAAGGAGAACCCTCCTTTTTTGCTTTAATGCAATCCACTGTGAATGCAATTGCTAAATGGGGGTGTGGGGGGGAAGACTTTTGTCATCTCAAACCTGTATTGTTTTGCATCTTTGCATATTCTTGAGTAACTTTTCTCTGTCAGCAGGTCCCCCAGAACAGTGCAGAAATCCATCTTCCAGCTCCAGCACCAGCCTGGCAAATGCAGTGTCTCCCTCTGAAGAAACCTCATTGTGCTGGTATAAGACAGNTTTTTTGAGAAAACCTAGCAAGGGCAAATATACAGCTTGTGAAAAACTGTCATGGCAGACGAACAGCTTCAATAAACAGATTTAATATATGAAACGTCAGGAGATTTTGGACTGCACGAAAATGCCTGGAAGCCTTACACTGTGTGATGTGACTTTGAGAGGGAGATTCAGTTCTTAGTTCTGTATAAAGTCCTGCAATGCTTAAATGGAGCAACGGCAAAAAATATTTGAAGATCTACAGTTCAGCTACCCTTTTCAGCAGGAGGAAATGTTGAAAAGGAAGGGAAAGGTGTTTGGAAGTAGGAAACAGAAACTGGAGTGCATTTCTCCTCTTGATGTGGGCTCCCAGGACATTGCTAAGGGCAGTCCATGAAAAGTCTACTCCTGCTGTCAAAACATAGCTGAAGGCAAGGGGGACCAGTGGTGGTTAGAGCTGAAAGGGTAAGATCCATTTAAAAAGATGCCCTTTTTGATGAGCAGAATATTGGTAGCTTCAAGTCTGATTCAGAAAGTAATGCAAGGACATTTTTAAAAAGCTCAGACATTTTTTTTTTTTCCTATTTACATCTCAAAAGGGACTGATCTGTTTCTTTTCAAAGCAGAGAGGTTAAGCCTAAACTTGAATTTCTCACTCCCTTGGCACATTGCTTTTTTTCTTGTTCTGTCTTGACTGCTGTTGATTGGATTGCTCAGAAAAACTGAGCCACACAGAGATCTTCTCTCCTTCCCATGCTTGACAACTGTCATTAGTAGGCATGGGGATAGGATGGAAGTGGGGTCAGTTTACTGTCTTTGCTTGAAACCACCCGTTTAGCCAGACACCACATTGATGACAAAAAGGTCTAAGGGTTCTGTCTTGACTGAGTGAAAGAGGACAGAGCGGGAGCCTTGCAAAGGTGGAACCTAGTTAAGTTGGTCAAGTTGCTTGGTGCAAGTATGAGCTAAAACTAGGGGAAAGTCACATTCTGATTAAAAAAGACACTGCTTTGTCAAAATAGGGTCAGTCTCACACATGCACAGGTGGATGCCTCTTCCCTCCTGCCCTGGGTGCTGTTGGGGCAGGTGCAGATGGGAGCAGAGTTCTGCCATGGCTCGTGGCACTGCCCCGTTCTGGGTGGCTGGTGACAGTGGGGAGGCTTCCTCAGGGACATCTCAGGCATACAGCCGGGACAATGGAGAAGGCAACCAGAGCCAGCAGTCTCACAACCCACCCCCAGGTCTTTCCCCTCAACTTCAACCCTTGCTGGGGCAAGCTGGTGTGGGGCAGCCAACAGCACAGGGCAGGACGGGCCTGGACAATATGCCTGTGGGTAATGTGCCTTTAATTACTATTGATTACTTAATCATGCTCTCGGTGGCTGTGCTTCAGACAACCATGTTAATTACTCAGAAGCAAGCTCTGGATATGAACAAGCTCTGGATGTTGTCAAGCCATAACAGAGCAATCAAGTCATTGAAATCCTGTTCCCTGAAGGTTTGTCCCCCTGTTATCTTCCTTTTGACTTGCCACAGAAGAGTTTCTGGTGGTTTGCTCCATGATTTTTCAAGTTTCCCAGGAGATTTTGGGTTGACCTGATGGCCAAGGGTTTTGCTTTGGGGTGTTCTCACTCCTTGGGGACTATTGAGGCATGAAAGAACATTTACTGCAGGGGGACATCTCAAGCTCTGGCTCTTGAGAACAGGACGGACAGGGGAGTCCTCTTGGTACCCTGGTGCTTCTCTTTCAGCTCAGCTGAGACATGGCTCTCAACAGTCATGAGGAGAAATGGGAAATAAAAGCAGGAAATGAAACCCCAGGATCCTTCCAGAGCCCTGGCTGGGCTACAGCAAAGTCCCTGAACTGGGCTAGATGAAGCATCTTGGTCAAGTTTCTCAGTCCAGTCACCATGGGCTTTATTCCTGTAGAGTTTTCTGGGCTTCGCCAAAATGCCCATGTCACTGTCCTGTAGGTATGTTTAGACCCCATCAGCTGATCTCTCTGCCAGAGGATTGGAAAACACATCACACTACCAAGAAGCCTTTAGCCCCTCCATCATCCACCATCATTCCCTTTCCTGTCTGTTGACAGGACAGCCAGGAGGAGCTGAGACGTGTTTCATCTCCATCACAAGGGTTTATTGCATCAGCATCCAAAATAGAGACATGTTTGAATTAGTCTCATCATTTTCATGTCCTCAGAAAATTAGCTCTATTAAAAGAAAACAAAGGCAGAAATGCCTCACAGTCTGGGCAACCTGACAGCTTTAGAGCCAGCCCTTCTTAGGAGCTCCTCTCTCTTGTCATAGAATCATTTGGGTTGGAAGGGACCTTAAAGATCATCTAGTTCCAGCACAGGGTACAGGCAGCGAAGAGTGGATCTGCCAGGGAGTGTGCAGGGATGCAAGTGTGCCTGTGTGTGTGTATCACACCTGTTTCACAACTCTTAGTTGATGGTGTTCTCATAATATTGACTCAATCATCCCCAATTATAAACAAAGCTAGCAAAAGACTCCTTCCTATGAAAGAAAAATGGTTGGCGGGGGGTGGGTTGGGGTGCGGGGGGTGTTCCCTGAGCCTATATTGGCTCCAAAAGCATGTCAGACAGTAATTAATCACTTCAGGGTTTTTGCTGTTAAGTAATTATATGGAGTGAAAGGTTTGGCAATACAGTTTGCTATCAATCATCACTGTGTATTAGTCATGTAGGCTGGGTCATCTCATAACCTGGATGCCAGTTATTTCAAATGCTAATGTTTCAGTTAAAATCTAAACCCTCAGATTCAATTTCCAGCATTTCAAGTGTTTCATGTCACTTTCTGTCCTAAACACCTCCAGCAAAATCCTCTCCCAACCAGCCACACAGGAGATTGGTTCATGGAGCGAAGATTTCCAGAACTGCACTTGGCAAAATACAATGTCTTTATGGGCAGATGCAGGAGGGTGTTTTCTCTCTGGGCTGTGCAGACGTTTTGTGGCACACATATCCTTGGCCATGAGTTTATCTTGCCTTTGCAGAATGCATTCTGGCTCCACACATGCTGTGCAACAGTCAGTCAGTGCTTTTGCAGGACTCTGCTACTTACCTTCCTTTACAAGTAATAGCAGTTCATCTACATGATGGTAATTTTATCAGGACCTGTGCTGTTATTTAGTGGTTTAGTAAAAGCTCCACATCCTGGGGATAACTGTTCACATGGATGTCAGAAGGAAAGGGGAACTTGCCTCATGGGTGAGATGGCAGGTGAAAAGAAACTAGTACTTAGCATTAAACAAAAGCAACCCTAAAAAATAATTTACGAGTAACTTACGAGGATTTTGCAACAGCCTGACTCATTTTATTTATTTATTTTAAAGCTGAGGATCTAAAGGAGCCCCTTCTACCTGCACATTTTTGGTGCAGTCATGGCCCTGTTTTTCAGAAAAAAATGAACTTCGTAGCTTTCCTGCAAGCCGTGTCATGGCCTCTGGTCTGCACCCATTGCTGAACAGAGATGCAGAGGCTCAGCAGTTTGACAGTGTTCAGCTGCACAGCAAGCTGCTCTCTATTACCAGACGTAGCAAGTCCTTCCTGGCCCCTGGCACAACGTGTCCTTGTGGATTTGGCTGTCCTGCCAGATGACACATGAGATTTTAACTCTCTCTGGGAGACTTTGACTTGCTTAACTCTGTCTGCTGGAAGTGTTTTTTCCCTTTTAACAGTCATTTATGCAGAAGTTGCATACAAAGACTTTCTGCTGTTGTATATGATTAAAGCTAGGGAAGTCATGTAGAGAAAACAGAGGACGACAGCAGTGACCAAGCCCCAGAAGGCTGGGGTTTTCCAACCATGAGTCAAACAATAAGCCACTGGCACACCTGGAGATAAAACCCAGCTCTCCCAAAAGTTTGATCTTGTCCTTATCCTCAGACACCCTGCTTTTAAATGGAAAGAGATGCACCCCATGACTGTCTGTAATAAGTAACTATAATCAGCCATGAAAGCCCAAAAGTGCCAAGTTAATACTGCAGAGTCCAACATCATGTCACATGCTCTCCCTTTCCTTTTCAAAGGAAAAAAGGAGTCCTAACTCCTTCAACAACACTGAGCATGGGAGGCTGGCTGGAAACCCATGTTAGATGGATCTAGCAAGATCCACCCCAGCCAACCTACAAACATGGACTGCTTATTCATGGCATCACAGACATCAGACGCACCTTTGGCTCTAAAGCTTCATCTTGGATAAAAGTGTGCAGTAACAAAGACGAGATGCAATACTACAGCAAAAGCCTTGAGCCCCTTTGCTCATCAGTTTACCTCACTGGTTGTAAGCATTGCAGCGAAGTGTTGGGGTGTGATGAGGGCTCTGCCACCACCTGCAGACCTTAATTGAACCTCCAACAACCATTTCACTCTCATCCAGCACACTTAACTCCGAGTGCAGTGCAATTCCTGCAAACAACACACAGAGATGAGCTTCCCTCCGTGCTCACCCTCAGCCCATCAGCTACCGCCTCTGGCCTGGGATTGTTGGAGGGAAGGGGGAGAAGAGGCAGGACTGACTCATCCCTGGCCCAGCTTCAGCCTGAACCCTTGCTGATACTTCCTTGGGGATGTACCTCAGCTCACAGAGCCTGGCAGCAAGACACTAGGGGAGGGATAATCCTTGTTGCTGCACAGGATGCATGGATCACTGGTGCAGAGAATTGCATGGTGGCTCAGTGCAAGGGTGGCCAGAACATCCCTATGGGAGGAGAGGAGGCAGCCAGCTGAAACTGGGAAGTCATCAAGGGAACTGGGTCTGATCCAGTTCTGAAATGGTTCCTTTTTATAACACAGGGTGAGCTGTGGCTGAAGGGAGCATGTCAGAAGTGTGGCTTGTTTATTCTTCCCTGTTGTGAACAGTGGGAGGATTCTGACCAGGTGAGAGCTGCCAATGCACATTGATAAGCAGGACTGCTCTCAGGAGTCTGGGATGTTCTCCAGCCCCCTGTTGTCTAAGTAGCCATGCCTCTCCCAGGCATAACACTTGATATGGTGTGATCCCCATGTTCAGCATCACTGTACCTGCTTAGATCCTGCTGGGAAGATCCTACAAGGCTGATAAAACTGTCAGTCCAATAAAAGATTACTGTCTCAGTGTCAGGGGGATGGCCTCTCCCTAACCCCATCACATGTGCTAGCCAGGGAGGTCCATCACCACATCTCCCCAGTTTCAGGAAGGGAGGGAGACAAGTTTTTGAGGTAAGATGGACAGGAGGAGCAGCATGTTCCCCATTGTTGCTTTGTCTCCCTTGTGGACCACGAGCTCAAAGATGGAGCCTCCTCCTCCCTGGAGACCCAGAGTCACCTGGTCTTTGTCCAGGGCAAGCACATGGGACAGAGAAAGCATAGGACTGGGTGCCAGCATGGATGGATAAGGCTGAGGGACCCCATTGAAAAAGGCCTCCCTGGTGGCCCACAGCCCCCCCAGAGGAATGTGAACTATGCAGGGACCAGAGTTCACTGCAACCAGGCACAGTGAAGAGCAGCTGCTGTAAAAGGGAAAGATAAATCCAATAAATCAGGCTGTGGGAAAAGGAGGAGGGCACGAGTGTACAGAGCCGCCGGAGGATGGTACAAGGCAGCCCCTCCACCCCCCAGGCAGAGGGAGGGGGGATGTGGGGGCTACCGTGAGCCACAGACCAACGCAGAGATGGGGGATGCAGAGCACAGGCAGCACAGTCAGAGAGGCAGAATCTGTAGGGATGGGAAAAACTGTAAACCTGCCCAGGGTAAAGGGAGAATGGGCTGGGGGCAGGGGGGAAGTCTTCTGTTTTACCTCTGACAGTATAAAAAGAAAAAAACCCAAAAACCAGAGAACACTGGGATAAAACCAGAAGCAATGGATTAGGTACAGATGGAAAAAGCCCTCAGAACACTATTTTGCTCTCAGTTTTATTGCCATGGGAGATGGCAATCTGTATTCACTGGTGAAGCAGAAGTTGTGTCCTTGGAGAAAGTTACAAATGGCTATGAAGTTTTTTAAAACCTGTCATTTTTTTCTGCTTAGACAGAAGACTTCCATTAGGCTGGAATCTCCATTTTGCAAACATTCATTCCTGCAGCTCCACATCTGTATGTGAGACTACAAAACAGTGTTTTAGGGGTGATGGATGGACATCTTGGAGACTTGGTGACCTGCTCCACTTTCTTGAGCCCTCCAGGTGAAAACAGGTATCTAGACACATATTCTGGGGACACAGAAGTGGTCAGGTAGCTACTTGCTTCTTCAGAGTGCAGAATAAGCCCTTGGTGAAAAGAAATCCATGCTGATCCACATCCCTTCTGTGTAAGCAAGAGAGCTGTAATGAACCCACACCAGAAGCTCTGGATCTCATCCCACCTGATATGGTCAGAGCTGATGTACCCTGGAGGAGACAGTACTAATACAATCCCAGCTTCCACAGCAAAATACTGAGAATTCAGCTCCAGTGCAAACTGAGAAACAAAATGTTAGCCTGCTCATCTGTGGAGCAGCAGATGGGAAATGTGACCCTTGGTGCCTCCAAAAATAAAGGGTGAACTGTGTACTGTTGTGGCTTTTAGCTTGATTTGTTAATAGGTTTGTGCAATGGGGAACTCGCATGCCTCCAGCCAGTCCACCACCCTGGTCCTGAGAAACTTTTGAACCCTTTGGCCAGTCTCCCTCAGATTTGGCAGAGGAGCTGGCGTCTAACTGACATGAAGCGCCTACAAGCCTTGCGAAAATAAGTGACTCGCTCAAGAAGAAAGAAGAAAGCTATAAATATCCTGAGTGAGGGAAGAAATCATCACTCACTCAGCTCTTCTTATACATCAGAGAAAGCTGTTATAAAAACCCCTGCCACAAAGAAAGGCCCGAGAATGAATCATTCCTTATGAGAAATCAACCACAGTGGTGATATCCAAATGGATCCAGTCATCCTTGGTGCCTCTGCTCCAGACCACATATTCATGCTCATTGCCTGGCTTGTGGCCATGCAGTGGGCACCCTGTCTCTTTGGAAAAGATCTCCTGGGGGCAGAGGGCCATCTGTTTGAAAACAGATAACATCTCCCTTTGAAGATGCTGCCTATAAAGGGCACCTCTAAGAGACTGAAGGGTAGCAACTACCCAAGCCTGTCTGCCATCCATAGCCTGAATGCACTCCATAAAAGATTAGGGAAAATGTTTTTTAGGATGCATGAAATAGAAAAGAGGGGAATCAGCATCACAAGCCCATCTTTCTTCCTCCATGGGCTCCCACTATGTCTCATCTTCATCCCTTGCCTGGATTTCAGCATGCTAGGGACTGGGACCTGCAGGTAAGGGTAACAATTGCAAGTCCCAGCTGGGGCACTGGCTGCAAGGACAACTGCAACTACCTTTTCAAAGCCTATTCCCACAGACAGCCCATTCCTTCCAGCTTTTGTTAAGCTGTTAAAAAAACCCACTCTGAATGCTGTGCTCTGGTTTTGTGATAATTTAGCAGGCTAAAGGAAACTCTTTCATCACTTTTCAGTGAATGCAGTGAAATCAAGTGAGATGCATTGGGGCAGAGACTGCATGTGATGGAGAGGAGAAAAGGAGCAGTTAAGAGTTAAAGTGTGAAGGCCATGGGTTTGAAACTAGTCGTCCACCGTCCAGGATCATAGAGAGGACAGGATACTGAATACCGAGATAACGTAGATGCCTAGAATAACCTAAATAGCCTAGATAAGCCCCAGTCCAGGGTATGGCATGTCCATCCATCATTGAACTGGAGCCATGGAGCCTGCTATGACCTGATTCAAGTCTTCAAATATTGTGGCAGCAATTCTGCATTACAGATTCCAGGGTTGCTCAATGCATGGTCAAGGTCTTAAAATCTGCCACAGGGCAAAGGGTGATGGGATCTGAGGCTGTTGACCCTGACCTGTGCTGGAGGGCTCTGCTGAAGCAAACAAGTCTACTCCAAATGTGTAACAACAAGCTTATGGTGGGTAGGGTTGAAATAGATTCAGACCAGCATTGCACACAGGCAGGGATGCCAAAAGGAAATGTTGGAAGTTGACAGTGGGTCACCAGCGCTGCACAAGATCACATGGAAGTTTCTGTGCTCAAGAGAGTGATACCCACTGAACCCGTGGGATGCTGCTGTCTAAAAGGTATAAGGTCAGGCATAGGCCCATAGAGGGGAATGTCTTGATGAATTTGTTCCACCTTATGAGCTCACAACTTGGCACCTGCAGATGACAGGAAGCTTAGTGGCTTATTTTTCAGCCGCTCCCCATCCATGCCTCAAGCAATAACGCCCAGTCTTTTGCTTGAGGTAGAAGTGATAGTGAGAGCCTTTCCAAGTCTTGCCTGTTTTTCAGCTCTTCCTTATTTTCTTTCCTGTTCTCTCACTTCTCCAAGTCCTGTGTGTGCTGTAGCTAAGTCTAAAGTGCCTTTGTTCACCAAAAGGTCAAGCCTTTGATTACCAAAAGGTCAAACTATTCCCCGGCATAATCTTGGTAGCTATCTGTTCAAACCAAAGCCAAAGCCCCCCATTTCCCTACTCCAGGAATTCCTGAGGGCATGGAGCCCTGGGAATGGAGGGCAGCTCTCCTAACATGACAGGGGAGATGGATTGAAAGGGCAAAATGGACCAGAAGTGTATTTGCTTATTGTGGGCTCTTTGCAACAAAAGCACTGCATCACACAACAGTATCCAGTCATCCTGCACACAGGAGGCTACAGGAGCCAGCAAGCTCTCCCAGTCATCACTTCTCCTAAAAGCAAGAGTTTCTAGCACTCTAAGTTTAAATTGGTCTTCCCTCCTAAATCACCTTGATGACATTTAAGTGTAAGCAGTTCTCAGGTTGGCCTTTTTGGAAGTTATTTTCAAATTTCATCCTGCGGCATACTTCAGATGGAGAACATGAGTCCTCAGAGCCTCTGTTCTGACACCCCTGGGAGGTCCCAGAGGCCCTACTCCATCACAAACAATCAGCCTTAGTGGCATCTTGTGCCCTGGTGCCCTATACAACATGCACATTGAGTTGATGCTTTGAGAGACAGTTGTCTTGTTAACAACAGGCCACAACACCTAATTTCCTCTCCTAGATTAGTCATTCTTCCCAAATTTCCTTCTTTTATGTGGGGATTCCCTCTGTTTCCTGCTACAGGCCTCATTTTCTCTGCGCTATAAGCACTTAGAAGTATTTGTACTGTCAGAGAGACAAGCTCATCTGTTTGGTTATTTTTATTCCTCCTGCCATAGCATCTCAAGAATTGTTTTTCCAGAATAATCTCTGGAGGTTAGGAAGAGAGAGAAATCATCTCAGATACAATTGAATGGACTGAAGGCATTTTCCTACACAACAGGACCCCATAATCCTGCTGGAGTCTTTAATATTGACACTGCAGTTAAAAGGAAATTCAAATCAGAGGCATACTCTTTAAGCAGTGCTTTCAGCATAACATCAGATGTCCTCAGCAAGTCTGGGTGCTGGAGGTGCCAGTCCATTGGGGGAACTGTGGGGGAGCTCAGTCCATTGTGCTACTGAGAACTAAAGAATTTTGGTTTCTTTCCAGGACTATTAAGCTTCAACTGAGCATCCTCCAAAAATTGCTTTTGCTGTCAGCACGCTCAGTCAGGTCTGGCACCTAGAAACATGTAAAGACTCTGCAAATATGAATTTGTTTTGAAAAAGATAATAAAAATATTTCCAGGCGTGGCTCATTCTTCATGATGGCATTAGTATCTGGGGAGTTGGGTTCCCTCCTGCTGCTTCTTGAAGGCAGCATGGCCATGCTGTAGCAAACCCAGTCTTGCCCACCAGCATGGTATGCGTGGAGCGTCCTTTGTACATGGCTGCTCTGCATGCAGGCACACGCAGACACTGGCTTGGAAAGCGTGGGTCCTGCTGTTTATGAAATGCTGCTCCAAGTCAGTAACCGGCTGCTTCTGACAAGGCTGTGCGAAAGAGACTAAACTTTGCCAGCTTCTTTACCCTGGCTCCTACCACCAGGGGTGATGCACGCTGGCACTCCTCTGGTCCCAGCAAGCCCTGACACCTTAGCTGTGTCAGCCATCCTCCAGTTCATGCTTCACATGGGTGCCACAAGGACTGGCCTACACCTGGTGGGTAATTACACAGGGTGCAAGTCTAAACTAGAGCATCCTTCTGAATTACCTCTGTGGATACTTCTAATATGAAACTGTATTGAGCCAAAATGCAAAACCACACTCTCGTCATTACAGTAAACTAGAACTCTACACATTTATTCCCTTTAATCTCAAACAGCACATCTGGATCAGCTGCTCTGCAGACAAGACATAGGAAAAACTGGTATAAAACATTTGGAGTTTCTTTAGACCATAACAAAGTTTTCAGAGTATCATTGATACTATTTATTATTTGAAAATTTTTTTTTGGGACACATCTTAAGGTCTGAGGGTACCTTAAACAGCCCAAGCTTTCAAAATGTGTTATTTTGCCACCGGAAGGTGGTTCTGGGACCTTTGAAAGATGGCATATTCTAAAGCTTCTCTTAACAATATGATGTTTAAAACTGAGTCTTTTGTCCTCAAGCATGTGAATACACTGAGGCTGTTGGTTCAGATCAATGCTTCTAGGAATCACTGGTCAATAACCCTCAGGTACCACGTGGCCTGTTCTCCTCAATTTGATGGTGCTGTTGATGCTGCCAGAGGTGGTGTGATGTTGTGCTCCACCTGCAGCTTCTTCTTGGATCATGCCCTCAGTTTCCAGTGAGCAACTGCTACCTTGTCAATGGTATTGTCAACTTTGAGGTTATCAATGTCTCTGCTGACTCTCTCCTCCTGCCTACAGCACATCACAGTCAGGTCTGAACTTGTACCAGCCTCAGTTCTGCTTCTGGCACTGAAGCAAGCAGCTGTCATCTCCCTCTGCTTCACAAACAACACAGCATCCTCCACAACACTGTGGTGCAAAACTCCTTTGGGTGACTATGCTGCAAGAAGAGCTGTCCCCAGGCATGGCCAGATAAGGGAGACTGTATGTGTTCCCTTTCAGCCCTGGTAAAGCCACAACCATAATTCCCTGGTCCTCAAAACCTCAAGTCAGCACTTGGCTATTCTTCCTGCTCTGTGATGGGATCCCTTTGTGGAGTGCTCCAGTGCTTGGACTGGAGCTGCTCCTGGCTTGGGAGCTGAAGCACAAGTCTAGGTGGAAATTACCTTGAGGGACAACCCTGTTTAACTGACAAAATAAACATAAGCATGGGCATGAAGTTGTTCCTGCAATGCAGTGGAGGCTTTTGACCACAGCCATCAGCACCTTCCTTGTTCCTTTTTATCTTTTAATGGCATGTCATGATCATGATGACACAAAACTGGAAGGGGTCACTGACACACCAGAAGGCTATGCTGCCATACAGCAAGTCATTAAAACATGGACAGGCTGGAGAGTTTGGTGGAGAGAAAACTAATGAAGTTCAACAAGAGAAAGTGTATAGTGTTGGTACATGGGGAGGAATAACCCCATGTATCAGTACAGGCTGGGAGCTGACCTGTGGAAAAAAGCCCTGGGAGTCCTGGTGGACAACAGGATGACCATGAGGGCATCTGGGGGCAATGTGCCTTTGTGGCAATGGTATCCTGGGGCACACCAAGAAAAGTGTGGCCAGCAGGATAAGGGAGGTCATCTTCCTCTTCTACTCTGCCCTGGTGAGGCTGCACCTGGAGTACTGTGTCCAGTTTGGGCTCCTCGGTTCAAGGACAGGGAAACTCTGGAGAGGGTACACCAGAGGACAACAAAGATGATTAGGGGACTAGAACATCTCTCTTACAAGGAAAGGCTGAGAGACTTGGGTCTGTTTAGACTGGAGAAGAGAAGACTGAGGGGGAACCTCATCAATGCTTATTAATACTTAAAAAGTGTGTGTCAAGATGAAGATGCCAGTCTTTTTCAGTGGTGCCCAGTGACAGGTAACAGGCACAAACTTCTTCACTTTGAGGGTGGCAGAGCACTGGAACAGGCTGCTCAGAGAGGTGGTGAAGTCTCCATTGCTGGAGACATTCAAAACCCACCTGGACATGTTCCTGTGCAACCTGCTCTGGATGACTCTGCTCTGGCAGGTGGGTTGAACTGGATGATCTCCAGAGGTCCCTTCCAACCCCATATCATTCTGTGACTCTGTGATTCTGTATTTGTCTAAACCCCCTTAGTGCTCACCATCCAGAGACCTGATCAGCTTTTCTAGGACCCTTGCCCCCATGTTGTTGCAGTGAGGGGCTCACGATGAATATCTTCCTTCCATCAGGTTTATACTTTCCCTTTGGGTTCATCACAAAACCTTCTGGAGCCACATCATAGTTCAGCTCTGGGGTCTCATTTGTGCACCACCACATATCCTGCTGGCATGCTGCATGACAAACCCAATGAATCATCTGTCCACAGTTATCTGTTAATCCTCTTCTGGCTTCTTCTCTATTGAGGCATCATATAAACTATTACACAGCCATGCTGTTGACTTTGCTAGCCTTTGATCATTTGTTCACAGGCTGGACAGATTCTCTCCGTTATGAATTACAGGGCTCTAATGGGATTGAAAGCCAAGCCTGTACCTTCCCCTGTAATTTAGTTTAATTAATGTCCATTTATTATTAACTGTTATCAGATAGGTTTAGGCTTAATGTCAGCTGGTTATTATCCAGAAACCAGCACCGATTGTTTACACCTCCTTTATTACCCACATCAATAATTTCCCCCTCCCCTATTGACATATGCACACAAATCTGTGCACTTCAGCATAAGGAATCACTGCTAAGACATAAGGGATCTTTCAGAGATGCTGAAGTCAAAAGAGTGTCTCCCCATGTCTCTACGTCAGTACCCAGGTAAGTGTGGACAAAGCAAATGCTCCTGTATATCTACAGGAGATATGTAGCTTACTTTTTTTGTTGTTTCCTGAGGCACAAAATCTGTAATCGAGAGTGGAAATCGGCAAGGAGCTATTTTGAAAGAATTGGGACACTTTCATGTTCTTTTATATTTTCCATTTTCTCATATCTGGCTTTAAGAAAAAAAAACCCAAAGAACAGAAAAAGAAACCTTTCGTTCCTCTTCCCTTTATCACATTTCCCTCCAAAATAGCAGCAGTGAAAGTACCACAAAACAAACCCAAGAAAACAGAAATCTGAGTGCTCAGGAGAGGGCTTCAGAGCTTGGTTTAAAAAATAGAGAGCTGAAGAAGAAAAAAGAATGCCTTGCCTCCAGCCTGGATCCATTTTCCATTCTGCAAAACCACTCTACGAGGTCTACTGAGAGTCCTCCAGCAAAGCCAGAGGCTTCAAAGTCAATGCAACCATGCACCAAACTATTTTTCCTGCCCCTCTTTGACCTCATCTGCAAGTGGAGCATGTTGAAAGCTTTCCTTTCAGATCCATGGGAACAACAGTGGCTCTGAAAGCACCCTGAGATGATGCCAGGGTGTCCTTGACTGCCATGCAGGAACCAGGCATTGCTTTTGCCTCCCCTCACACCTAAATCATAGCTGCTCCCATCAGATACTTGGAGGCTTTAACACACACACACACCTCCTCCCCAGGTTTTTCTGCTTGACAAGGTTTTTACACACTGAGAAACACACCCTCCTTCAACTCCATTGCTACAGCTGGGCTGCAAACAGAACACTGCCCACCAGCCTTGCTCCTGACTCCCAGCATGCACTCCAGGTGCGTTATCAGCAGCAGAATTGTAGGTTTTTTTGGCCTACACCCTCACAAAGCCAGAGGATCTGGAGTGAAGTATCTGGAAAGCAGTTCAACAGGATCAGTTGCCCCCAACTGGGGATCTGACTCACTGTAGCCATTTCTTTTGTTAAAAGAAGTCAATTCCAGGCTTGACAAGAAGGCAACAGTTAATCTAGGAGCAAGAGCCCACTTTGATGCCCAATGCTTAGCAGGCAGTGAGCTTTCAGTTTCTATATATCGTCCCTCCACAAGGCATTGCTTTGGTCAACTTGGCCAAGAGTATCAAGTGTGCAGAGGACTGATAAAAAGCAGTGCATCAGAGCTTCTAGTGTGCTGGGGGGGCACCAAAACACAAGCAAGCACCTTTACTACATACGGTGACAGTGACAATTTCTGAGGGAAAGCAACAGCGGCAAAGCCAAGAAGTGAGGCATGGGAAGGCCCCTTTCTCTCTCATCTGGGGTTAAAGACCTCTTTGAGGAAGGTCAGGAACTGACTCTGAAAGGTCAGAGGAACAGAAACATCCCCAAGGAGAGATGCAACATCTGACTTCCAGGTTAAAGAGCAGTGATAATTGCTTTGGTTTGGCTTTTTCACCATCCTTAGGGAATATTTCAATTCAATATTTCTTGATAATTGTTATGACACTGGCAGTTCTGGCCCCATTTTGTCCTTTCTTCTCCTTGCTTTGCCCTGGGTTAGCTTGCAGACCTGTTCTGCATGAAGTTCTGAGATTGCAAAGTTGGCTTCTGTTTTTGATGAGTAAAGAAATAAACAATTCAAACTTTTCAGTGTCAGAATGACTCAAAATCCCACCTTGCTCCCAAATGCGTACACCTTGCCTCAGGAGTGCAGAGAAACACTGAACCTCCCTAACACCTTGCAAGCCAAATGCAACGCAACACTCATCTCCATCTAGAAGTCTGACCATAACAGATTGACAGCACTACCAATCTGGTTCTAGTTCAGCTATTTGCCATTTAAATCCACTGTAAGAGTCATCAAATTTCGACAATTTCTAAAACTGAAGTGATGTTCTGAACATCCTGCAAGCTCTGATCTTGAGGCAGAGGATCTTACTCATGCACCTTAGACACTGGGATGGGAGGAACAGCTAGTTGGGACTGGGGGAAAGCTAGGTACTGCCTCAAATGCTGTGTTCTCTCTGCAAGTCGGCTTTTCACCTGTCTGTAGATCCCCTAGGAGTTTTGCACTGGAGACAGAGGCCTCTTCTGAAGGTACTTGGCTATATGATTGCAGCATAACTTGCACAGTCAGGTATTTCTTTGTTGTTTTTCCTCAACCCTAGGGACGTAAGCCCACAAACTCTCCCCAAGTCCAGAGATGTGCAATATTGGGCTTGCTCAGAGAGTAAGCTTTGACTATGGACCAAGATTTCAACCCATGATGTAGAAGTGCAGCTGCTGGCTGTGGTCATTGAACCGGGTGTCCTGCCCGGGAGCCCCAGAAATGTTAGCCTCTATTAAATGTGCAGCTTCCTAGTTAAATTGCATTAAACCTCTGTGTGGCTATGCTTAAGAAGGATGAACATAGCTGTGACTCAAAGTGAGGTAAGCTGGATCAAATTGGCACCAGTAATTCTGAGTGAGACCAGGCAGGCACAGGTAGAAGTCACAAATCAGAGCATACACTGAAAGCATGTCACGATGACAGGAGCCATAACAGATGCATGCTGCTACCTCATAGCAAATGGAAAGGAGAGAGAAGTTTTTGGTGACAGTGGCAAATCATCTTCATCCCCACCACCCTGCGAGTGCTGCCCTGGGGCAATTATCCTGAGATGGCTGCATCATCCAGCCAGAGGTTCTTTCCCACCACGAATTCATTTGGTTTAATTACTCTAATTTGGAAGTCAATTCAGATCAGCTTTCCTGAGGATGCCTGCATAGAGACGCCCTAGAGGAACTTAAAAACAACTGAAACTGTTTTCAGTTGCGTATCAGATCCCTCAGGCTTGACAAAAGTAGTGTAAATACGTCAACAAAACACTTTAAAAGATGCTTTCCTAACTTGCTCTTTACCCGGGCTTCCAGCGCAGTCAGCTTCCAAGCCCTTAGGGCTGGAAAAAGTCCTACGCAGGGAAGAAACAGCTAGTACAGGGGGAGTCTGGCCTATTTCTCAGGAGCGTGATGGGTGGAGGAGGGTGTCCCTCCATTTGTACATCCCCACAGCTCCTCATCACAGAGCAACGCAGCAGCTGGTGAACAAGCAAGGTGGAGCGATGTCTGTGGCCACTGCCGGGAAATAAATTTATCTATGCATGGACACTGACCACTAAAGAACTGCAAAGTGTACACCTGCATGACAGTTGCGCTTTGGAAAGGTCCCCAGCAGGAGATGCCCAGGTGACCTTACTATTTAATGTGCTGTG
The DNA here is from genome assembly GCA_013400055.1 of Nycticryphes semicollaris. Classification (NCBI taxonomy): domain Eukaryota; kingdom Metazoa; phylum Chordata; class Aves; order Charadriiformes; family Rostratulidae; genus Nycticryphes; species Nycticryphes semicollaris. Next base: position 151,758 of record VXBJ01003248.1, on the reverse strand, counting down.
ACCGGTGTGCTATTACAGTGGGATTTACTAGCAAGAGCCCGCAGAGCACTGCAAATAAGCATCTCTCTTCAGCCTTCTGAGTCAGCCACTTCCCCCATGGATATGCAGTCTGTGCAGAGAGCACATCACAGGCAAAGATGTCACCAGCATGAGCGGCACAGGAGCATCACTCAGTGTTGGTCCAGTTAATGGGCCTCTGCAACATCAGTCAAAGAAAGGGGAATTTGTTCATCCTCTGCATAAAGAACAAAAAGCAAATGCATTGTGCCACGTTGATTTTCCAAGCAGTGCTTTACTCCAGCCTGTGCATAAAGTCAGAAATACACAGCAGAAAACAGAAATACTGGATACTGCCAGTCCCAAGGACTTTTGTTAGCCAGGCTGGTGGACCAGCATGTTTTCTTCCACGGCAGCCACACAGGCAGCATGGGCTACCAAATCAAGAGCTGACTGTGGCCATGCCAGTTTGTTCTGGGAGATCTGGAAGGCTTCACTTTGGGTTTTCTTCATTACAGGGAGCGTGCACACCTGGCTGATGCAGGAGCAGGGTTTGGAAAGGAACACCATGCTGGCAGGAAGGCTTTCTGAAATATTTTCTAGCACTCACTAATAAAAAAAAAAGAGTGATGTTTCAGTGAAATGTCACTACATTTGAAGAGAAAAATCAAGAGAAAAATATACTGTCTACTCTCTGCTGCCTTCCCCAAATTCCATCAGAGTAGAAGCAGTGATCTCTGGCTCTCCCAGGTATAAAATCATCAGAGTTCAGCCACTTCTAAGTCTACTCTGAAAATAGGCTCTGTGTGGCCTCATATATGACCCAGAAGCAAACAACAAAGCAGGGTTTGTATCACAGCTTTTAAATCCTGGCTTTTCTCCTGCCACCAGCCACTGTCACCAGCTGATAACCAAAACCAAAGGGCTTGATATAGCACTGTTTTCCAGTGCCCTGGACTGATACCCTGTCATGCAGGAAACAGATCACCAGTGTGGATCAGGGCATCACGTGGGTTTGTTTGCAGAACTGCTGGCTGCCATGTCCAAGTCCTATCCTGGCATGAACAGATGTATTCTGACAGTTTTCCTGCAAAGCAGAAACTTTGCATCAGCTTTCTGCAGCCCCTTTTTCCCCCTTTAGATGAGGGGAGAGGTGAGATGGAGCCGTGGTTTGTATTTGCTGCTCCTACATGCCATGAGTGCACACAGTCCTTGACCAAGCTAGTACTGTTTGTACAATGGTAGGGTTGGAGTATGGGGACTCAGTATCTCTGGGAAGCCAATTGTAGGGAGCTGGAAACATGCGCCAGGGTGCTGCATCGCTGTCTGCAAAACCTTCTCCCACGCTTCTCAGGAAACAGCACGCCCGAGGCGCAATCTCTCACATCACCAGCCTGTGTCCCCGGGGAGGGAAAAAGCACATACCACAACCGGTGCAGTTTGAGGAGGGGTGGTTGGATGCTGCCGCAGTGCCTGGTTGATGGGAACCTCCTAGCTGGGCGAGCGGCACTGTCCCAGCCTCTGCCAGAACCTGGATGCTCCAGGCAGCAAGACAGCTCAGCACATGGCACACTGCCATGTCTCAGAGAAGAGAAACCATCCGGCGCTCCTCCTCCTCAAACAAGCCACGTACATCTCTGGCCAAGATTAACAACTAAGGCTGGAGCCTGCTGGCAAACTGGGCTATGGCAAACAAGTTCATGCTTGTAATGCTGATACCTGCCAGCCAGCTGCAGAAAAGGGTACCAAAGCTGCGCAGCCTACAGTGTGGCATCTCCTGGTGGTACAGTGTGGCTGGGGGCTGGTGGTGGTCCAGGCACCAGACAGACCCAGCACCAAGTCCTTCAGGCTGGGGAAGAGAAAGGCTGGGGACATCCTTCTGTAATTCTGTAATAAGGCTGTAATTCATGGTAGCCTTTTGTCCTCATTCCATGTGCTCGTTAATTGCTTCTGGCAATCAGCAGTAAGAGCATAAAGTATAGGCACAAGGCTGTATGGCTGGGAGAGCCTCAGTGCAGGTACAGACAGCTTGCAACCGGCAGCCCTCTGCAAACAATCTTTCTTATCACTCCCAGCCCCTCACAGAGCCTTCCTTAGTGCATTTTCCAAGGGGGTCACAAACCTCTCTGCGTTCAGGATATGAGAACAGTAGTCTGTTCCTGTATCAGAGGCAGCACAATAAAACAAGCAAAGCAGCAAACAAACCCCAGCTATTCTGACACAAAGGCAAGCTAGCATGAAGAGCTGTCCTCAAAACTTTCCACTTGCTCGTCTTCAAGGCAGGTGTTGTTTTATATTCCTCCCCACTTCTGCCATAGTGCAGGGAGAGCTCCTGAAATAGCTACTTCTAGCCAATTTATTTTGGATGCAAATCATTGGTATTCTGCAAGAAGAGCTCTCACTTGGAGAGCTATCCTGCCAGACCTGTTCCAGCTGATTTCCTCACGGAGCTGAATCCTTTCCTATAAAAACCTTTGGCTGCAAACCGAGCAATCAACTAGATTTGCCTCCTTTCTTCTTTGTCATTCCAAACCCGTCCCCTCCTTATTTTGTTTCCTTTTATTTCCCTTCCTTCACAGCTGCATTACTGCAGAGTGCTGTTGATAAGATTTATGGCTAAATATTACCTGGCATACAGGTAATTTAATATTCACTTGCTGGTCCGGTTTGAAAAGCAAACAGCTTCTCTCACCACTCTGCTTTCAGCTCAGCTACCTTAATTGCCCGTGACATATCATGCACAGGGTAAATATTTGATCCTGGCTCTGAAGGTTGAAGGCATCCCTCCTGCTCTCTGCATGTGGATCAGGATCTCAGTAGCATTAGGGGATGCCCCTTCCCATGTCGGGGTTAGCAGATTCATTCATAAACTGGATGACTGCTGAGTACCAAAATAGGGGAGAAAAGGGAGCAACATGGCTCTGCAGGAGATAGGAATCACAGAAAAAAGAGACCTGGGAGTCCTGGTGGACAACAGGATGACAATGAGCCAGCAATGTGCCCTTGTGGCCAAGAAGGCCATTGGTATCTTGGGGTGTATCAGGAAGAGTGTGACCACCAGATCAATGGAGGTCATCATCCCCTTCTACTCTGCCCTGATAAGGCCCTGTCTGGAGTACTGTGCCCAGTTCTGAGCTTCCCAGTTCAAGAACTGGGTACTGCTGGAGAAGGTACAGCAGAGGACCACCAAGATGATTAAGGGCCTGGAGCACCTCTCTTACAAGGAAAGGCTGAGGGGCTTAGGTCTTTTTAGCCTGGAGAAGAGAAGACTTAGGGGGGGATCTGATCAATACCTATAATAATACTTAAAGGGTAGGTGTTCAGAGGATGGGGCCAGTCTTTTTTTCAGTGGTGCCCAGTGACAGGACAAGAGGACTGGGCACAAACTTGAACATAACAAGTTCCACCTAAACATGAGGAGGAACTTCTTCACTTTGAGGGTGGCAGAGCCCTCAAACAGGCTGCCCAGAGATGTGGTGGAGTCTCTGTCTCTGGAGACATTCAAAAGCCACCTGGACATGTTCTTGTGCAACCTGCTCTAGGAGGACCTGCTTTGGTAGGGGAATTGGACTAGATGATTGCCAGAGGTCCATTCCAACCTCATATCATTCTGTGATTCAGTAACCAGAGTTTGAAAGGATGTCTGGAGACCACTGGTCCAAACTACTCCTCAAGGCAGGTCCAGCCAGATCCAGCTGTTCATGGCTGTGTCCAATTGTGGTTTGACTGTCTCCAAGGATGAAGTCAATTTGTGGGATGATGCTTCTTTTCAGGCAGGATTTTCCCCTTTTACTCAGCTCTACAGAAGCAGGAGAGATTAAGTGCTTGTCCGGGAGAGAAGGCAGTACATTAAAAGTAAGGCATGCTATGCCTCCAGCTAAGAAGGCAGAAGACAGGAGAAAATGACTTCTCCAAGAGTAATTATGCAGCTCAGTGATTGAATGGGGGAGACAGCTGAGGTTAAATTCATGCCACAGACCCTGTGGCAGCAGTGCTACCAAGACCTTTTATGGGGTTTCACACTGAACAATGAGCAAAGGAAACTTGAGTTTTATCTTCTCCAATGACCTAGCCAAAATGGCTGTGTTCAATCAGCAAGAGGGGAAAATGCCACATTGGAAAGGGCATGAGAAATTTGGCTCCTGCCTTGCAAAGAAAGAGCCAATTGCTCACACTGGAAGATGCCTGCAATCCTTCCCTCCGGCTGGGTTGCATCCAGAGTGCAGCATCCAGAGTGCAGCAGCAATGATGCTGTATTCCTCTAATTAGTGCTCACTGGGACCACAGTTTGCAGCACAGGAGGTGCATTCATGATCTGATCACCTACACTTCTCCTGGTGAATGATTTTAGCTTTAATTAATGTTCATGCCTAATAAGTAATGAGGACAGAGGGACAACTGTGTAGGAAAGTCCATGCTTTTCTTCTGCGCATAGGCCATGACAAAGGCATCTTGCTTCACCAGCTGCAGGTTACCCAGCTTCCCAAAGCATCACAATAACTCACAGTGCAAGGAGTGAGGAGGAAGGAGAGGAACCTTCCCTTCTGTGCCAGGTGACCCTGGCAGCTTCTCTGTGAATCAAAAGAAGAAAAAACAGTACTAAAGTGTAAGCTGAGAAACTGCCCAAATCTCTAATCACCAAGCACAACCTAGCAAGAGGTCTGTCCTGGGACAGGAAATACATACCATCTATCAACAAGAACTACACACAACAAAAGCAAATGCAAGGAACGCCTTTTTGCATCTCAAGGCTTCCTCTTTCGATGGCTGCTCTGACGTATTTTTTTAAGGTTTGCTGTGCTTCCTAGAGGGTAAGTCTTGTTTCCAGTTCCACTGGCTGGTCATACCCCTGTGCACCCTTCTCCTCTCTTCCTATCAGTTGCAGACCTTGTGGTATGTACAGACCCTCTTGCACAGCAAGGCCTTAGTCCTCTCCAGACTGGTGGGTGAGAACATACTAAATTTTCTGCTCTGCACCAACTGACCCTTTGCATGGTGCTCAGATCCTGGGCAGACTTGCACAGAGATAAGAGCCACAAGAAGAGGATTATCCCTCTCTAAAGCTTTGTGAGAGGCCCACAGATGAGCCCAGAGGAAGACAGAGGACACATACAAATGACACCACTCCAGACAACCCATCTGCAATGCAGTGCAATCAAGGAGTGACTCTGTGGCAGCCTCAACACTCTTGATGAGCCCATGCAGAGCGCTGCACAGGCAGTTTTCCCTTTAATGAAGGGCACTCCCTTGGAACAAGCGTTTGGCACCAGATGAGTGGGGAATGAGATGGCTCTAATCTCGTAATTTAATTAGAGCTGCATAGAGCTGCGTAACGAAAAGACCATTTCCTGAGCAGGCTGCAGCACTTGGTGTCTGGCTGCTCTCTCTGGTCTGGCAGCCTGGACCCTCTTGCTACTGCTCTGCCACAGAGAGGTAATGCAATGCTTTTCCACTCTTGCTGTTATTTTTCCTTCTCATGGGTTTTAGTCATAGGAGCGTGGGCTGGGACTCCCCCTAGGCTGTACACCCTCATATTTGTCAACAAAGGACTACCTGGTGCTGTCTGGTCAGGAGGGGAAGGGCAGGAGCTCTGATTATATCCTACAAAGACAGGAGGTGGCAGTGAAAACCTAGGCTCCAGGTCTTCTATGTGGGGGAAGTTCCAGGTCTCCATCCATCTTTTATCCAAGCAAAAATGTTTACCAAGACAGGGATCCACTGAAGGAGTGTGCTGTGGATGGTCAGGTCCCATCCTGCACTGACAAAGGTGTCCTGGCACCCTGCTTTTACCATCTCATGAGCAGGGGGCTCACCCTAGGTTTTCAAGGTCTCCCCAGCAGCATGGGGAGCACTGAAGAGTCCCCCAGATTATGAAATTAAGTAGCCCCCATATGCACTCCCATATACACTGCAGGACAAGCTGGGGTGGAGTGGGATGGGCTTCATTTTGGCGCACGATCAGTCCCTCTCACAACTGGCCTTAGTGCTCAGTTTCCCCTTTGTGGCTCATGCATGTCCAGGATGGAGCAAAAGGACCTGAAGATGAGGGAGCAGCAGCTTGAGGGACCAGTCTGTAAGGGCAGTGATGTATAACTCCATCCCTCCAAAGATGAGAGCAGCCTGGACTGATGCCTTATCTCTGTCTCAGGAAAAACACGCAGGGTAAACCTGGCCTGAAATCTGAGTGGGATCAGCTCAACATGAGGTTTTGGTATAAGCCTTTCTGGCTTGACCCAGACCCAAGCATGCCTGGAGTATGGCTCCCAGCAGCTTCTCAGGGCTCAGCCAGCTACAAAGCTACCCTGGTGCAAACAAATTCCTGCACAGCAGCAAAAGCCCAGGCTAGCCAACAGCAACATACCTAATTAACCATAATTGGCTCCGTACCATATATCTCCCAGGCCTAAGCTTGCACCCGCCCCAGTAATTGCTGCCCCATTATGTTTTCCGGATGCTCCAAGGTGAAAGGGAGCTTTGTGCAGGAGCCCCAGGCGAGCCTGTGATGAAGAAAGCTGGCAAGCAGTTGCTCCTGCATAAAGCCCTGACACTGGGAGAAAGGCAGGGCTGGGGCATCCTGTTCTGCTCCTCAAAGCCTCAGCAAGATCTCCCAACACCAAGGGAGAAGGGGGAGAAAGCAGTTCTAGCATCTCACTAAGTATCCTGGCCTGTGTCCCTGGCTGTACACTGCTGGATGCTTCTTCTACAGGACACACCCCATAGAAATGGCCCCAGGAGATGTCACTGTCCCAGTGGTACCACCAAACTGGGGAAAGGGCCTGCTGTCTGCAATAAATGCAGGTGCAATGGACCATCCTGCTACCCTGGCAAGGAAAAAGCCTCCCAGAACACTACTGTGGCTCTGTGGTCCTGTTGGAGGTCCTCTGCCTGCCCTGGCTGGTGACCACCCAAGCTCTGAGAAAGGTCTTCTGCAGGCAGCCTCCTACAGCAGCTTCATTTGAAGTAAATCCCCAGCACTGGGGAATTTCCTGCCTCTTCTTGTAAGCTGAAGGCTGATGGAAAGCTGCACCCAGACCAAAGACCTCATATTTTGTTGCTAGTCCCCCAATCTTCTTCTGAGCCTGTTGCATGATGAGAGCAGCTGGGACCCAGCCTGGACAGAGCTTTTGTTTGTGCCCCCCTCTGTTGAATCCCACACATCACATTGCCTGCTTGTGGTTAAACTGGGATTTCCCTGCTAATAGAGCCCTCATTTTGCTCACAAACCTACAGGGAGGGATCAGAGTAGCTCCTCTGAGCAGGGAGGGATCGGCGCAGATTGGATGTCTTCAGAGGAGGAAGACAACAGGCAGGAACAGAAACTGAAGGGGGTTGGAAAAATTCAGCTTTAAGAACTGGTCCTAGTTTGCAAACAGAAACAAGAATAAAGGTTTATAAGTCTGGGGCCAGCACTGCTCTTCTGGCTGCAAGGCATTGTATTCATTTGGTTGAGGTGCCATGATGGTCTTTGGCTATCTGTGAACCATCCGGCCTCCTGCAACCCAGCCCTGCCCTAGCCTGTCCCCACCACCCCAGGCAAGAGAAAATCAGCACCAGGCACAGCCAGCCTCTGCTACTAGAGGACAAAGCCTGGAAAAGTTACTGTCATGCCATCTCCCTAACTTGCTGGGTCTTCCTGAAAGACCATTATCATTTACAGTGCACTTTGCTACTGCCTTCCCCAAAGGACTTTCAGAATATTTAGGCAAAGATTGAAGCATGGTACTTCATAACGCAAGGAGAAGAAAATTGCACGGATTTAGCTGAGGCTCTCAACCATGATGAATTCAGTGCCCTGATCTCAAGCTTTGCATGCCAGGCCTGTCCACCTCATCTGTAGGAAATCACCTCAATATGTTTATGCTCCCACTGCCAGTACCCAAGGGAACCCTGGGTAAGAAGATACTCTAACAATGGCCAGTTGCTCGAGCCAAACCCAGGCCTCACTGAGTTGGTCTGCAAAGCACCAGACAAGCTTCTTCCCACCAGTTTCCTATTTTAGAGAGAACTTGCACGTGCAGTTATACCCTCCAGAAGCAGATCAGCAGGAAGTTCTCAGCTCCAAAATCCCACATTCACCCTGCAAGCAAGTTTTGTTCCTGTGAATGTCTTCTCTCTGCTTCCTCCATCATCACACGTGCTGCAGCTTTCTGGCTTTCCTAGAAGATCCACTCCACCCAAACACATCTGTGAATCCCTCCACCACTGCTTCCGTATCACAGGTGTTGCCACACAACTGGTTGCCTTCTGCTGCAGTCTCAGCTACTCCCAGCTCCAATGTGTCACAGACTTCATTGCTCCTTCCTTTGAACTCAAAAGAAGGCTCCCTGCATGCCTCAGCCAGCCTTGAGACTGGCCACCTTCTTGCTGAGATGTGCAGCACTGAGCTGTAATTATTCTCCGCATCCTTCTTCCTGCCATGAAGCAAGCAGCAGAAGTGTGGGGCATGGGATTTTTATCTATTGCCTGTCCAAATGCCCTACAGTCAGGTCCTTTCTTCACGCACACTCAGTGTGCCTGCTGGGCTGAGAAGCACTGGGCTACCAGTCTAATGGTGCTGGACTTGTCACTCTTCTGGAGACATCTTGACCCAGCACATTCCTCCATATACCCTCTTTGCTATGAGAGACATGATATGCTATGAGGAGAGGAGAGGGTTCAGAAGAGGTTATGGCACCAGCTAGGGACATGAGAAACTGAGATTTATTCCCCTGCTCTGTTTCAGGCTTTGCATGAATCATGAGTGACTCAATTGTTTTGAAACCAAGGAGAGCCAGGTCTCTAAACAGTGAAGTGAGTTGGGCATTTAGTGGACCTTAATATTCACTACTGATTGTTGTCCCCTGATGGTAACAAGGATGTGGAGTATCTCCCAGCGTGCCAGGGTGGCTAGTGAGGTTCACCCTGAAGGCCAGCAATCACTCCAGTAGCCTGCAGCAGGCATGAGATGGACCTGAGCTCACAGTCATCTGTGCCTGGGGAAGGCAATTGCTGCAAGCAAGCTGTGTCTTTTGAGCCTGCAGCACCTAATTATAAGGGAAGCTGAGGAGAAAGAGGGGAAAAAAACCCAAAAACCAGTAAAACAAAAGAAATTTCTGAGCAATGACTGGTTTCCCACAGCTGCATTTTCATCAAGCCCCAAAAAATTTTGGAACAATCCCACTCCTATGTGATTTTATATAGTTTCTGAAGCTAAACAACTGCTTTTCAGAAGGATACAGCATTATCATCCTCCAGGAAACCAGAACACTGGATTTCTTCTTCCCTTTTCTGCAGGAGGGACAGTCTAGTGGTTTCTGGCAGTGATGAGGAGGTATTTACACCAACTCATGCATACATTTGCAAAGCCCTTCTAGTCCAAGGGAGAAGTCAGACCCACAGGCTGGCAGGGATGACTGCCAGGAAGAGAACTCACAACTCTGCGATTCAACAGGGGAATGAAAAATATAAAATGAGAGGTCAGAGGAGGTCAAGGAAAGAGAGAGGAAAAGTTGCAGCTATGGAGGACTAGCAAAACATGAATGCTGCAGGAGAAAAATGGAGGCAGCAAAGGGCCTGTGTCAGAACCAAGTAAATCAGGCAGTGACATGGTAATTAGCCTGACTTTCCCAGTAGAGAGGTGTTTACATCCAGAGGATTTTTCTCCTGGCATAACTCAGGGATGGGTCAAAGCATTCATGCAGGTCTGGTGCTCCTAACCAACACTCCCAGCACACAGGGACAAGCTGGGCCACTTGGGGAGAGTGCATGGGTGATGATGGTCCAGCTCTCTCATCTGACACAGTCTTCCTGCAGAAAGCTTTATACCACCTAAGGGAATGGACAAGGGCAGTGAGCCAGCCCACCTCATCAGGTGCCCTGCAGAAAAACACTCCTGTTTTTACAAGAAATACATAAAGGTTTCCAAGCATGTCTGAAAGTTTTTAGTGGGGGTTGTCTGGGCGAATATTATTACATTTTAGTCGTCAGTAGCCATCGTCCTCCTCCACCATGCCTGACCTCAGGATAGGTGGTGACTGTGGCTGCTCACTCAGGATGACTAAAGCAGACAGCCTGAGGACTGATCCAGTTTTTACAGCCCAGTATTGCACCTATACCATGTTTCTTCTCCAAGGAAAGGGTCTGGGAGTTGCTCTTTGCCAGTACATCTTACCCCAAATCAAGGGCAGTCACCACAGTGACACCCATGCAAAAATTCACCCTGTTTTATACAACTACAACATTCCTGTACAGACAAGCTTATGTTTTTATCTTGAATATAGCCCTCCCACCCTGAGAAGTTGCACCACATTGCTTCACAAAGACACTGGGAAGATGAAACATTACATCAACGTCTCATCTAATGTGGCAGAGAGGGACAGAGATGGCCCTACATTAAGGTTCCCAGCAGCAGCTCTCTCATCAGCAGGCACAAGGAAATAGGCACCTGAATCTCCAATGTTCCCCTTGTGCTAACATTCCCTCCATGAGCAGCTGAAAATGCTCTTTAATTGACAATGCTGACACTAGGATGTGTCTGGATATTTCTGGTCTAGGCAATGTGCACTGAATGTAGGCAGGTCAGGACCAGCCCATTAATAGCCAGCAAGCTCCTACTTGGAAGCCTGCTTCATAAAAGGAAGTCAGGAAGAGCTTATGTCAGACTAAGCCAGCAGCGTCTACATGCATGACTGAAGGAAGAGGCTCCCAGCTTGTGACAGGAGGCAGGCCGAGTGACTCAGTTGTGGTGAGTGGGGGCAACAAGAGAGAAGGGGATGTGGTTAGGGAACAGGGCATGAGTCATCAAGGAAGCACAAATGTTGATAACAGCTGGACAAACTCAAGGCAGAAACATAAGGTCTGCTTAGGAGAAAATCCAAGCTGTAATGGAAGCCAAATCCTGAAGACAGCAATCCCAAGGGCTGGTGCAACAGAGAGCTGTAAGTGCCTGGCGCAGGCTTTTCCTGCTTTGCAGCAAAGGTTGCAGGCTGAACATCTTACAACAGGCAAGGTGTGACCATGCTGTTGGCCGTATTCTTCTCTCACATACTGTGATTTCAGCATTCATCTGAGGTTGGAGGAAGCCTTATTCACAGAGATGAGTGGAGTCCTCTCAGTTATAGTCCTGCAGCCTCATGTCACCATGAGGGATAAACACCTTCTCTCCCACCCCACAAGGCACAAGTCCTGCCTGCTCTTCTTTGAGAGCTTGGGCATGGTCTTTGGTGAAAAGCATGAGCACGGCTGAGACATGGACCAGTGCAAGTCAACCTGTAATCTGCTGCTGCTTCTTCTTTTCTGTTGACCTCAAAAACTCAGCTAAGTTTGAAGTGGCTTCAGACAGTCTGAGATCAAACTGAAGAAAATGATGATAAGGGAAGATGCTTTAGAGTTCATTGGTCAGTGCTGAAAGCCCCAGGAGAGAAGTGGTATGGACACCAGAGGAAATACATAGATTATTCAACAACTCATCCTTCCCCACTAAGCTCAACAAATATTCCACCACAAAGCTCAGTATGGATCTGTTGTCATTCTCTGGAAAGGCACAAATGAACTGCCTTCACCCAGTGTGAATGACACAAAGGGTGCAAGTAATGCACCCTCCCAAAGCACCATATAACTCCTCGGGCACATCAGAGCACAGATTTGCAGTGACACTTGCAGTTTTGCTCCATATGCTCTAGTGCCTGCCACAACCATTTGACTTGGGATGGCATCACTGGAAAACACTGCCTGCCAAAGGGCTTTTGCACTGCAAGAAGCCTAGAAATGAGCTATAGGTCTCAGAAATGCGTATGGCATTGATCCTGCAGCTGCTGAGGAACCTTGGGTAGGTACATGGTCCAGCACGTTCACTGAGTAAACAAGGAAACCAAGACTGCAAATGTAACTACCAAGTCCCATGGTCATCAAGAGCATCGCTTAGTCCTCCATGCTTTGTTGTGCCCACAAGCCTGGGAGGCCACAGAGGAGCTCATGCTGGGCCCTTTGCAATGCATTAGTCACTACCCTGCAAAGTACATGCAGCTGGAAGCCAGTGGTCATGGTGGGATCATCCTTCCCCTGCTAATCTCTGCTTTCCCACAGACACTGACTGGCTCCCAGCTCCCCTCAGCACCCTCTGCCCATGTCCAAAATCTCTCTGAAAACCTATCCTCACTCCCTTCCTCCCTGGGAGCAAGGTCAGCTTCAGCCTGCCCATTCAGTTGGACCTGCTTTCCCTTCCTGCCTCCCCAGAAAATATTTAGAGGCACAGGCTCATCACCTCAGCCAGCTTGAAACATGAGAGCATTGCGGCTGACTAACAAGAAATGTGTCACAGTCACAAGCCTGCTTCTTTGCATCCACCAACTTGTGGCACTTCTCTTTTGCAGGGAAACGGGAGGGAAGCAGCACCAGCATGGCACAGGAGAAGGACAGAGCCAGCCCAGGTCATGGTGGGGGAAGAGGCACCTGCCTAGAAACGGCTGCTTTATTCCTCCATGACCTTGTGGTTTCATCCAGACCCCAGTGCTGCCCATATCTCTGCCACGTGCTGTTGATGCAATACTCATCCACATCTTGCTGAGAGAGGGCAGCAGCTAATCGAAGGCTCAGGACACTGCAGCACGCAGGATGTGCTTGTTCCTGTTCACAGTGCCAGGGAGAGGAGTCCTCATGTGAAAGGATGAGGCAGGTGGTGGGCAGGCAAATGGATAGAGACCATCTTTGGCACAGAAACTGGGAGACACTGGCAAAATTCCTGAGGACAGAGAAGCCACGAAACACCAGCCCAGCTCAGCCACAGATGCAGGTGGGCACAGGTCAGCTTCTTTGCAGGGGAATGTCACTTTACAATAAAAAACATTTTATTTCTGAATAATCAAGTCACCTGGAGTGGAGCTGCTGCAGGAAAGTACCACTCACATGCTCATCCCAAATCTTCCTGTGCAGTCTGACCACATCTGTACAGATGCGTCATCCCAAGCATAGAATCCAGATACTTTCATTGCCAGGAGGTTTCTTTCTGCTCCTGTGTCTCTGGATGCTGGATCTCTGGATAAACTGATGACCTTCTGACTGTACAAGCACTCTATCCATCCTGGGCAGATTACACCACTGTTTTCCATGCCTTCCCTGAACAGAACAACCAACATGTTGCTTGGAGCAGTGAGAGCATTCAGCCACCTATTTCAAAGGACAGCAATTGCCCACTTGCTTCCAGAAGCAGCTGCTTCTTAGCAGCTGTAACAGAGCAGGAGTCAGGTTCTGATATACTAAGTTTCTCCTCTCCCTAACCGCCCAAGGACTGTAGGAATGAAAAACTCCCAGCTGTGACTGTGTAGGCATCACCTCTCCTTCAGCCAGACAGAGCAGGTTTTGGGAGAGATGCTTCCCCTGCACTCCTCACGCACAGTGGCCACGCAGCCAGCCAGGGTCACTGGTCTGAAACACCTCACTTGTCCACTTAAGGCTGTTATGTTCCCACCATCCATCAGCCACCCTAAACAACTGCCTGCTTGTTGCATTCTTGAAATCTCAGTTCAGTTTAGGCAAAGGAGGCTTGATTACTCTGAAAAATCACAGAACGATATGGGGTTGGAAGGGACCTCTGGAGATCATCTAGTTTAACCCCACTGACAAAACAGGTCCACCTAGAACAGGTTACACAGGAACATGTCCAGGTGGGTTTGGAATGTCTCCAGCAATGGAGACTCCATCACCTCTCTGGGCAGCCTGTTCCAGGGTTCTGCCACCCTCAAAGTAAAGAAGTTCCTCCTCATGTTTAGATGGAACTTCCTGTGTTCCAGCTTGTGCCCATTGCCCCTTGTCCTGGCACCAGACACCACTGGGAAAAGCCTGACCCCATTCTCTTGACACACATCTTGTAAGTATTTATAAGCATTGAATAATCACATTAAATCATATACACCAGGGGTGAATTACTTTATATCATGCCTGTGTTTGCCAACGTGTGCTGTAAATGAATATTTGACTATGTTAACAACCCCAGTGGATAGGAGAGATGTACATTACTGCCTTTGAACTGAATACAGTATCTGGTACCTGCATGTTGCAAAACATAGATCCTCCCTCCAACTACTCAGAAGCAACAGGAACCACGATTCTGCCTTGTGGGCCCTCAGCAAGGGCTGGTTTAGTTCTACCAAGAAAAAACCTTTCTTTATAGATTCAGTAACTAATGTCTGCCTCCAGGGGTTTCACAAGCACATCAAGGATGCCTTTCCTTACCAGCATTAACCTTGGTTGCAGCAGGTGAGGTATGGGCACTAAACACAAGAATCTCTGAAGTTGTGTCAAAGAGTAATGCCAAAGAGTTAGGATGTCTTGTTCCAGGGCAGATCAGTTTCCCTGGAAAGCCAAGATGTGCTCTGTGTGTTCTTCTAGGTCCAAAGAACTCATTGCTTTGCTACAGAAAGTCATCTACACTCAGAGCTTGACATCCACATGCTAGGGCACGTCCTGGACTGGGTTCAGAAAACCCCATGGGGCAGAAGGACTTGTGAAGCTGAAAGTACACCTTTCCCAAGCAGGCAGTCGTCTGACGGTGCACTTCTTACCCTGTTCCTATCCACTCTTTCCCAAAGACAAAGAGAACTACTGCTAAGCAGCCCCAAACCTAAACCTCCTATGGAGAGCAATTTAAACAGTGCAGTGATGGCAGGACATTAGACCACAAAGGTGCCTACTTCTTGGCACTGGAATCATTCACATTAAGATACATGAGTTAATTACTCCAGTATTACACTACTCCACAAAAGCCATGTAAGATCATTGCCTTGCCTAGATGGCCTTAATGATGCTCCTGTCTGGGAGCTAACAGAGGTAGGTTTAGAGAGACTGGAAATGCAGACAACTAAGATTGTTAGAGAAGATATACATGCAGGCAGACAAGTGCATGCATGCAGGCATAGATGTCACATTGGTAAAGTGAAACCATGAGGATGCAATCTTCTCTTTTTTTGCCAGTCTTCAGTCTGCCTTAGGCATGTTTTTATACCAAGACAGTAGTTTTTCTGGATGGGAATATCTATAGACAGGTATAGCACTTTCATGGCAACATTAATATCCTCATTAGGAGGACGGGAAAGAGACTACCAAGTTCCCAACCTACGCTCCATATCTAGCCCATGTTCACCTATCCTGTGGCACAGTCTCCTAATGTACTCACCTTTGCAAGGGCAGGCAAACAAGGGCCAGCACTGTACCCACATTCAGTTTTCTATTTCCACAATCCTACTGTTTAGCATCCCCTTCTAGGACAGGATCTCCACTGCCTGCTTCTCCACATCACTTTTACTGGCCGTTTGCTCTTCCTGAGCTCTAAGCAAAATGCTGGACAAGGTCTAATCAAAGCCTTGTATGGAGGCAGCAATACTTCCCTCTCTGCTAAATACATCTCTTAGGATTGCACTAGCAACATTCGCTTGTGTCTATAGTCTTCCTGCAATTAGTTACTACCCCACTTCCTCTTCCTCTGGTAATTCACATAGATGAGGGTCTAGCAAATGGGAGAAGTTTTATTTATAGATCCAAAGACACTACCTGTGTTGCAATATCTCACACTTCTTCTAACACTCCTGAAGGTTTTTGCATCCTCCCTGTGTGACATTGAGATCAGCTTCCATGTTGGCAATGCTCTCAACTGTCTCATCTGCAGAAGTGATCCATACACTCCTCCATGAGTGCTCAACTCATTAAGAAAGATATTAATGAAGACAGGTTGCAAAATCAATCCCTGAGGAGTGCTGTTCACTTTTGAACACATCCTGTTGACTCTTTTTCATCCTTGCTCCCACCCACTTGAAATTTCTGTAGTAATGCTCAGGCTTGCTCACTTCATCAGAAAGAAAAAGCCACTTGTCCATAAAGGTGATAACTTACTTTGACTTCATCTATTTAAGCTTGCGATGCCACTTAGAGGTTCAACTAAGCTGTTCACATGAGCTCAAAACATTGTCATATCTTACCTTGACTAAAATCAGCTCTTCCATCTAAGGAGTCCTGCCAGTAGGTCAGAGGGGCTAGATACAAGGGGCAAATTGTCCTCAGATAGGACAGCTGTCCATGGCTTAGACTGTGGAGTTGGGTGAAAGGAACTGTATACATGGACATAAAGGAGACAGTGATGCTCCAAAATTTGAGGAAGAAAATTCTATGTTAATAAGCTCCTTGCTTTTGAAAGATGAACAAGCAGCTGGGTCTATAAATGGAAAGGAAATTAATGGGTCCCATTGCTTTGGCACAAATGCCCAATGACGCATTCTTGTGTGAAGAACATCTCTGGCAGAGTCAATGCCATCTAGTCCAAATTAGAAGAGGTCCAAAACTCAGCTAAAAATCTGAAGTGAAAACTAAATCAAATCTGGCTCAGGCTAGTGATATCAGTGATGAGCAGTAACATAGATTACTATTTCAGAAAAACTAGCACTGGCTTGCAAGGACAGGAGAATGATGTGTTTCAGGGAGCAAAGCAGAATCTTGACCACTTGCAAGTCAAAAGCACCACTGATTTCCACAGAACCAGAATCCTCCACCCCAAACTCCCCAAAACTGAAGTAGTAACATCAAATAGAGGCATATTTGTCCACAGGTACTTAGAGTAAAGCCCACAGGCAGCTACACAGTGCAAACAAGGCTAACCAAGGTGTTCAGTTTGAGAGTTCACACCATCATCAGCATACAGCTGCTAGACTTGCTGGGTGCAAGTCCTCTCCTCTAACCGTGTGAGCATATGGGGACACTGCAGACATTCCTTTGAAAAGGGGGAGGGAGAGAAGCGTGACTGGACATTGCAGGACTGGAAGTTTCACACAAGAGCAAGCAAATGCAAGACCTCTGCATTCTTGCTAAATGATAATTTCCCAGGAATGCGTCACAGGAAATGGATGCTGTAACACCACTGTCACCCCAACAGCATCTATGCATCTCAAAAGGGTCACTGCTGGGTCGTTCCTCAGACATCCCTTATTGCTCTTTACTGATCACTCAGAGCTCTCAGCAGGAGCTCCTGCTAGATGGAGAGATGCTAACTCAGCATATTAGAGGCCAAAGAAAGGCATTAACCCTTTAAAAATGCATGCACCACTTTGCATGAGCTTTCTGGGACATATATGATTGCTGTGCTCTGTGTAAGGCAATGCAGATGAAGGACTGAGAGCGCTTTCTGCCTCACACATCCTGCAGACTAACAGCACATGCACACCCTACTGCTGTGATTCGGTTATACTCAGTAACCTGTGAAGGTGCAGTAACTTGCGTGGCTTCCAAGCACTGCCTAACTGTGCTTCAGTGTCAGACAACACTGAAAATAATTTCTGTAGACAGGGAAGGAGTTGCCCTAGGCAAACTTTGGTGCATTAAATGTATGGTGAAGCCACAAGAGAGTCAGAAGCCAAATCAATTAGAAGTCAAAAGTTGATGTCCTCATTAGCTTTTTGCGAAGTTCCATCAACCTGCATGAGGGAAAGACCATGTCTTCGTAGGAAGCATACAGAAGAGTCAGGACGGAGGGCAGAACCCAAAAAGTCAGAACTTGAGAGAGGAAAAGCAACTTCCTCTGCCTTGTGCAAGGTTTTCAAAGATGAACAGAGATCATTCAAGCACTAAAGGAATGCCCAAACCAGGAGTTTTTCCTCTATCCCTCAATGTAGTTTGTATGGGTAGCAGCAAAATACAGGAGAGTAATCTCACTAGTGCATTGCCAGCCTTGTCAGCTTTTCCCTGGGGCTTGATCCAAAGAAGCCATTTGAGTTCAAGACACATAGATCATGGAGGTTACATTTTAGAAAGCAGCCGTCTCATCTGGCATGACATTTTAAAGCGTTGAAACACACACTCCCACCTTGATCCCTTCTAGTGCACAACTCCAGCATGGAAGGAAATCACAGAATCTTCTTGGTTGGAAGGGACCTTTGAGATCATTTGAGTCCTTTGAGTCTAACCTTAAAAAAAACAACCAAACAAAAAAAACAGCCACACCACCACACACCTCCAACACCATACCCAAAAAACCCCCACCATAACAACAACCACCACACCCACTACAGCATGCCCTGAAGGGCCACATCTACATGTGTCTTAAATACCTCTAGGGATGGTGACTCAACCACCTCCCTGGGCAGGCTGTTCCAGTGCCTGACCACCCTCTCAGTAAAGTAATTCTTCCTTATATCTAATCTAAACCTCCCCTGCTGCAACTTCAGACCATTTGCTCTGGTCCTGTCATTATTCACTTATGAGAAGAGAGAAAAGGACAGGTGACAGTGGAGAGGATGCAGCCACTGTGCTCCAAGTTTTCACATGGCAGTCCTGCACTCACTCTGAGCCTGTTGGGAAACTCCAAAGTTGTGTTGGCTCATCTGGAGATCTCCTTTGGTTGCAGTTTAGGCTTACACAAAACCACAGCTTGGGCTTGCAGGAGACTGAGGGATGGTGGATACCAGAGATATCTGCAAGTTAACCCCGAGCTGTTCCCCTCGGGAGGCATTAAGACCTGACAATGGGACTCCCACACCAATCTATAGCAGCAGCGAGGAAACTGTGGCAGGCGGCTGTGACCTGTGCTCCTGCTACCTACCAGCACCCAGTGCAAACCCACAGCATCTCACCACATTTTTCCACTTCCAGAAAAGCCGTTGCTATAGCAACGAAATGGTTTGCGTTTTTCAATGCTTCCTCAAGGACATCCATTAAAGAGGCTGATCATCAGGAGAACAGAGGGATGAGACGCAGCATGATGGCCTCAGAACACGACAAGCAGCTTTGGAGCAAGCCCAGGTGTGCATCCATTTAATGCATGGACATGATGGAGTACAGCATATGCTCCTCTTTGTGCTTCTTCTGCAGAGATGGCTGCTTGCAAGTGCATTGTGGCAGAGAAAATCCAGAGAGGAAAGCTCTGTTACTGGCAGCTCGTCACAGTCAGGGGAAAAAACAACCACAGTCTCACACCCCACCCCCCTACCCCCCACTTTTCTCCAGAAGGTACTAAAATTGAATCCTCTGTTCTCATTTAAATGGACAAGGACATTCAGACAGTATTTGCCAAGTTTCCTTCCCAAAAGAGATTTAGAGAAAGTCCTCTAAGGGATAATTAACTGGCTAACAGACAGGAAATGAGGATAAAAATAAGTGGAATATTTCCGCTATGGAAGAAGATTGTCTGTGAGATCTATCCTTGTGATTGCACAGCCCATTACAGTTACTCACAAGAAAGTCACTCAAATGTGTGTTTGGATGCCCAGTCATCACCAGAGAAGGGAGAGCTCCTAAGTCCAACACGTCATCCGCTGGGAACAGATTCATCTGAACTGCTGTTTGGATGGTGACCAGCTCCCTGTCTGCAACTCGGCCTCAGTTTCCATGTCCTACCCGCAGGATGAGAGCAGCATGCACACAATGACAGGTGGAAACCTCCCAGTGAAAGGGGAACAAAGTCACCTGAGGACACCTGAAATGGTCTGGGAGGGGGCTTCCAGGAGGAGATTTTGCTACCCCCTACCCAGCAGGACAGAAAACGAAACCTTCACTGTCAGTTTCCATTGTTTTGAGTTTTCAAGGTGTTGCTGGCTCTGTGCCTTAAGTAGGGGAGGATCCAGTTCACAGAAGAATCTTAGAATCATAGAATCATTCAGATTGGAAAAGACCCTTGGGATCATCAAGTCCAACCATCAGCCCTACTCTACAAAGTTCTCCCCAACACCATATCCCCCAACACCACATCTAAACAACTCTTAAACACATTCAGGGATGAGGACTCAACCACCTCCCTGGGCAGCCTGTTCCAGAGTCTGACCACTCTTTCTGGGAAAAAATTCTTTCCTAATATTCAGCCTAAACCTACCCTGTTGCAGCCTGAGGCCATTCCCTCTCGTTCTGTCGCTAATTACCTGTGAGAAGAGACCAGAACCAATCTCTCTACAATGTCCTTTCAAGTCGTTGTAGAGAGTGATGAGATCTCCCCACAGCCTCCTCTTCTTTAAACTAAACAGTCCCAGCTCCTTCAATTGCTCTTCATAAGATTTATTCTCCAGGCCCTTCACCAGCTTCGTTGCCCTCCTCTGCACCCGCTCCAGCACCTTGATATCTCTCTTGTATTGGGGTGCCCAGAACTGGACACAATACTCAAGGTGTGGCCTCACCAGTGCTGACTACAGGGGGACAATCACCTCCCTACTTCTGCTGGTCACAGTGTTTCTAATACAAGCCAGGATGTCATTGGCTTTCTTGGCCACCTAGGCACACTGAGTGTGTGGCTAAAGGCCATAAAGAAAGGCAACATGGATTTCAAATGGATCCTATGAGCAAAGAGCAGCTGGAACAGGGAAATTATTTTTTTGAAGACTGTAAATATTAATAATAAGCCTGCAAAGCACTGGCACTGGTGTGCCCTTATTACAACACCAAGTGAAACTGTCTGCTTAGCCTTGGGCTTGGCATTATCCATTCCTATCCAACGGAGCCATGTAGGAATGACATTACAGGGTCTTAATGACAGATAGCACAGCAGGACTAAGGTCAGGATGGAGAGCTCTCTGGGTGGGTCCCTCTACCTCGACAGCATTTTGGGGAGAAAGGGCTATGTTTGGGATAAGTACAACTCAATCTTCCTTCTTGAAAAGCAAAACTCACTCAGTTGTCTATGCAACACGGAGATGGCAGCAAAGCTCACCCTCAGCAAAGGGCCAAAAGCACAAGGGAAAACATGTGACTGGAGGAGTCGGCCCTATGAAATGCATGATTCAGTGGGACAGGGAGCTCAGAGAGGTACTGAACACCGCAATCTTGGGTAGACAAGAACTGGAGCTCCATGGCCTATATCTAGCTCAGAAAAATGCTCCACTTAGGTGCCTTTTCCCTTGCAAGGAAGGACTCCCTTAGAAGTTGCTTGAATGGTGACTGCAGACCCTTTGGGACCATCATCCCAGAACCTAACACTGTTTTTATGTGCTGAGTTCATGGGGATCTCATGGGGGACATGACCAAGCTGAGACCCTCCCTGCTGCCCCCATAACCAAGACTTGACTCTGAGGATAAGCAGTCACCTTCACTGCATGCCACCAGCACAGCTGAGCCACTGCATCCCCGCATGCCAGATTGGTTTGACATCCCTTCCTCCTCCCTTCTGTTTGCTTAGTGGGTGATGTAGCAGCTGCCTGCATTAGAACCACCTAGAGCCAGGGTGTGAGCAAAAAGAAATAGCCCCTGGCACACATCAAATTACTGTGCTAAAACCAAAGGTAGCCCTTCTGCCTTCACTAGGGCAGTCCAGTCCCTGTCTGTAGCCACCTGCCTCCCCAATGGCTTGGCTCAACATCTCCACACTTCACCCCAGACTGAAGTAATCAAGCCAACACATGCAGGTTATACACACTTCCAAGAAACTCAAATACATATTCCATCATCTGCTCTTTGTTTTTTCCACCATATTTCCTTTACAAGAAGGACAGGGAACTGCTGGAGACAGTACAGCAGAGGACCACCAAGATGATTAGGGGCCTGGAGCATGTCTCTTACAAGGAAAGGCTGAGAGGCTTGGGTCTTTTTAGACTGGAGAAGAGAAGACTTAGGAGGGGGATCTGATCAATGCCTATGAATACTTAAAGGGGGGGTGTCAAGAGGAAGGGGCCAGTCTTTTTTCAGTGGTGCCCAGTGACAGGACAAGAGGACTGGGCACAAACTTGATCAGAAGTTCCATCTAAACATGAGGAGGAACTTCTTTACTTTGAGGGTGGCAAAACCCCGGAACAGGCCGCCCAGAGAGGTGGTGGAGTCTCTGTCTCTGGAGACATTCAAAAGCTACCTGGACATGTTCCTGTATAACCTGCTCTAGGTGGACCTGTTTTGTCAGTGAGGTTGGACTAGATGATCTCCAGAGGTCCCTTACAACCCCATATGATTCTGTGGCATGCCACCAGATGGACAATTTACCAATAGCACAATTTACACTTGCTGGGGTCTGCCAAGAGTCTACCAGAGGTAGCAAAGGAGGACATAAACACACAGGCATCACAATACCTCCTTCTCCAGCTACCAAACCACTCATTGCAACTCTCCCACTGCTTTAACTAAACACCATTAGGGCCAAAAGAGGAAGAAACCTACCCAATCCCACAAATTTAGATCCTGTTTGGCCTCCCCTGAAGTTCAAGTGCTCCCCTATAATTATTATAGCCACTAATGACTTGGTCAGTAAGACAGAAAGCCACTGAGTCCTTTGGCAGGACCACAACAGTCCACATATGTAGGGTACACTTTCAGAGTCTCTGCACCAGCTGAATTTGATTCAAGAGCCAGCAAACCCAGGAACACATGCCAAAAAGCCCTGGGCTTGAAGAGACTAGGGCTGCTGAGAAAAGGAGAAGTCACTTCAATTGGTCAGTGGTGTGTAAGAAACATACCCAGAAAGACCAGTGTACTGCCAATCTGCCACAGCAGCTGCAGAGGCCAGTCACCAGATTAAAGAAAAGAGCATGTATTTCCACTGGAAATAACCTACAACAAAAAGCACATCCAAACAGGGCTGAGCAATGCCCTATCGGCAGCACAAGCAGGTAGTTAGAAGGGAAACCATTCCTCGGCACGATCCCAGGCTGGGACAAGAGTGTGAGCAGGCAACAAAAGAGCTGTCAGGGTTGGGAGCATTGCTGAGCATCAGAGAGAGGCAGGAAGGGGTTGGATGCGGGCTGTGGGGCAGGCAAAGGCAACTGCATCCAGCAGCACTGGGCAACCAGCGCCAGTCCAGGGTTTGCATGGATCACCATGCAGACAACCTATGCCGTTTGTATTCAACCCATGCGTGTGCATGTTTGACTGAGTAATTCCCAGCTGAGAGCTAGGTGAGGGAAACATACATGTTCATTATGTTGTGGAAATTTAAAAACAATTAGCAGCACAAATATTGGTTTGAAGCCTGCTAGGTTGTTGGGCTGTTGTTTTGGGGGGGGGTTTACCATCCATCATAGTGTCCAGTGAGATATTTCTTAAAAGTCTTTCTTCTGGCCCTGAAGCTGGGATCACACATAGCCTTTGCCCACATATTAATCATCATCCTTGTCACTCTCAGTCTGGGCCCCTGTTATCTGCCTGGCTACAGTCTTTGCCTTTCTGCTTGTGAGAGGCTATGCTTCCCCACTTCCCCTGCTGCAACTCTTTCACAAAGCATGGTCTTGCTCACTGGCCTGTGTTGCAAAGGGTGCTCCATCTCTGAGGTATTCAGAACTGATGAAATCAGCACCACAAAGATGATCAGGGTGCTGGAGCCCCTCTACTGTGAAGACTCCAGGGAGACCTTAGAACATCTTCCAGTATCTGAAGGGAACCTATAGGAAAGCTGGAGAGGGACTTTGTACAAGAGCATGTGGTGATAGGATGAGGGATAACGGCTACGAACTGGAAGAGGGTAGATTTAGATTATATCTCAGGAAGAAATTTTTCACTGAGGGTGGTGAGGCACTGGAACAGGTTGTCCAGAGAAGTCATGGATGCCCCATCTGGGCTACTGAATGAGTTTTTTGCCTCATTCTTCACCAGCAAAGGCTCTAACCACACTGTCCAAGTCACTGAAAGCAAAAACAGGGGCTCTGAGAATGAAGAACTGCCCACAGTAGGAGAAGGTCCAGTTTGAGACCACCTAAGGAACCTGAAGGTGCATAAGTCCATAGGACCTGATGAAATCCATGCATGGGTCTTGAAAGAGCTGGTGGATAAAGTTGCTAAGCCACTTTCCATCATATTTGAGAAATTGTGGCAATCTGGTGAAGTTCCCACTGACTGGAAAATAACCCCGATATTCAAAAAAGGAAAAAAAGGAAGACCCAGGGAACTATAGGCCGGTCTGTCTCACCTCTGTGCCTGGCAAGATCATGGAGCACATCCTCCTGGAGTTTCTGCTAAGGCACATGAAAAACAAGGAGGTAATTGGAGACAGTCAGCATGACTTCACCAAGGGCAAAGCATGCCTGACAAATTTGGTGGCCTTTTACGATACTGCCACAGACTTGGTGGACAAGAGCAGAGCAACAGACGTCACCTACTTGGACTTATGCAAAGCATTTGACGTTGTCACACATGACATCCTAGCCTCAAAATTGATGTCATATATTTGATGGCTGGACCACTCAGTGGATAAGAAACTGGCTGGATGGCCACACATAAAGGGTTGTGGTCAACAGCTCAATGTCCAAGTGGTGGCCAGTAAAAAGTGGCATTCCTCAGGGATCAGTGCTGGTACCAGTGTTGTTTAACATCTTTGTCAGAGACATGGACAGTGGGATAAAATGCACCCTCAGCAAGTCTACCAATGACACCAAGCTCTGTGGTGCGGTTGACACACTGGAGGGAAGGGATGCCATCCAGAGGGACCTGGACAGGCTGAAGAGGTGGGCGATGCAAATTGCATGAAGTTCAGCCAAGTCAAGTGCAGGGTTCTGCACCTGGGACATGGCAATCCCAAGCACAAATACAGGTTGGGCAGAGAATGGCTGGAGAGCAGCCCCGGGGAGAAGAACTTGGGAGTGATGATGGATGAGACGTTCAACAGCCGTCAGTGCGCACTGGCAGTCCAGAAAGCCAACCACATCCTGGGCTGCATGAAAAGAAGTGTGGCCATCAGATTGCAGGAAGTGATTCTACCCCTCTACTCTGCGCTCGTGAGACCCCACCTGGGGTACTGTGTCCAGCTCCGGAGTCCTCAACATAGAAAAGACATGGAACTGTTGAAACGAGTCCAGCAGAGAGCCGTGAAGATGATCAGAGGGCTGGAACACCTCTCCTGTGAAGATGGGCTGAGGGAGCTGGGGTTGTTCAGCCTGGAGAAGAGAAGGCTCTGGGGAGACCTTAGAGCAGCCTTCCAGTATCTGAAGGGAGCCTACAGGAGAGCTGGGGAGGGACTCTTTGTCAGGAAGTGTAGTGACAGGACAAGGGGTAACAGCTTTAAATGAGAAGAGGGGACATTTAGATTAGATATTAGGAAGAAATTCTTTACAGTGAGGGTGGTGAGGCCTGGAACAGGTTGCCCAGGGAGGTAGTGGATGCCCCATCTCTGGAAGTGTTCAAGGCCAGGCTGGATAGGGTTTTGAGCAACCTGCTCTAGTGGGAGGTGTCCCTGTCCATGGTAAGGTGGTTGGAACTTATGATCTTTAAGGTCCCTTCCAACTCTATCCATTCTATGATTCTACGATTCTATGATTCGTGAAACTGTTCAAAACTAGGCTGGATGGGGCTTTGAGGAACCCAGTCTAGCAGGAGCCAACCTTGCCTATGGGAGGGGGGTTGTAACTAGATGATTTTTAAGGTCCTTTCAAATCTGAACTATTCCATGATTATATCAGAGGGAAAGGACAGACATGGAGCTACATGTTTTGGAAACTGCACGTGAACATGATGCAAAGTCATGCTGTGGGAGAGCTTGATGCAGAGCTGGTTGCATGGGAAAAACTTGGTGGGTGCGAATCCTGCCTTGAGAGCTGCAACAGTACAAAACCACCTGGCAGGGGACAGTGCCAAGAGCAGAGATGCTAGGATGTGATGATGTCAGTGATTAAACCCTTGCTATGCTAGGATAAGTGTGTGGGACTGCTGAACTTACAGCAGGAAAAGCATAGTCTGGGCACTGTGGTCTGCTTGAAGCAGCAAAGTGCATTTGCTGAGTGAGTCTTGAAGGGGATGGGAAGCTGGAGAAACAGGCATTTGCGTGGCTCCTGTGCACAGCCCAATGCTCAAGCCATGGAGTAGGGCAGGTACAAGGAACCAAGCAGGGTCTTGCTGCTACGAAACAGTGTCAGCGTGCCAGAAGAAAAACAAAGCCTAGAAAGAGAAAAAGATATTAGCAGGGCTTTTATAAGGGTAGGTAATTAGTGCATTCCTCCATGAGAGGAAAGATCTGTGAGATCCCGAACCCCACTGAATCATGCTAGCAAGGGGGAAGAGGCTGCAGTAGGAAGTCTCTAGGAGCTGCTGGTGGCCTTCACCACCCCATCAGCAGCAGGGCTATGCCCCAGCAAACAGGCTGTCAAAACCAGGCTGTGCCTGCTGGCTGCTTCCAGTGCTCGCATAAAACAAGATGATTTTCATAGGCACAAGGAATGATGGTTTTTGGACTGAGAAGGGGGAAGGGGACCGGAGGCAAGCTTTTATCTATCGCAGCTCACATGCAGTGATTGAGATGGTGATGTTTCATTCAACAGCTCTAGCAGCTGTGGTTTGGAGTTGTGATCCTGCCAGCCGCATGCATTCAAGCATTGTGAATGTCCCCAAAAGACAGGTGCTTCGTTGGAGGGTTTTTTAATTGCTCACAGTTGTTTGGTTCCTTCTGTCTTCTGGTCTTCCATGGTTTTACAGCTTCCTTCTTGACCAGAAGGGTCATAACAAAGCTTTTTGAAAAAAGACCCTTTTGAAAAGATTTTTTGTAAAGACTAAAAGCAGATATTCTCATGCAATTATACAATTTCAGAGCTGCGGTTTTAAGAAAAAAAAAAAAAACAAATAGAAAATGAGCTATTGCTATGGAGTGTTAGCAGCGCTGGGGTTTGGTTCTGGAAGGGGCCTAGTATGAAGGGGAAGAAATCTTCCTTTGCCAGTGAAATCTCAGTTACTACATATAAGCAAATTCCATCATTCAGCCCCCAAAATTCCAAGCCTGCAAACATGCGTGTTACTTACTGCCCTGCTGCAAAGCTCCACGTCTTCCCTCCTCCCACCTACCAGCTGTCTCTCTGGTATATCTCCTACCCTTTCTTCTGAGCCCACTGCAGCAAAGGATGCTCTTCCTGCAAAAGAGTTTTCCCCAAATTCTTTCCTCCTTTCTGCTAAGAAATGTTCTCTTAGGATCAATCACGTACGAAAGCCACTATTTCCCCAACCTCTTGCTCTCCAGGCTCTTATTTTCACTCAGTCCCTGATCAAGCTGCCTTTTGTACTCTATAGGCAGAGAGATGTACTTGAGAAAACTTTTGTCAGCAAGTCAGGTTTCTCCCTGCATTGGTAACCCCATGCCAACAAGGTTAGTGGAGATGCAAGGGTTAAGACAGGCTAATTAATGGAAACACTGGGAACAAAAGCAATGGAATTATTAATTAAATTATTAACAACAATTTTCTCTGGCTGCAATAGTTTCTAACAGGTCAAAAAACTCTTTGCCCAGCAACAGCCACTTCTTCCCCTCCTCCACATCTAGCATGACAGGGTTTTACCCTGTATCCTTGGTAAAGATTTTTCTCCCTCTTCTCTGATGCACCTCAGCTTCTCCACCATTAGAAATGTCTTGCAATTTTGCCACAGCCTACTGCCTGATGTCGTTGGGACATAGCAAAAGATTAGATAATATTCATGGGGAATTCCCTGCATTCCCAGGGCTCTCTGAAATTACTTTGCCAACTCCTATGACTCCCACAGGCCATGATTTTTTTCTAGTACTTGCAGAAGAAGAATTGCAAAGTTCTTTTCAAAGGAAAAGTGGTGTAGATGGCTCGTTCCCTGTGTGCAGAAGAAGCCATATGACAGTGTTTAACTTACTGTGTTGGAATTACTTGGCCTTCTTGCTTTCTTCTCCAAGACTGCCCAACTGTGCAATTGCCATCAAGCTGCCACCTGCCTGCCTAGCAAGAGCTGCCCCTTGCCCTGGGCTCAAATTATCTGCAGGCAGCTCCATTTCTGGGTGGCTGCAGCCTCTGAAAGCAGTGCCTTCATCTCACTTCAGGTTTTACTGATCTTACCTGTGTGTGTATAACCTCATCAATATTTAGGCTAGTCTGGTGTCCCTGAAGATCCTACACTCAGAGCCAAACAAATTTGGTCACAGAACCATACAAAAACTCTTAAAACCCCCTTTACCTGCACTTGCTGCTGTGCAGCTTGCAAGTTTTGTGATGCCTGCTTTTTGATTGCTTTCAGATGGGAAGACACAGGGGAAGGTAATTGGGGCAGCTCTGTCAGCAAAATATCCGACGTGTGCTAAAGTCCTGCTTGGGGTGAACCAGGGCTCAGTACCTCACTGCTGAGGGCTTGGGTAGCTCCTAGTGCAGAAGTCACATGGTGTCATGACAGTGGCCAGTCATGACCACTGGGAAGCTACAGCCCCTTTTCAACCTTGGATTTAATGTGGCCTAGCTTTGTGTGACCTTCTGCAGGGCCACTAGGTAGTTGGGCATGTTTCTTCTGGTGTTCCCTAGCCTTCCCCGTAAGCTGTTCTGTAAAGCAGCGTTCTGGGCCAGCTGCTTCTTGTCCTTCCCAGCCTCATCATCCTTAATGGTATTCTTGTTGTATACCATTTGGGGCAAGAGGCTTGGGAATGATTTTTCTCCTACATCCGTGGCATCTACTTTCTCCAAACTGAGTGAAGTAACAGGTAGAAAAAGCCCAAACAAAAAGCCAACAAACCTGACCATGAGTTTAAGGGAACATTAACGACTCTTGCTTCCACATCACATTGTGTCGTGCCTAATGTCCACACTCTAAATTTCCTATGACAAGAAAGAATGACTTGAGAAAAATGTCCCTCCTTGGAGCCAGAAGCACTCCTTTAAATACAAGTTTTTGCTAGGTGTGAAGTTTTGATGTTCAGGGCTTGCCCTGTGTGTGAAGTCCCTGGCAGAGCACCCCACCCCTGAATGCTTCCCATCCCCTCCCAGTCTGACTGTGACATTCCCACATAGCTCTGCTAGTCTGATTAGTAACACAGTGCTTTGTTGTGGGCTGAACACCACACTTGCCTGGGCTGGGAGGACATCAGAATGACCACAGAGTTCCTGGCAGTCCTGGTTAGCATCTGGACAGCAAGAAGCTGCTCTTCTCGATTAGGTCACTTCTTGAAGCCAGGCATGTTGAGAGGAGAGCTGATGGAGGACCAGCTTCAGCACCTGTCCCTCTTCTGGCCTCTCCAGCAGAGCCACATGAAGAGCAGTGATGTTCATAGACCTCAGCAGTTGGAAACCACAGGAAAGGAGAGCCCGATTTGCTTTGAAAATAAATGCAAAACCAGAAAACATTGTGAGGGAAGCCTGGCTGGTGTTCAATCACAACAACAGGTATCTGCCTTATGTTCTTATCCACAGCAATGTTAACAATAAAATCCAGGTCTCTGCTTTCGTATCAAAGACAAGAAAGCTGGTAGGCTATTCACCATTACAACCTAAATAGGGAACAAGATCTGGGACCCTTCTGCTGTGCTAGGTGGGCTAGCAGGGGAAAACTGTATCTACTATAAATACAGTTTTTACATGGGTGAGTTAAACAGTACTAAGATTTCATATTAAAAACATATGCTTGGTATGAAACTCAATGTAGTTGGAAGGTGAGTCTCACTTTAGTCTTGTGAAAGAAGATTCATGGTGGGTTAATCTGCAGCTTAAACAGGTCATTTCAAAAGCTAATTCAGGTTCACTCTCCTGGGGTACCCAGTCACTAATTACTACATGGTGGACTGCACAAGCCCAGTGAGACCAGGGTTGCTTGGCTCTGATGAGCAGCCATGTCAGTGCAGGCTCTGCCCCAGTGTCTGACCCATCCCCTCTGCTTTGGGATTGAGGGCTGAAAGAAGAGCAAGAGGACCTGGTGCCTGTATTGATAACACAGATGGCCAAGGCCAGACCTGTCAGAGAGGGGAGAGGAGAACAGCAGCTTGAATGCTAGCTCAGCTGTTCACAGATTGCCACCAGTGGCATTCACCTTGCAAAATACTCCTGTTGCAAGCTCATGCGAGCTTAGTGGGAGAGAAGGGTGCGGTTTGTGCTAGCTTCAGTCGATTCAGCCCCATGCAGGCAGAAGTCTGTACTAGCCAGCTCCAGCACAACAAACACCTTATTTCTTGGGCTCCACTTGTACGCTTTGATTATCAGGGATAATAATCCCTGCTCCAAACTTGCAAAGGCTCCACAAGTGGGCACATGGTTGGACCACCCAAAGGGAAAGGAGGAGCCACTGCCTGGGGATGCTACTGCCCAGCCTTCCAAAGAGGTGGCATTTCAGCAATGTTGTGCAGAATTTCTGCCAAATGCCAACAGCACACAGCATGTCACAGGATCAGGGTCTGGTTCATAGATGATGCAAAAGGAGCACCCATTAACTTGATTTACTTTGCAAAAAAGTTTTATTTTTAGTGCTTGTGAGTAGTGCCAGACTGGCAGCATTATAAATAGAAGACTTCTATTTATCCTTCAGTCTAGATACCACAGTGCTAAGTCAGTTTTACGACCTCAATAAATCCAGATTAGGTGCTCTCAAGGATGCATCACCGTAGAAATAACGTTTCCTCTTCACATTCATATGCGCAGCTAGGGGGATGGATTCTGCCAAGGGGAGGTGCTGCCCTCATAAACCAGCCTGATGCTTTCTGATTTGTCTTGTTGTGATACAGGCTGACTTGCATTCAAATAAGACTGTGAATCCTAGCTTCAGATTTCTGAGTCCTGTCTAAAAGGTAATTACATACCTTTTGTTTTGGGGTAAGAAACCTATGGCAATGCTGACAGATGAGGGTCTGCTTTGTTGCCTAACATCACACTGTCCCTGAACAATGGCCAGCTGCTGCTCTGTGCAATATTCAGCCAGCTCTTGAAATTGCAGTGTCCTTCCCCACACCAGCTGCACCTTTGGTGATGGAACAGCAGGCCTAGGAGTGAGAATAGGTTGCTGCTCTGCAAAGGTGGAAGAAAGGGAGACAGCAGGACAAAGAGTCCTATTTGGTAGAATAACTTACAGCATAGTGCTAAGATGTTTCTTTTCTACTAAGCTGTCAATAACTATTAAAATGCTGAAATAATTCCTCTCCTTAAAAAAAATAATTAAGAGAAAGTATGCGCCTTCCAATTCCCTTCCATTTCTTTTTTCCTTTCACCAACTGATGCTGCTGCTTCATTAAATCTGTAGCAATATGACAATTCCTATCAATGACAAGCACTTTCTAGTGGTCACACACCTCCGTCTCTGAACAGGCTGTGCTGCTCCGGGAGACAAGGGATGCTGGGCAGCTCAGCAGTAGGTAAATGCACTTCCTGCAAGACTACTATTTCAGTATTTCTGCTCAAAAAAGTGCCACCTAATCCTTACGCTTTCATTTGTGCTTCCACTTTCCTGCAAAAACCACACATGCTGCTACCCTGCTGGTCTTCCTCTAGGATCTCCTCTGCTGCCTACTACCAGCAACCAGGGAAGGGCAAGTGGGAAAGGGTCAGTAGCCTTCAGCTACCCTGAAATAGTTCCTTTTCTGGGAACTTTCTTGTCAGCCTCCTTTGGTCTCTGCAGCCTCCCCTGGAAGCCCAGAGAGCAAATACACTTGGGAAGCTGAGTGTATCAAAGACCATATAAATTAGAGCAGCTGTAGGTTTCTGATTGATCCGTTCTCTGTGAGCTTTTTATAAGCTGGAAGCCTGGATGAGTACAAGCTGCTTGGCTCAAATGCAACATTTTGTCTGGTCAGCTGCTTGGCAGGAAGAGGTAGGGTGCTGATTTTGGGAGACACCATGCTGGCTGCCTGCCCCAGCCCTGCAGCCAAAGCCTGCTCCAGCTGCTGCTGAGAGTTTGCTTCTCCTCCTCGACCTAGAAGCAGGTCTGGAGGCCAAGCCAGTGGAAAAAAGGTTTTTCAAGCTTACTGGAGCCCACAAAAAGTATGAAAAGATGATTGTGGAGAAGAACAATTCTTACTGATTTGCTCATATAGCCTTAATGTCTGGGTCTGGAGAAGCCCAGAGGTTTGGCTCGTCTTGTACTGGCCTTCAGGTGCATGGGAATGGAAGCAAAATGCAAAATGAGACAGAATGTGATAAGAAGGAATTAAACAAATAAATAAAAAAAAAGTACTTGCGTATAGCAAGATGAGAAAAAACAATCTGAGCCTTGGAGTGTGTGTTTTTTGCAAGACATTGCTGTCTGATTTTAGAGTCACAAGCCTGAGCACTGAAACCACCACAGAGTCATCACAGAGATGCAAACGTAGCTTGTGCTGCTAAATGAAGGTTTCAGAAAACTTCCCAGTATTCACGAGTGGCATCACCTAACTCACATGCTAGGCTGGAATGAGAATTTGTCACGATTGTGATAAGGCATGTAGGCACTGGAGCTCCCTGGCAGATTATGATCCCATTTCACAGCAGCTCTTGAGGTTTCGAAATGAGTTCCCTCTGCCTGAAATGAAAGCAGCATCTTTCAGATTATTTTTTTTTTAAATGGAATTTTGTTGAAATGTCTATTTTGGGATTAAAATCTGAAGCTTTTTCAGGACAGAGTGGATATTGTACTGCATAAGGCACTTGTTGGAAGAATGATACACCCTGGCTCTCATCTCCATGGGTGCATTTTGCTACCCCAGTAACTGTGAACACACCAAGGTCAGCAAGAACATCCCTGTGGCTACAGTGCCACTGAGCCAGAGAGACAGCATGAGGTTTCACGTGTAGCTCCTCCATGCTGCTAACTTGGAAAGAGAATAAGTGGAATAAGAAGTTGAACTCACCCAAATAAAGCTATTAAGTATTTGGCAGGACTATCAGGCATCCTGTGGCTTTCTAGCACCCCCATCTGGTCTGTCATCACTGCCTCCCCTTCCAAACCAAAGTCAGTTCCCAGGGACACGTAGCTTCTACAGAGGCAGCAGGTTCTATCCTGAATGTTCCAGCTCTGGCCTCCTCTGTCTACAGACAGCTCTCCTCCTGTTTGCTCCTGACATGAAAGGCCTCTCGACAGAGGATGAGGAGGTGATGCTTTGGTTCATTTTTCTATGAATTCTGTCTCAGCCGAAGTGACTTGTGCCTGCAGTGGTCTCTCGGACAGCAGGAAGTGTCAATTCCTGACAGTGGGCAGCAGACCCCCAGAATATGATCTGAACCATATTTTGCCCACCCAAGGACAAGAAAAGCCCTCAGCAGAAGTGCCTGTCCCTCTGGTTCCTGATACCCCCTGCACAGAGCAGAGCTTCCAGACTCACACCAGGATGATCAAGAAGAGGCACAAACAGGCTGGAAACCTGACAGCTAGCTGATCGCATTGGCTTCACTTGGATTCCTTCATAAGCTGCCAGCTCAGCTACACAGAAGGCTATTTTCCTATTTATTTAATAATTAAAGTGAAAGGCATCTTCTGGGAAGCCTATTTTTCTCGTTTACCAAATGCGGTTACAATATTCAGCTGTTTGCCTAAAGATCTACGCCATGCTGCTCACTGCAGTATCAGAGCCTAGTCTGAGTTGGAAGTTGATGCAAGGTTTTGCTGAAGGAAACAAGACATACATTCACTATCTACACATGGTATTAAAACTCGCTGCTGTGCCCAGCAATGGATGGCATGAAGCTTCTGTGATCCTGCATTCAGCCCAGGACTCCCAGGACCCTCAAGAAGGAGTTGGGGCTCTGCTCCACCAGTCCTTCACTGCCAGAGCTGAGGACCAGCCACCTGGAGGAATGAAGCACACAACACCTGGCAGCACAGCCCATGGCTCCTACTGCAAATGTCTTAATGCTTTTATTTTCATTGCAGAAGGCAGCTTATGGGAAAAGTGCTCGTGTGCCTCTTTCGAACTAGAAGCAGAAAGAGAGATTGGGAACACTGTAATTTTGAATATTCAGTTTGCCATCTGAGCAACCTGATCTAGTTGAAAGTGTTCCTGCTTATTATAGGGGAGGTTCAACTAGATGGCATTTAAAGTCCTTTCCAACCCAAACTATTCTATGATTCTATAATTCTATGATTTTGGGGTCTGTAATACTGCAGTACCAGGTGGGCTTCTGTTAAACATGGCACTTGCTGCATCCTGCATGAGGACCTGTGCTGCACTTAGCCCCACAGCACGCTCCAGGGACAGTCACAGTTTCAGATTTAACACTTTCCTTACATAAAGCTGCATGCTTAAGGCTGAAATATTTCACGTGTGGTTGCTGAGGTTTGATGGACTTCTGCCAAGGCAGGGAATGACACCCTGCAGGGACTCTAGGAACACTGTGCAGGAAACAGCTGAGGAGCTTCCTGGTTGTCAGAAACTTTGCCTATGGCAGAGAGAGCCCCAAATCCGAGTTTCATAACAGTATTGCTTTCTACCATCTGGAAAATACTACTTTTCGGCTCTTCTCTGCTGTAACTCATTTCAAGGCTAGCTCTCCCATTGCAGTGACCATGAACTAGCTGCAAAATTACTGCTTCCCACTCTGAGTTGTTACACCCCAAGCAAAACTCATCAAGCCAATTATACTATGGGCCAGCACAAGAGGAAGACCTGACCTGCTCTCGCACCAACTCCTCAGACAGGGTAAGTCAGCAGAGTTTAATTGATACAGAACTATGTAATCCATTAATTGCATAGTTCAGTGGAAAGACACCTTCTCCAGATCTGTGTTTTCTGCACAACAGGCACACTCTGGCACAGGCAGAAGAATTTATAGCTTGGAAGAGCACTTTGTTCCACCTCATCCCAGACAGCCTTGATTGCACTCCCGAGACAGTCCTCCCCAACACTGAGGCAAACCCTCCGAGCCATGAGACACAACATGACAACAGTGAGTTTAGAGAAGAAGGAACATGGGATCCATCTTTGCTTTCTGGTTTCTAATACTTGAAGGTGGGCTCAAGTCACACACCAGAGTCATCTCTCAAGCTGACCACAAGTTATTCTTCCATGGATGCAAAGTCACAGCCTCTTGCCTCTGTGTCCTGCCACTATCCCTTGTACAAAATGCACAGAGCAGCTCTCTGGGTACTGCTGAAGAACAAGCAGAGCACAGCCCTGACCCATGTAAGGGCTTTACTCAGCTAATGAGCACGCCCAATCAACCCCAGCACAGACACTTGAGCTAGGAGCCTCTGCTGGGTATAGCATACTGTCTTAAGGGACTGTGAGCTACAGGAAGCATGGAATACTTTAAAATCTGCTCCCACCTGGAAAGTGCATGATTTTGTACTCTGCCTATAGATGCATCTACAGTCTCAGACAGGAGAGGTGGTCTCAAGACAGAGACCTGCCCTGGATGTTCAGGGGTATGGCGTGACAGCGGTGGGTACAGTGCTCAGGCATGCCTCTGCCCTCCAAATGGCAAAGCTGGGGCTTCATCAGTGCAAGACTTGTAAGAAAGTGCTCACTTTCACACACACACCCCCCCCAAACATCATCCTTCAGCAGGTCTCTGTCAAGAGCAGCAGTTTAGTATAACTAAATGGAAGCAATGCTGAGAGTGCGCAGTTTATGTATTTCTAGATCATTAAGCCTTCTCCTAGCGACAGCATTTAAAAGGCATGATGACGTTTCCTTTCCCCCAACTTGGTGTTTGCCTCTTGAAAATTAAAAGATAAGCTTTGTAAATCTCACAGAGAAGAGGGAACTGTCACTTTAGCTTTAGAAGAAAAGCCAGCAAAGAAACAAAATTCTTCTTTTGGCAGAGAAGAAAAAATCCATTATTAAAGGCTTAGAGACAAAGGCTCTCAACACAATTAAAGGCAAATCTAAGTCTTTGAAAGCAGAGGGCATGACATTGGAATACACACAAGAAGTAGAGATGAAAGACTCCATTGTCGCACTGTTGAATAAGTATTAAAAAAAAAAAAAGTTTCAATGGATGCATTTGCCTAAACCAAACTAGATGAGAGGCTTTCTAGAGAAGGGTTGGAGTCTTCCCATGTGTTTGCACAATGCCAAGAGCTGCTGGGCTCAGTCTTAATTAGGATCCTGGGGCATTACTAGAATAACTTGGGGAGAGAGGGTCACAATATTCATTAATTGGAAAGAAAACAGGGCTCCAATATTTTCTGTGGGAAATTTTGCACCTGGGAAACCTAATCTTTCTTTCTAGCCTGTTGATCTGAAAAAAAAATTGTTTTGATTTGGCATTGTCAAGGCACTTGTTTTGCAGCTGAGCTTGCTGTGGATGCATTGCCGCACTCAGGGCACACAGGTGGCTTTCAGCCCAGCAGTGGTCTGAAGATGCATCCATTTCCAGAAAGCACTAAGCAAAACAATCCTGGCTCTTGCAGCCTCTAAACTAAGAGCACCAGATCCAAGGAAAACCCATGTATGGGATGTCAGAAATATATCATTATTGGAAGACTTTCTTCCTAGCAGGTAGTGAAACCCCCCCGTGCTGTCAAACACTGTGCCTCCAACCAGTAGCACCATGAGCCAACACTCACCATAAGATGCTCCCAACCAGCATGCAAATGTCAAAGACCTCTTGCTGCCATTCATTCCAGTCTTTGCTGGTAATGGATCACCACCATTCAGTAAAATCAGTTTTGATATTTGCTCTCTGTGGCGACTGCTCGAAGTCAGGTCTAGCTTGATCCTGGCTGTATCATGCTGGATAGGTGATGACTTTTGCTAACTTAAGATCTGTTTCTTCTCTGATAGGCTCATATGTCTTTAAAGGAGAGCAGCTGCTTCTTTTCTGTGGATCAGCATGAGCTATAACAGCTTACATGACTTTGGAGGGGGATGCTCCTACATGTTGCATCCATTTTCCCCTGCCTGCTGTGTCAACATGGGCAGTCTACATTTTCATTAATACTGGTTTTAATCTAGGGCTCTGAAGAAGGGCAAAAGATACCTTATCCCAAACCTCAGCATCATTATCGTGAAGTTAGAGATGGAGACTGTATGGTAAGGATAGTACCTCGGCTCACTTAGAGAGCTGCCAATAAGAGCTGAGCATGTAGGATGTTTCACAGTTTTCCTTGCCTGCACAGAGGCTCCACTGGCATTTTTACCTCTCATGGGAAGGAAGGTCTATCAGTCTATCATTACAGCTAGCTGGTGGTTTAATCCTGTTTTAATACTCCAGGGATGCTCCAAGGATAGGCTATCCTGGTTTGGGATGACTTGGGTTTCTTCTACACAAAACAAAAAGACAAGAGAAGGCAAGTGCTGTACCAGGCATGCTTACCTCCTGCGTGTAGCCAGAGGACACCCCTTATGTAGGTGGTGAGACCCTGGGGAGGTGCAAGGGGCTGTTCCAAAGAGGGTACCGACTTTTCAAACCCAAGCTGTGGGGTCAGTCCTTCCACTCAGTCAGCCGTCTGTTGTAAAAACCCCTGAGGGTTTACCCATTAGTGTCAATTCATAGCACAATCTCTGATGAAACGCGTTATGCATTTGCAAGGAAAAAGGCAACTCGTTCCACTTAGGGCACCAAGCAGCTTCCTGCTGATAATGACTGCATTTGTCATATACAAACCAGGTGACTAAGATCTGAAGGATTATCTTGCTACTTGTCCCTTCAGCCTAGATTTCTTGATCCTCTTGATCCTCTTTTTTTAAAGGATATTTATCTATAATGAACAGCCAAACAATTAAGCCAGGCATCTTCTGCTATCCAGCCACAGATACAAAGCAGATAAGAGACAGGCTAATTCACTGTCCTCCACTCTGCAAGTAAAAACAGGGTCTGTGGACGGTTTTAGCTCCATTTTGTGTATGTTTTCCGTTGGTTGGTTTTGTCACCAAGGAGACTAAATTCCTTCAGTCACTGTTTAGACATTTGCCAGAACATAAATCCATGTTTCTGTGCCAATGGCCATCACAGCACAATTACATAAGCTATGTGTTTTTCTTGAGAGCTATAGCTTTGCTCACTGTATGTGTGATCTGCCATGTGGTTAAATCCACCTGAAGGGGAAAACTATGTCCTTCAGGTCTGCTCTAAGCCTAAATCCCTCCTAGTGTCATGGCTAGGAGTCGCCTTGAATCTGAAGTTTCCTGCTGCATGTTCGTCATATCTGCATAGAAGGTCCTGCATAAAATACACCAGCACATTACAGAAAGGAAAATATATTCTGGTGTGCTTCTGCAACAGCAGCTGAGGAACAAATTCAGAAAGTATCAGTGTAATCAGGCCACTTGGGTTCCTGTTCTTGATGAGCAGGATTGGATCTCAGTATGCACTAATTCTGCTCCCCCCCTGACTTTTTCCCCTTCCCTCTCTCAAAACCACTCCTAAGAGCGAGATCTGTTTTCAAAGCACTAAACAGTAGCACCATTTGATGGTGTTAATAGGAATTCTGCGCCCAGGACGCCTTTCAGAGCGCACGCTTGCTGAGCTTATACCAAGTCCCCCAGGACACAGACTGTCTCATGTTGTTTGTGCAATGCCTGTCATGCTGGCCTCCATCTCCATGCAATCCACAAAAGTAAATACCTGACCAGAAAATGTGAGGCAGAGCTCCTGCCCATCTCAGTGGGACAACGATATGGACCAGGCAAGGTCACAGACACTGGGGTGATGCAGTAGAAAACTAGGTTGATGACCATGGGTCAAAGATGCCATCAGGGCTTTCACAGCTGTGAAATCTCAATGCAAGGGAAACCCATGTCAGGTCACTTATATAAATGGTTATCTAATGATGTGTCTTCCCATATCTGCATCACAGGGAACTGATATGTAGAAAACTTGGCTCTGGTAACACGTTGTGGAAGACCTGTCAGGAGAAATTCTCAATCCTGAATGCTGAAGGCTTCAGAGGTGAAGGTGCTGAGCCCCCACAAATTGGCCCAAAGGAACATCTATAAGAAAGCTAGGCAGCAAGCTGTTGTTCTGTTCAGCAGACAGACCCCACCATACACTTCTCTGTCTTTCTAGATTTGACCTGCTAACCTTTCAAAATACAGTCTAAACACAGTCTAATCAGGTCTTCTGGGCTGATTTTTTACATCAGCCCCTATACTGTCCTTTTCTGGAATGAGCAACAAAACCGTTTCTCCAAGCAACATCTGTTTTACATGATCTTATTTTCAAGCCAGTTCCTTAACAGATATGCCCCCCATTGTCCCCGTTTTTAGCTGTGTTACTGCTCCACTTATTCCCTCTGTTCTTGGAGGAATGACAGTACCTCCTAGGAAAAAAAAAAGCTCTCCTCATCTTGGGACTGTTGGGATAACATAAGCAGGCAGCAGTAGCATCTGCCTTCATTTCCTGTTCCGATTCTGGACTGTCCCAGGAGACTTCGAGCAGCTCTGAGGCTGAGGTCTTTCTACTGCCCAACAAAGGAGGTCTCCATGACAGTGCAATTTGGATAAGACAAATGTGTGTTGTGCCTGAGCATCTGCATTTTCTCCATGGCCAAGTCTGAGGTACAGGGGAGTGATATCTACAGCAAGGATACAAGCTGAAAAGGTGACAGTGTATAGAAAAGACATTCTGCTGGGGTTTTAATTTGCCTGCAGATTTGAGGCATTCCTTTCTTTCTGCTCTTCTACCCCCAAAAATGAAATATAGAGACTTCTAAAGGCACTGATGAAAGTAGGGGGAAGTCCTGCAATATTACTCCATAATCCAGCTGGTGTTTCTGCTCCTCAGTCATCCAGTACCTGAGCACAGATCCTGCTTCCAGCTTGATATATGGTTCACTCTGAGCTCTGAATGTGACTGCTTCTCACCTGTAAAACAGAGATGTGCTGCACCAGCTCTCTGGTTTCCTGCTCCATCCTGGTCCTGAGCCCTGTCAAAGGCAGTGGCACCACTTTTTCTTTTTCTTATTCTTT
>VXBJ01003248.1:38837-112307 GCA_013400055.1 Nycticryphes semicollaris | reverse complement strand
TTTTTTGAGGAGTAGGGACATGGGACTCTGGCTAAACATTTTCTGGTCTTGAGGGCTTTCTCAGATAACCACTCAGAGCATTGCTAAGAGGGAATCAACAAGAGTTAGAAGCCTAAATGTCAGCGCTTTCAGATCAGACAAGCATCCTGGAAAACATCAGGAAGCCTGTTCCACGATGAGGTAAAGGCTCTTGGGCACTTCACATTGTTGCTGGTACATTTGAGGAAAAGTTCTTTTGTTTTAAGGACAATAGCTCGCTTGCCTCCAGGGATCCTAGTGTGAGCTCCTTTCTTGCCTGTGTTACAGCCCAAGAATGAAAAAATCCCTCAGAACAAATTGAGGAAAGAAACTACAAGTAACCCCAGGAAAGGGTGGGTTTCTTCTCCCCTGAGCATGGGCTTTGTTAGAGTAACAAGGGAGGTGATGAGGTCCTGGCAAAGGGGCTTTTCCCTGCTGATATCAGACACCTCTTCCCCTAACCCACATGAGTCCAGCCTGCTAGGCAGCAAATGTGTAGTAGAGACTTAGAGCCCCCTCTACTGCCTTGGCACCCCACAGTGGGGAGGAGCTTTCTTCTTCACAAGCTATAGGTTGATGAGACCCATACTAGACAGGACTGCAAATTATGCAGAGCTTGGGGCTGTCCTAGGGAGCTGCAGTCCTGAAAGTAAGAGTAAGCAAGCTTAGCTTGACTCTCCTCTGCATGCTGCTGCTTCCACTGCTCCTGTGAGCAGGCTGTCTTTGCCAGTCTCATGTACTTAGCTGCGTAAAGAAAGGAGACAACAAAGAGGCAAAGAGACTTGGAATCACAGAATGGTAGGGGTTGCAAGGGACCTTCAGAGGTCATCTAGTCCAACCCTCTGCCAAAGCAAGGTCACCCAGAACAGATTGGACAGGAATGCATCCAGGCATTTTGAATGTCTCTAGAGAAGATTCCACACCTTCTCTGGGCAGACTGTTCCAGAGCTCTGGCACCCTCACAGTAAAGAAGTTTTTCCATGTGTTCAGACCGAACTTCCTGTGTCCCAGCTTGTGCCCGTTGCCCTTTGTCCTGTCACCAGACACCACTGAGAAGAGCCTGACCCCATCCTCTTGACACCTGCCCTTTAGATATTGATAAACATTGATGAGGCCCCCCTCTCAAGACCTCCTTTGCACAATTTTTTGTTACAAACTGGTTACATAGACAATTCACTCAAGTTCCCTTCTACAAAGCATGGCTCTGTGTTACTCTGAGTTTATAGAAACTTAGTTTCTATATGCACGTGCAAATTCATTATGGCTGAAGCAATGTTCTTATCCATCTCTTACCGGGTGGTCCCACACTACCGCCAGGGGAGAGGACAGCCCCAGTCTGGTCTCCACCAGACCTCAGGAGAGGCCCCTCATAAGCCAGCCCCCTCATGGCCATACAGTGCCCTCACAATGGTATCCCCAGTTCCTGCCAGGCAGCCCCCTTACCCTGAGGCCCACAGGGATCCACGAACTGTTTTGCCTCCCCACACGCTCCAGTTCCAACCCCCTTGCCCCTCATACTAACAGGCACCCCCCTGAGAGCATGGCCATGCCTGCAAGGGAAGCATCTCTGCAGTGGGCAACGTGGCAGCTGAGCACTTCCAAGCTCCAGAAAGGCAAGGGCTTTCCAGGCAGGTGAGAAGGCAGATGGCTTTATGCCTCTGTCACACCGTCTTCCCAGGGGTGATCTTCTAGCAGCAGGAAAGTGATTTCCTCATTGAGATTAGCTCAGCTCAGAGAGGTCTCAAGTTCATTCAAAAGCACAGAAGCTAGGTAGTTCCTAAGACTGGGAAAGAATTACCTTGTGCTTAGAAACACACAGTGAAGCAAATTACTCCTTTCTTTGAGAGCAGTATTTCCCCCAACCCTGCCCCATTCTGCATGCACACACATTTTACGGTTCAGATTACAGGAATTCTTGTACAAAGTGCACAAATCATGGTCATCAGCAGCATCTCAGACCCTCTGTGGCTCCTTGACCCTGGCACTGGGGCTCAGTTCACAAATTCACATGGCTCCAAATCTTTAATACACACACAAATTAGCCTGTAACTAAATTCACCTGGTTTGACTCTTCTAGGCTCTGCAAAGACACGGAGCCTGGCTACAGAAGACAGTTCAAAATCTGTCCCCTGTTAGAAAAGATTAATAACCCAGAAAAAGTCTTTTTTTCCAGAGATATCCAGTGCAGTTTTTAAGAGCAAAAGGGAGAAACCCTAATACAGAGTCACCAGTGAAGACTTGGGAGGGACCCAGTAGGCTGCTTACCCTGGATCAGCTCTGCATTGCAAACTGTCCCCAGGCTGTCCCCAGGTCTCCATCTTTCACTCGCCTCCAGTGCATGCACACTAACTGGAGCATGAGAGGTGCCTCTCTGCTACCCCTGAGCAAACCCAGCTTCCTCAGGAACAGGATTTACTTGAATTTTCAGGAGCTGAACAATAAAACTGCTGAACTTTTTCCTGAAAAAAAAACAACTCATTATTTCAGGTTTTTGGTTGGGTGCCTGAACTAACCTGTATAGTAAATGCAGCCTGGCTGCAGGGAAGATTTTTGCATGGGGAGACTTTGATCTCTTCCTTGTGGTCTCCCTGGAAGGTATTTATTTACCCAGATGCTCCCTCCTTGTCCTACCTGGTGGGAAGGAATTGCTCCTTCTCCACCAGCTCTGTGGGTCAAACCTTGACTCTCACCCATGGAGATGCTTCATCTTCAGGTGCATGGGGAGGCCATGAGGCAAGGGGCAGAGCTGAAAACATCTCCTGCACACATGTAGTAGCTCTGGGCGTTCACAGGCAGATAGCATACCAGCAGCACCAACACTACCCACCCACCCCACGTGGAGCAGCAGTGAGCCTTGTTTGGGTTCCTGTTGGCTCTGCAGCTTCTCTGAACTGCAAATAGTGTTAAAAAAAGAAATGCGTCCATTGTATAGGCATATTCCCACATGCATCCCTTGCTAGGAGGGTTGCATATGCCTTGCATTCATGGCAGCTCCCTACAGACAGGCTTTGGTCTCAGTCCAGTCTTTGACAATATTGACCCTTAGAGTGATAGATCATGTGTATCATACAAGTCATTAAACCAAGTTCCTGTTGCTGACACCTCACTCCAAAGCATACACATGCAATGCACTCATCCAAAAGGAGATTTACCCTTCATATGAGTCATACCCAGCAGTTACACAAACCACCTGCAGAAATGCAGCCCCAAATCTTGCACATTGGGATCTGCAAGCAGCAACATCAGCCAGGGCCACCCTTTCTGCCTGCCGTTTGCTGCTCAACTGTACAAGGCAGAGCACTCCTTTCCTTTAAACCACCTCTGAACATTACTTCTGCTCCACATTAAGCATGACTCATTGATGGATTAGCCCAGATCTGTCACACAGCAAGGCAATACAGCAGAAAAACAGAAGGCCAATGCAATTGTGCAGAGACAGACCCTGGCCCATGGAGGGGCGAAGTAATCCTTCCTCTATATAGTACCCTGGTAATTGCATCAGGATTGCACTGAGATTGTGGCAGGCCATTCCCAGCGAGGCTGACAAACCAGGGCAAACTCAAAGCTGATTAGCAACACACAACTGGGGTCTGGAGAGATTGATTTATGTGGAAGGATTCACAGAGTTCAATAAGGCCTGCTCAGCCAAGCTATGATTAAAGGAGATAACAGTCTGGAAATACCTATGGGCTAAAAATCTGATGACCCATCATTGTGGGGATGCCCAGAGGTTAACCTCAAAGCACGGAGATAATGAATTATGCCATGTATCAAGGGGAGCCTGCACCAGGCCCAGCACTGCTGAGGACTGAACACACACGCAGCAGCAGCGGTCATGGGGCCCAAGGGGGAAAACAATACAGCCAAGAAGAAGAGGATCTTTTGTGCAGTCCCAGAGGGGCTACATAGCTGTGTGAAGCCATCAGGGAGGAAGGATTGCCTAGCAAGGAGCTGGAGAGGAACAAGGCATTGGCTGTTGTGCAGCTCCAGGAAAGACCATGAGCTTGGGGCTCTCCTGGCTTTTCATCCTCACAAGGTGTCCCATTGAGCAGCTGATCAGTTGCAGATAGGTGATGACTGCTCCAAGCCATTAGCACCAGCAAGGCTTGAGAGACCCCTATAGCTAATTCTGCACAGGGCTCCCTCTTCCCAGCAACTGATTCAATTTGCAGAGTGATTCAGCAATGTATTGATTTAACTGTCTGCAGACAAATGACCTCTTCTCTGGTCCACACTTTTTAGTGGAGGGCAGCTTTGCTTTTCTGCATTAATATTTTAATAGATTTACTGTGTAGCCACTTCACCTCAGCAGAAGGAGGGAGATGAGGGCAGGGATGGGGAGAGGTAAGAGGGGGCATGGAGCAGAACACAGCCTGGGAGGTTTGTGTTTTCTACAAGCAGGCAATGAAATGAAGGTTTATTCAATAGAGAGGCACCGCTTTCTACTGGTCTTCGATACACATTTTCTTAGCACTACCCCAAGAGCAACCCACTTAGCTAGACTTCTCCAGCCTGCACCTCAGAGGAGCGTGAGGGAGCAAGATGCAATGGCAGCAGACACAGAATCACAGAATATCAGGGATTGGAAGGGACCTTGAAAGATCATCTAGTCCAATCCCCCTGTCGGAGCAGGAACACCTACATCAGGTCACAAAGGAACACATTCAGGTGGGTTTTGAATATCTCCAGAGAAGGAGACTCCACAACCTCTCTGGGCAGCCTGTTCCAGTGTTCTG
Organism: Nycticryphes semicollaris; assembly: GCA_013400055.1. Lineage (NCBI taxonomy): Eukaryota > Metazoa > Chordata > Aves > Charadriiformes > Rostratulidae > Nycticryphes > Nycticryphes semicollaris. The sequence continues at coordinate 107,553 of VXBJ01003248.1, read as the reverse complement.
TTACCCTCGCTGTGAAGAAGGCTTTCCTCATATTTAAGTGGAACCTCCTATGTTCCCACTTGCACCTATTGCCCCTTGTATTATCATTGGNACCAGGACCCCCAGGTCCCTTTCCCCTATACTGCTCTCCAACAGGTCAGTTCCCAATTTATACTGGTACATGGAGTTGTTCTTGCCCAGTTGCAAGACTCTACACTTGCCCTTGTTATATTTCATTTAATTTCTCCCCACCCAACTCTCCAGCCTGGCTAGGTCTTGCTGGATGGCAGCACAGCCTTCTGGCATGTCAGCCACTCCTCCCAGATTTGTGTCATCAGCAAACTTGCTGACAGTGCACTTTATTCCCTCATACAAGTTATTGATGAATGTATTGAATAGTACTGGTCCCAGTACCGATCCTTGAGGGACTCCACTAGATACAGGCCTCCAACTAGACTCTGTCCTATTGACTACAACTCTCTGGCTTCTTTCCTTCAGCCAGTTCACAGCCCATCTCACTACACCATGCTGGACGGTGCAGAGGCACAGCCACTAGCATTCTATGGGTTAGATGGGGATCATGTGTCACCCAGGCAGCTCACCTGCTCTTGTTCAGCAGCACAAGAACCCTTGGCAGAAGGGTTTCTGCATGGCCGCATAACATGTTTTCCAAAAACACTTACCCATTTTTTCCTACACACGTGCAAGCAACACATTCCAGGACTTAAACTGTTAGCAGTCATTGCAGCCTTGGAAGAATCCATGCCGATTTACACCAGCTGAGAGCGGGCACCTCTGAACTGGAAACAGTTCATCACCAAAAAGGCAGTCTTGTACCACAATGGATCATCTGTATCCCAAATCCAAATGCCCTATAGTATTCTCTGCAGTGGAAACCAATTGCTTTTCATTATGAGCTTTGGGACGCTGTCATATAGCTCTGTCTTGCCTCCTGCCAATCTCTAACCAGGGTAGTACAAGAAGGGAAACAGCTGTGCTCTGCAAGGAGTAACTGTCAATAGTATACCAGGCAGATGTGATACATCAGCGTGAATTCCCGCTTCAACCCTGCCTCCATTTTTCGATAATCCACATAAGCCATTATACACAATTACTCTTCCAAGCAGTCCATTTCCAACATTAAAAAGTGTTTGACTTTTTTTCATACTGTTCCTTCTTGAGTTTCTGCATGCCTTCTCTCCCCATGGGATCAAGCAGTCTTCATCTCCTCTGCACAATGGAAGGGATCCTAAGCTGCTTTTCTTTTCCCCAAAAATGTGAATCTACCACCATACTTAGATGCACATGACAACTTCCAATGTAATAAACTTAATTTTTCAACCCACTTATAAGGACCAGCTACTGCCATATGCCCTGCAGGCCTGGACACCGAGAAAATAATCTTTCATGGAAAAAAAACAAGCAGGAACTCCATGACTATATAGACTTAAATCATCTTGAGAGAGGATGGACTTGTCCCCAGCCCTTTACTTACACTGAACTAAATGTGGTTCCTTGTATCCAGGACAAATTATACCCTCCAGCCCCATTGCAAGAACACCTCTTGGAAGGTCCCAACCCAGTGGCCACTGAGATATTGGCAGCATCTCAAAACTGGGAAGTCATTCCAGCTCTTCATTCAAAACCAGTCTGTGCGTCAACACAACTCTGCATCTCAATACATGGGGCATGGAGGAATCCCCTCTCTAGCCTGCTCTCTTAAGAAAACCTCAAAGTTTGTTGGAGAGCTTTAATAAAAAAGAATAAAAGAAAAAAAAATCAAAAAACACAAGCCCAAAAACCTGCCACGAGAACCAGAAATAACACCTGTTGCTCCTTGGAGTGGCACAGACAGCTTTGAATGTATTTTCACCTATTGTTCCAGACTCATTCAAGGCTGGTGATGAAGAACCACCTATCCTACCCCACCAAGTGCAGGTAAAACAGTAAAACACACTTTCACCAAACAATTTTCCTGGATACACAACACCACGAAGGCTGCATCTGCTCACAGATTTCCAGTAAGCAAGTCAATCAGTATTGAAAAAGGGAATGGGAGTTCAAGAGGATTCTTTTAAAGTCAGCTAACAGATCTACTGAATTTGCCTTTAGACTTTAGTGAATGAGTTATTTTCTTCTTCACTCTTAGTACAAATGTCATTCTTCAGTAGCTTTACCTTTTAATGTAATTTCCCCTTCCCTGCATAAGTGGAACATGAAGTGGAAAGTTCTGCTAGAAGACAGGTTTTGATATGGGGGAGGGGTCGTTAGTTCCACAGTCAGGTGCTTATTGTGTCATTTTTCTCCTGTGTCAGAGGCTGGCAGCTGAGAGGCTCTGAGGGGGGTCTTCTCTGCTACTTTGGCTGGTGGACTCTTTAAATCTGGTCTGCAGAGCAGATGATTCCAGCTCTCCATGAAAGCATTGTCTGTACATAAGCACAAACTTAGTCCTTGCCCATGAGTTCACATTTTCAAGAAACAAGTAATGGAAATACACTTTTTACCCAGAAATCTCAAAGTGAGCCCACACAGTAGAAAAGAAATCAGCCATGAAAGCAAGCTCAGCCACAGCAGCAGCACAGCAAGACTAAAGTCAGTTAGGAGTCCAGTGATGGCTCCAGGTCCCAAGACTCAGAAGCCACCTGCATCCCTCTCCGTGGGACTGGTAATCCTTAAAATTTACCTGCTGAGTCTGGAGCAACCTTCACCTAAGGCCTTTTTGGAGGTGGGCTCATAGGGAGAATGGCAGGAAAAAAATGCCTCTGCAATTTGTCAGATGCAATGGACTAACTCCCCAGCAGTTCTCAATAATTTCATCTTGCTGATGTTGGCTTCATAGCCCAAGGTCTAGCTAAAAGAAGTCACATCTAGATATCAAACATGCTTGCTTCCAACCTAGTAACCTAGGACAATCTTTCTAACCATAGGGCTCTTTCCAACCAAGTTCAAGGGCTTGAGGGGAGCCTTCCTGCTTTCCTGGGTGTAGGGACACCACACTTAGAGGTCAGCAGCCAGCATAGACACCCCAGCGTAGTAAGCACCAGGGAACCATATCCCACACCTGCAACAACAGGTAGACCTACCTGAAGACTGTATCAACTCTGCCTTTGCTGGCAATTGACCCTCTCTGGAAAACTATTTGTGATGGTGGAGAGGGCATGAGCCAAAGTGAAATCTGTTTGAACAGCTTCCCTAAAAAAACTTCCAGAGAAGAGGTGGGTATTTGATAGCACTATTTGTCCCCACCATGGCCTAGAGGTATGTTTTCCCGCACTTTGGCTTCAAGCAGGCTAAATGACACACCAAGCTGATCTGCAAAATATGTTTGTAATCCTGCAAGGTTTTTTCCAGATGACTTTTAATGAGATGTAGTCTCCCCTTCCTACCAAGCTCCCTTTTAGGTTAACTTTGTTCTCTGCCTCACAGATTGAATCATGACACAAAACACAACTCAGAAGCTGCTGCTCTGTAGCAGCAAAGGAAAGGCATCCTTGAGAAGCAATGCTTTCCCCTCCATATCCACAGCAGCTGCACGCAGAGCACCACCACAGCAGTGAGAAAACTGAACCCTTCCCTGTAGGATTTGCTGAGGATCTAATTGCATGCATGTGCTCACCACTAATTTATCCCAGCATGACCCCTGCTTTGATGCTTCTGCCCAAGGAAGCAGAGCAGATGTGCCATGCATGTTCCGCAGCCAGCATCAGGAAGTTATCAACACCATGAGGTCCGCAGGCAGGGAAGTGAGCTGCCTTTGCTGAGGAGGAAGATACCCTTTTGCTTTAGACAACAAAAGCTGGACCAGGCTCACATTTCCTGCAACCACCCTGCTCTTTCAGTCACCTCTCTAGGCTTAGGCAGAGTCTGACCACTATTTCAGCAGTGACAGCAGCTCCTCCTCCCTGGTCACTGAAAGGAGACTCCCACATTGACTCAAGGCTAGGGGATGTAAATTTGGGTTTCAGGGAAAGTACCTCCATACACAACTCCATTCCTAAACCTCCACTGGGACACTCAGTCCCTTCTCAGGAGAACCTTTGGTGCATTCACAAGCATATTGCCTGCTATGGGCATCTGTGCATGCAGCGTTACACAAGAGCAGAACACGTATTCTGGCCATGGATACAGCATCACAACCATGGCTTCTCCTCAGCCCCGTTGGAGAATGAAATAAATGGGTTTGCTTCTTGGTTCTGAGTTTCATGCACACCTTCAACAACACAAGAGGTCTGAAGTGAAGGTGGCTACAGGCCACCTTGGCCCTTTTCTTATTTTAGTCCCATAGGTATCGTCCTAGCCCCCTGCTAGACCTGAGATGACTCTAAATTCAGCTACACCTCTCCTTATATTGAGGAGCCCTCTGGACATGCAGAAGTGCTGTGCTCAAAACCTGCTCACCACCCCTGGGACAGGCTGCAAAGTCTTGCTGCTAATAAGGAGCCCTGGAAGGACTCAATGCTACAAGTCAGCAGGAAAGCTATACTACAAAAATAAACAGCACAAGATTTCTAGAGCTTATTTCAAGGTTCAGGTTAACTGGTTTCCCTCCAGCAAGGCCAACAAAGCTGGGACCACGGTGGGGCAGGGTAGAGAGGAGCAGGTCAAAATCTGCAATTCTCTTGCATAGTCATGGTATGCACCATGCATTCGGTTCCCCCAGCACCTATATGAGGAAACACACACTCTGCCTTTAAGGGGACTGGGATAATACATAAGAGACTGAAGTGCTGGGGGAACATGCAGGATGGGGGGAGAAGGAATGAAGCACAGTGTCTGTGGAAGAGCAGCTCCAAGTACTTTAGGGCTGGCTCAACCCTTTAGTCCTCACTGCATAGAACTAGAGGCACTCTTTTTTTAATGAGGGAGCACATTCAGCAGAGTTTGTTGCAACTTGAAGCAGGCTACAAATAGTGAGATGCATTTGTGGCTGCATTTCAGAACCAGTACAATGTTCCCACTTTTGAAAGGGCAGGCATGCACTCTGTCATATGTCCCAAAACCTTTTCAACTCACAACCTGACATTGGCAATCTGGGCATACATTGAGTATGTGCCACTGGCCACACTTACAGCTCCAGCCAGTTCACCTTCTTGAATTTGTAAGAGATGGATAACAATTTTGCTTCCTCCATAATGAATTTGCCTGTGCATGTAGAGAAGCTGCCGATTCTCACAGATTTAAGCCCAGGCCTCACTGGCTTGTTACTTATAGGGTAGATGCCATGATTTTTCACGTAGAGCACCAAAGATGTGTGGCTCTGAAGGCATAACAGTGAGACATTTTCAACTCCGAAGACAGTGGAAAATACCCATCATTTTATAGCACAGAAGTCATCAAGCAGAACCAACATTCCCTGAATTTAGAGACACAGTAATCCGTGGCACAGTGGAGGAGCCAAATAATGAGAACCAAAGATTACAGAAGAATGACACGGAGAAGTTCCTACTGCCTCTTATTTGATTATCGCCAGCTAAACAAATTAGATGAGGCCGTACAGCCAGAGGCCATGCACACACAAGCCCAGTCATAGCAGCAAATCATAACTCCTGCATCCAGAGGGTGGGTGATCAGTGCTTGTGCATCTGCTAGCATGATGAGCTCAGCACACGGGTGATGATGGGCAGTAGCTAGTAAGGAAGATGATCCTGCTTGGGTGAAAGTGAGGTTTGTCTCTATGCAGCTGAGTTGCTTAGGTAAAAGGCTTGGGCAAGGCTGGAAAGTCATGCAAACATACTCAAGGATTTGCAGAGAAAGTGGGACTCAGCAGAGCTTCTCTGTGGCCCATTTCTCCCACCTCTGTCTTTTTTCCTGAACATGAGCCTCCAGCCTGAACACTCAGCAATGAAAGCAGGGAAGAGCTCTTGCAGAGCTGTGTGAGAAAAGGGGTAGTTTCTTCCTTGACATGTAGGAGGTGGGATGCTCCCAGATCTGGCCTGGCATGAATAGTAAATGCAAGATCATAGCATAGAATCATAGAATCATTTAGGTTGGAAAAGACCTTTAAGACCATTGATAGCATGCTTGGGTGAGGAAGAGATTACAGATCTAACAGCACAGAAATATTTTGGGCACAACTACTCCTATCACATGGGAATAGAGATGCCTAACAACTCTGGCAATAAAAGGATGGTAGGAAGGCAGAAAAAGTGATACAGAGCTGCATATGACTAATTGCAGCCTGACCTGACTCTCTTTGAAGCACAAAATTCATAACTGACCTTCATGCATAAGCATGGAAGACACCTCAAAGTATTTTTTGGCTTGGCTTTTGCAAGAAGCTTTAGTTACAGCACAGGCTTCATAACAGTTTTCAGCAGAGTGGAGAAAATGCCTTGGTAACCTCCGGAGTAATTACAATGTTCAGCTTAGCCATCTTACTTCCTAAAGGCCAAGGAAATTGCTATAAGCAATAAATAGAAAAGGGTGGTCTGGCAGTCTGGTCCCCAGTGCAAAGTCCATAATTTTAAACTGGCAAGGAGATGTTAATCTGTTTGTCTTTTTTTAGCACCAAAAAATATGGATACATTTGAAGTGGTTTTACTTAAAAAGCCAAAGCTCAACATAGCCCACTGTTCTCTCCAATACAAGCTTTCTTGGCTTTGACATGTCCCTGAGAAGCTGCCTCCAAGCTACTGTTCCAGCCTGTACGGATAATGGCTCACTTGCCATTATTATTATGGCTCTTTTTCAAGAAGAAAAATAGGTGTCTGAGTCTGAGCTCTCCTTGGACCACCTAAAACTCACACCTACTACTACTAACCATACATGTGGGGGAACATCCATGCTATACCTGTACATGCCTTAGCACAAGAGACCCGCTCGGAAAGCACTGTAATTCCAGAGCCCAGTTATCTGTAGGTTCCCAGATGGTGCTGAACGTGAACCACCAATACAATGGTGCACTCTACACTCAATGCAGAAGTAGCTCTCTGTTTTACAGAACATGTGAAGGCCCAAGTGGACTTTCTCAAGCTTTGCCCTATTCCTCCAGTTTCCAGAAACAGTCTTTATGTATGTCTTATAATATGAGACTAGTTCCTCAGGCAGAACTAGGAAGCACCTGAGCAGGGGTTTCCCCAGCCACAAAGTGCTCTTGTTCCCTCCATATTGCGTGCCTGGGTTGCCAAGTAGGAAGGTGTGGAGGCAGAGGAGCCCACATGTAATTTCTCAGAGCCAGCCTAGATTTTAGTCTGTGTACCCAAAACAAACAAACCTGCAACATGTCAGAGAGCCCTGGCACATATCCAGACAGCCAATTCAGGTTTCAGTAATACCTCCAGGATGCAAATGTGTCTTCTGCTTTTCTCAAGTCACCTCTTCACATAGCAACTCCCCAGTGCTGACAGGGATGGTCTGGGACAATGTGTTTGGTGTTGGGGAAGGATCATACACCGTTGCTGGCAGGTATTCACCCATCTGAAAGAAGCAGAGCAGTTATACAGTTACTGAACAGGCTATACTGCATGGCACAGGAGAAATAAGAGGAATTAAGCAAGCCATTGACAGCACAAAGCAAGCATTGACAGATGCAGAGGACCATGGAGCTTTAACTTTCATTATAAAGGACCGCAAAATGGGACGGCAGGGCTAGCTAAGCACTTTGCTACTTTTTATTTGGTAGGAGACAGGCTTAAAGAGTTTTACTGTTCCCCTGCAATGACACTTTTCCAAAGCCATCTGGTTTGGCTGGAAACACACTGCTGCTCTTGGTAGCCCCTCCATGGTGCTGTTACTGTGCTAGATGAGTTTTCTCCTCCTTTGGGTGAGTAATACATGCTTTGGAGCTCCTGTCTCAGCCATTCTCAGAAGTAGTGTAGTTTAGTGAACAGACACAACTCTTACAGGTGCTGACAGAAAGCTTCCAGCCAGGCCATGCCTCCAGTCACAGAGTACTTCACCTGCAGAACTGTTCCCGACATTACTTTCCCATTGCTGATCACAAAGAAGCCCATGAACATCTTCCTCTCTTTCTGTTCAATAAGGTTAAACAACAATTTTCTTACTTTAATCAATGTGCATTGCCTTCCTCCTTTACTCCTGACCTTTTCCACTCTGTAGTTCCAATTCCGTTGTACCTCTCATTGAAGCCAGAACTCACAAATATGGGATGTAACAGTGAGCAGCACTTCTTCACGGCTCAGTACTTGATGTACACAATTTAAGTGACCTGCTGTAACATCAGACCATCCTACATTTCATCTTACTCAAGAGGTTTATACATCCACAAACATCCAGCAGTAAACTAGCTAATCCTATTGAAGTGCTAGTAAGAGATCAAAACTCACAATCAAAAGGCTAAAATGTGCTTTGGTCCAGACTGGTTTCAGATGTCTGGAAAACAGATCCATGCAGAAAGACTGGTCTACCTTAAAGCCTCCCAAAAGGCAGCCTGCATTGTGACTCTTCCTGGTTTTAAAAATCAGCTTAGCTGAATTGGTTTTAAGCCAGGTGAAGAGCCTCACAAAAGTAAATGTCTTCCAGTGAAAAATATGACACTGCCACTCTTCATCTGAGCGTTTTGCTGTCTCAGTATGCCTTGAGCGATTCAGAAGTCACAAAATGCTGGTGTCAGTTCAGGTTTTACACCAACTTCCTACAAACTGTGCTTGGATAGGAGTTTGCTTACAAGAATCACTCTCAGTAGGAACAGGCTTGATTAGACCATGCATCATCCCAGTGAGGACACAAGTGCCCCCAGTCAGACCTTGTCATTAATATCAAACAGCATCATGGATTTGTGACACCGAGAAAGATACCAGTCTGGAGGAAACATGGCTCCATCTCATTAGCAAGAGCTGCATTTAAGCACAGCAGTGACACTGCTGTTAGCGTTCAAGACTTCTGAGCACTGCTGTGAAACTTTCCTGTCTCCTAGGCCGATTCCCCAGATCTGCAGGAGGGAAGGCCTCCTCTGGAGCCAAGCTGGCAAGATGCTCTCTGGCGCATTAAGAACTTAACAGCCTCTGTTTATTTATTACACTTAAATGCAATCCAGGAGGGAGGACCCGGCCCATTTGCTTATTGTGCTTGCTCTTCACTAGTCTCCTAACTGCAGCATGGGCAAAAACATGCCTTCATTAAGATTAAGACATGAGACACAGACACAAAGCTCTGTTTGTTTGGAGCTGCTGGAGCAGAAGTGCAATAGAGATTCTCCCAGTGTTTCATGCTGAGCAGCAACACTGGGACAAGCAGTGGCAAGACCCTGCAGAGGTCCTTGCTGTTGATGGCTGCTTTCACAGCAGGAGCCAAGATGTATTTATGCTTGGCCAAGGGATACCCAGAGCACAGAGTAAAGCTGTTTTAGTCCCATGGGGAGTCAGTCAGCAGCGACAGAGAGGCCCAGGGGAGGATGAATGAGCGAGTGGGGCACGTGACAGCGAGGGACAAGAGGACACACTGTAGAGCAGGGCAGTGCTATCTCAGGGATCTCATGACAATGCAGTGTGCTCTCAGTTTGGGTTCAGAAAACCCAAGGCTGGCACAAAGAGATACAGGGCATTATACTGGGGTCACGTGTAGGGAGTAATGGAGGAGCCCTTCTCTATCACAGGACCCGACGCAGTTAGGCTGTGTACTCAAAACCAGCGCTCCGCACGCTGACAGCATGAGAGCTACTAGCAGACAACTGCTTTTTCAGCTCCTTTTAGGACAGAAGTTCAATTAATACATGCATAATCTTTCTCTACCTTCAAATACTGTGTTTTAGAGAGTGCTGCTTAGTGTGTGTAGCCTGCAGTGTTTTGTGATAAAATATACAGTAAAAATGATGCAGGGAGAATCACTCACTAGAGTTGTGCTTAAATTAACATAACTTGGAGTAATTTCACTCATTGAAGCTGTACTCCTTGTGCCCAGAAAGTAAGCTGGGAGTCAAGTTCAAAGCTATAGACTCTATAGCAGAAGGAAGGCAAAGATAGCTGGTTAAACACATTTGCACAGCTGCAAAGCATATCATCCTCTGCAGCACAGACATGTGCACCATAGTTCACAACAGGTGATGTGGGGTCCTACTTTTATACAGATACATCATTGTTGTGTCTGGTAAAAGGAAAAGCCCGCAAAGCCCTAAGATGCAGAGCTTGATGTATTTATATCTGCAGACATCCCTACTCAGGAGAAGCCTGTAAAGTCAGAAGGATGCTGCTGCAAGGCAGAACAGTGTAAGTGCCTTTTCCCCACTTCATCTCCTTCTGCCCTTCCAGGGAATAATACTGATATTTTCAGATCTCAGAGGGTTTAGAGGACAGTAGTCTTAAACACACTCTCGAAACACCACTTTAGTCCTCAAAAAGACATGCCATGCAAGGAGTGGAAGCCTCTGGACATTGATCTTCTTCAGGGAAACAGAAAGGGAAGAATATGCTAACTGCCACTCCTTCCAGCTCAGGACACACATAAAATGCCCAGGGAAACTCAAAACCTAGGCAGGAGCTGCAGCCCCATCGCTTCCTTGGCCAAGTGATAGTAGCAGCAAGGGATGCTGGTGTAGGTCCTCCCTGGGCAGCAAGTGCCCAGGTGTCCCTTCCACCAGCAGGGTCAGTAGCTGCACACACAGGTCCTCACTTCCTCCCATCTTTTCAGCTCTTGCACTTGCATTTATCTACCTTTTCTCTAAAGAGGAGCCACAAAGACGCACTGCTTTGTCTTTCAGATGCCAAGTTTCAAACCCATGTAAGCCTACTCAGCTCTACCATGACACATCTGGTACTTAATGAAATATTAAAGCACATGTATAATCCCAGTCTTACAGTGGAATTGTATGGACATCTATACTTGCAGAAACATAGCATAAAGACCACCATTCAAAATAAAATTCCAGAAAAAAGAAGTAAGAGTTCTGCAGTAACAAGAACTGAGAGTCTCATACTGCCTACCTGACTCACACTCATTTTCTGGAAGAGATAAATTTTTCCTAGATGATAAAATACGAAGAATGCCTTTCTACCTGGAAAACCAACTATGCCTGAAAAAACCCCCACAACTTTAAACACTTCCATTGTTAACAAACTGTTCATATGGCCATATTAAAAGAACATCCTGGCTCACTGCAACCTTCTAAAGGTAAGGATGTCAAATTTTAATGAATTAATTTCTGAAGGTTTTCAGGAGCTGGAAATGTTACAGTGAGAGCAAAGAAAATTGTGGTAGAGGTCTTGCAGGAAAATAACTTGCAACAAAATCCCAGTGCATGAGTAAAGGAAGTGCTAGCTTTATTTTGAGATACTAAACTACTGCAATTTGTAGATATTCTTCTGTCCCCATGCATTCTGCTTCTACACTCCGCAGTCTTAATAATCACTCATCTGCATAATTCTTCTTGACTTAAAACACAGAAATAAAACTTCTCATACCCTAAGGTTGCCCTGTCTATAGTCAGAGTTCGCATATGTTACAGCTAGCTATAAAAATAACAGCTTTTTTTCCACTTGTGGAAAAATCATCATATCCATTGGTGGATCAAAGACGAGTACTATTTTTTGCGCATTCAAGCTTTTAAAACCTGGCCTCTAGTTTAGGATGCTGAATTGTGTTAACTCCAGTGATGACTGGGGAACTGCAAACATTTCGTGAACTCTGGTGAACTCACACGGTACACTCCTTATTCATGGCTCTCTACAAAGTACTGTCTGAAACTTCTGAAAAGGTACATTTAGCTGACCTGAAACTCTAAGCGCTTAAAAAAAACCCTCAAAAATGCTGCAGATTTCAAGAAAAAGGGAAAACTTCTTGGGCCCAGTCTGGAGGATATTCGTTCTAGTAGTCAACAGTCAAAAGCCTGGACCTTGGGCAGACATTGGAGAGGTTGAAAGAGCTATGGCTGTAGGTTTGACTTCTCATGAAAGGTAACAGACAGGTTTTCTTTGGAACAAAGCTGCCTCTGCTCTCAGAGCTGGGGATGTCTCCTCAGAGGGTGCACTGAGACCCAAGGGCACGCAGAAATTTACTTCAACTGGTTGTGCTTCTGCTATAAAAGGAAGCCGTGCCAGTTTACGGGCAAATTGTCATAAATGCACTTTGAATGCCTTTGTGTTGAAATATGATCAATCCCTAATGAAAACTACTGATCTCCACAACTAGAGGGAACTGACACACATCCACAGCTGATGGCAAATGGAACACACAGGAATTCTCATTTATTCCTGCAATAATCACAGCACAGCTACCATGCTGGTGCAGAATTTTAATACACAAAAGGCAAGTTCTTAATGCCAATTAAATTTAGGATTAAATTTTTCCCCCTATTTTTTCTCTCTCCAGAATCTCTTGAGGCTTCAAAGGCACTTTTCACACACCAGGATGTTTTCTCATTATAGGAAGCAAGCTTATCAAACAAGTGCTACTTAATTCCACACTTCAGCCTGTAAGTGGTGACCCAGATTTCTAGTCTCTCTTAGGAGAAGTTGGCCCATGAGTATTTCAGGCTTGATAACAGAATCACAGAATCACAGAATCACAGAATCTTAGTGGTTGGAAGGGACCTTTGAGATCATCGAGTCCAACCACATGAAAAAAAACAACCAAAAAAAACCAAACAAACAAACAAAAAAACCCCACCCAAAACCAAACAAACAAAACCAAAAAAGCCACCCACCAACAAAACCCCACACCCACAACCCCACGCACAACACCCCACCACAAACCAATAATCTTGGCCACTACAGCATGCCCTGAAGAGCCACGTCTATACGNGCCCCAGAACTGAGCCCTGAGGGACACCACTGGTGACTGGCCGCCAACCGGATTTTGCTCCATTAATCACAACTCGCTGGGCACGGCCATCCAGCCAGTTTTTAATCCAGCGGAGGGTACACTTGTCTACACCGTGATTTTCCAGTTTCTGCAGGAGAATGCTGTGGGGGACGGTGTCGAAGGCCTTACCAAAGTCCAGGTAGACAACATCCACAGCCTTCCCCTCATCGAGAAAGCGGGTCACAAGGTCATAGAAAGAGATCAAGTTGGTCAGGCAGGACCTCCCTTTCATAAACCCATGCTGGCTGGCCCTGATCCCTCGGCTGCCCTGCACTTGCCTTGAGAGCTCACTCAGGATGATCTTCTCCATGATCTTTCCCGGTACCGAGGTCAGGCTGACAGGCCTATAGTCTATAACAAGACAAGCAAGCCTGCCAGAACAAGGACATGGCACAAAACAAGGCAAAAGCATATGAGTCTGGAGGAGCCCAGGAGCTTGGCCTTCATGTTGATCAGAGCTGGGTCAGATGCACAGAGATGGGCTCATTCACTTAACCCCAAGCCCAAGGAAGGGATGCTTCATACAGCAGATGCGGCATCCCTTCTTCAGAGACTGCTGCAAGCTCAGACCTAGTTTTATGAGGTCTGTAGTAAAAATGCATGGTGACCAGCAGACTGTTTGAAATAGGCTGGGAATGGCATCAATTGACTCTGGTTGGCTAAGCACCCTCAGAGTCTAATTTCCAGGTTGACAGGCTCAGTAGGGGAACGTGAAGTGTGTAATAAAACATTGAGAAGTTATAAAGAACCCTAGGAGATGAGTACGTACACAGGCAGCCAAACAGTGCAGTCATGCTGGGTTGTACAGGCTCTGTCATAAATCACAATTCATTTTCCAAAAGTGCATTACATACTTGAGCCAGAATCTGAACACTGTTTCCTCTACGCTGTGTCACATTAACAAAGCCATGGTATTATATATCAAACTATAACATCCCCTCCTCCCAGAGAGGATTTGAGCTGCACAGAGATACACACTGGATGCTCTTATTTATCTGTTGTTAGGAAGGTTTTGCAAGCCAGGTTATACTTCATGAGACAGGTAAGGGAAGCATATAGTTGGGTGGCCCTTGGTGAAGGCATCTTCACACCTACTGTACAGCTTCTTGGTTTACTCACCTGAAGGTCCTGATGGCCAGGTTACCACCTCAGCACCTTCTGTTTGCTAATGGAGAGTCTGCATCCCAGAGCCCATGTCCTAACAAACTCAAGTCTCCTTTGCTTCTAGCTTCAAGTGAAACTAGGACCTTTATGTTGTCTTTTATGAAGGACAACACAGTACACATTTGCCTTTCTGGGCACTATGTTGCAGTGACAAAGAGGCTGAGAGCATATCAGAATTGAATATCAGGAGCACTGAAGTGCTCTCAAGCTGTCCCCAAAAATGTAGTTATTCACACACTCAACTAGACTGTTTTCACCTACCTCAGTCCAGAAACTCATAAGTATAATGCATACAAAATGCCCTTGTGAAGAAGATCTAGTGATCCAGAGAAGCTGTGGTGTGTTGCTTTTTTTTTTTTCCCTGACACATACTCCTGGCTTATGCCTACATATATAGAGGTTGTGGGCAAAGAGAAGTTTGATATCCAAAAGAGAGCAATCATCAAGGCGTGATAGGTCTCAGAGCGTGCATGTACAAGCAAGTGTTTTGCAAAGAAACAAGATGGGTTCCTCCCACCCCAGCTACTAGTACACAGGCTGAGCCTAGAAAAGCTTGTCTCTTACAGAGGATGACATGCTGCAAGAAGGCTGGGACTCATTTTCTCGAGCAGATATTTCCTTTCTATGTATCAAGCATGACTTACTTTGAATCTACGTGATCACAGCAAGCCATAACTAGCACAGAATTATTTACCACAGTCCTTCCTAAGTCACAACAGACATGATTCTCACCCCAGATAAATCCCTCTCTCTCCATTTGGTCCAGCATCATCAACCTGGGCATGCACACAGAGACATCCAAGCTTTGTAAACATGTTTGCAGGTCTCCATTACCCAGGAGTGGAGAAAAATGGGAAGGTATTATTTTATCACTGGTTATATCCAGACAGTGCAGAAACTGCATCCAGTCATGCAAGGTGTCAAAGTGGGAGTCAATAGGCAGGGTCCCCAGAGGAGTTACTTCTCTAAGGTCCATTGCTGGAGGCAAGACATCTAGAGTAGCAGAAGTGCATATTGCATTCTCTTTCCACTCTTGCATGCAGCATTAAAGGTGTGCAGGTGCTTTGAAAAAGACACCAACAAGCAGATAACAGCAGTAGGAATCTACCAGCATTCCAGAAAAGGAGAAACAGGGTGATTGGCAGCTGTCTGCTCCAGAGCACGGCCATAAGTTTGTATTTCAACCAGCAATGCAAAGACCATGAGGTCTCATGACACATGTCACTAGCGCCCAAGAACATTAAACCAGTCACTCTGTGGGCTCTCCCAACACCTAGGGAAGTGCTAAACTGTTCCACACAGGACTGCCATATGCAAACACCAATGTTCCAGACACAATGCTTCTGTGCTGGCACTTTGCAGAGCACTTGCCCCAGCAGCAAGGGTGACTGCACTGCTGCCTAGCAGACCACACAACCACGGGGCTCTCCTGACGGTTCTTCTACTTAAATTTTGCTCTGATCTTAGCTCCTGGGTTGGCAGCACCTCTCCATGGTTCAGACAAGACAGATGACATTCATTGCATTTCCACTGTGTCCATACAGAAGGAGGACTGTGAAATTAGCTAGAGTAGACAGCATGAGAGAAGTGTCCGGGGGTGGAGGGACTGGACATTGTCTCTCTGGACCCGCCTTTGTGGCCACTAACAGAATACAAACCATCCCCAAATGCACCATACAGTGTGTCACCAACAGCCTGAGTGAGACCTTGAAGTTTTTCAGCTCTTTCTATTTTGGCAGAGGTAGCCCTACTGCTCTGCATGATGTGGGCAACCAGCTCTGTTAGGTGCATCTCATACAAAATTAAAAGCAAACTCATTTTGCCTAAAGAACACATTTGTACACAGGGAATAACTCATGCTAATATACAATGTCTGATGCTCCTGGCTCTGACCCCGTATCTGGAGAGCTGTGTCTGCCACCTGAGCCAGCAGAGGAGGAAGCAGGCATGCCTGCCACTGCCCCAGCACACAGGCTGGAGGCATCACAATAGCAGTGACCCTGACTCTTACAGTTCATGACAGCTTGGATGGGCCAAATGCAGTCAGATTTGTCAACACAGCTACAGAAGTCAAACCCTGAACTTCCACTGTGGATCAGATCCGGGATGTATTTATTTATTTACGCAAACCCAGACAGCATCTGTTCTGAGGCACAGACAGTGAAACCTCCTCCCAAGAGCCAGTAGCCATGAGCTTCTCCATCCTGCAGCCTTACAACTCATCATACTTGTATGCATAGTCAGGAGACAACACACCATTCCTTTTTAAGGTCAGACCAAAATTTGGGGGTCAGAATTGGAACATCACAACAGATAATGCAAAATAGAGGCAACTCTCCTCTTGGCATTGCTTCCCCAAAGGAGCAGATATTCCAGCTGTGGTATCCATTTGACAGCAGAGCACACCTCACACCTAACAGCAGGCATGGAATTTCACAGAGCTGCTTTCAGAGATGCTAATATTACTTGACATTAGCCTCTAGGACTCCATAATTTTGACCAGTCTGGGCATCTCTTGTATTAGCTACTGCTAGAAATCTGCAAGAGGGAAACTATGCAGCTCCAATTTCCCAGTTTGGTCTTGATGTAATGGTACCCAGGTACATTTGTATCAACAAGCCTTGGAGCTCTACTCCAAGGACAGTCTCTGATGCATCCCAGACACTTCAAATCCCCAGAAAGGCACAGATACCAGTTTCTGACACCTGATTTCATTGGAAAGCTGGATTTCCCTGTGGAAGGGCCTACATGGGATGGGAGCAGGAACAAGCACCTGAAGGATTGGTCTCTTTGTAACTATCTGAGCCCCAGAGCATTTAATCTGCTTTTCTAGTGGCTCATTACAATAACATTGTCTTTGAAGACTGCTCACTGAAATAATATAATTGCTTTAAAGCATCCAGAACTATTCATTTTGAATACTCCAGTGAATAAACCCCCTTTGAAGTTAAGAAAATAAAACATCACCCTACTCGTGACTGACTAGCAGCATGCACACTTCAGTGTGCAGCCATCTAGAGTGCTGCAACTCACTGGGGAGCTAAGATACGGATATATGTAAATCTGTTACCCCCTAGCTTCTCCTTGGAACGGAAACCCTGGCTCTTGAGGACCCAGCTGTGGAACCATGCCTTTGTGGATGCAAGCCCCTTGTTCTTCTGTAGATTGCACTAATACCCTGCCAACTATCCTCCTCCCTGCGCCACCATGCATTCCTGAAGAGCCCCTGTAGCTGAGATTCCCTCTCCTGCCAGGACAGCAGCAGTCTTTCACTTCCCTCCCCAGGAATCAGTGTCAGTCTCTGGCCCAAGGCCAGCACCCTCTTGAGGCCACCTGCAGTCTTTCAACAATGTATTTGAGAAGCAGCAG
Organism: Nycticryphes semicollaris; assembly: GCA_013400055.1. Lineage (NCBI taxonomy): Eukaryota > Metazoa > Chordata > Aves > Charadriiformes > Rostratulidae > Nycticryphes > Nycticryphes semicollaris. The sequence continues at coordinate 90,288 of VXBJ01003248.1, read as the reverse complement.
CTTGGACACAATTAAACTAATCTATAAAATGGGGAAATTCCCCCAATTTCCAGTGGTGTAAGGCAAGTATCCAGGTTTCTGGAAGCATCCATATCTGCCAGAAACAAAATCAGCCATGCCAGACCCATACTAGGATTTGTCTTTCCAGCTTGTCTGATAAGGATCCCAGAGACTAGAGGGAAAAGTTGGAACAAGGAAGATGTACCATTGATGGAAAAGGATCAGGATCAAGGAATATTTAAGCAAATTAGACATATGAGATACAGAAGTGCTGAGGGAGCTGGCAGACATCATTGCAAGGCCATTTGATAATCACTGATTGACAATGGTGACTGGGAGAAGTGCACAAGGATTGGAGAAAAGCAAATGTCAAGCCTATCTTCAAGAAGGGCAAGGAGGAGGACCTAGGGAACTACAGGCCAGACCTCACCTCAATTCCTGGAAAGGTGATGGAGTAGCTGATCCTTGAAGCCATTTCCAAACACTTGAGGGCAAGAAAATCAGGAGTAGGAAGGACAGCTTCACTAAAAGGAAATCATGTTTGACCAGCGTGATAAAATTCTACAGTGAAATGACTGGCTAGGTAGATGAGGGGAGAGTAGAGGACATTGTCTACCTGGACTCCAGTAAGGTTTTTGACACTGTCTCCCATAACACATGCAGGGGGGTGACCATCCAGAAAACATCCTTTTTCTTTTTGCAGAAAAAGACCTGGGGGTTCTGGAAGACACCAAGTTGAATATGAGCCAGAAATATGCCATTATGGCAAAGACGACTAATGGAATCCTGGGCTGCAAGAGAGAGATTATTGCCAGCAGAATAATGTGTACAAACTGAAATGCAGGAGGTTCCCTCTGAACATTAGGAAAAATTCTTTTACTGTAAGGGTGACTGAGCACTGGAACAGGTTGCCCAGGAATGTTTTGGAGTCTCCCTCCTTGGAGATACTCAGTCTGGACATGGTCCTGGGAAACTGGCTGCAGGTGACTCAGCTTGAGCAGGGAGACTGTACCACATGACCTCTGGATGTCCCTTCCAATCTCAACTATTTTGTGAACATACAATTCCCAGCAATGGCACATCAACCAAGATGGAAAAAGCAGAACCAGGTCTGTTGTATCTTGAATGAGGTTCTTAAGAATAAAAAACATGTACTGCTTCTTCAGTCTTTATGCATTCAACTTGCCAATCCACTAGCCAGTGTCATTAAGTCCTGCAAAAAATAAAAAGACAAACTGTTCAAAAGCATAAGTGACACCTCATGCCTGGAGGTGAAGTCAGCCAGGACATCTGAATTTTCTTCAACATCTGATTTACCATGTTTTCAGTGGTTGTACTAAATCATTACTAGAGATTAGTGCTGAATTAATCTGAGAAGTGCTGAGCTGAGTCAATGTTATTCTCCCACTTCAGTTTATCCTTGTAAATCAGTTTGAATTAAATGGCTCCCTTATTCTGCACTCAAAAATAAAACACATGCAGAGGCTCATTCTGGGACTTGGTTGAGCAGGTGGTGATTTGTGGAACCAAGTACATTTGAGTTGATGTAATACATTCTCCCTTTGCAGAGAAAACATCTAATGAGTACTAAAGGTTTCCAAGCAAGAGGGAAGATTTCATATTGGGAATTAAATTCAGCCTCTGGAATTCACTTAATGAGTTATGCAGCTCCCTCCCATCCCCACTGGTGCCAAGAAAAGAATAATTCACTCTTCAAGGGGCTCCCAAAGGGTTTGGCATTACCCACCCACACTTCTTAGCCGAAGAAGAGGGCCCTCTCTGGGGTAAATCCACTCAGATGGTGAAAGAACAGTGACGTTCCATCAGTCATTATGGTGGTCAAATTAACCATGCCCTCTGTGTGGGGATAGGTAACTTGATCTGCAGAAATCAGCCATAGGTAGGAAAGGAGAGATGAGCTGAGGCATTATCTTGGCCCTGCAAAGCCAACTATGAAATGAAACAATATAGTAGACACAAAAGCAGGCAAATAGTACCGACATGGGAGAATATGGTGTAATATGCATTCCCTTAGCAGTGTGCAGTTAATGCAAATTAAGCTACCACCCAGCAGTGTCCTACAAAAGGATTCATTACATTTTAGCCTTTCAAAATTGCTGATGCGCAGGCTCTGTCTCCCATTTACACGTCACTCCCTGCCCAGTAGAGACAACTGTAACATCCTAAAAGGGGCAAAATACAACAATTTCCCTTCACAATCTCTCCAAGGCTGTGGCCCACTTGAGAAACAACTTATTGTTTGTGCAGCTGGCAGAGTTAACCCATCATAAGAGGGGCAAGACTGCAGAAAAGGAAAGCCAAGCACCCTCAGACAAAAGTCACATTGCCTATAAGGATAGGAGGAAAGCCTTGGAAAAGACAGAAGATCCTGTCTTGAAGTAAGACTAGAAAGTGTCCCCTACTTAATTGGTGAATGGATAATTTGTTTGCAAGAAGCTGAGCATTTCAAAGCACTTTGGTAACTTCCCCTTAAACCCAAATGAATGGCAAATATGTGACAGTAGGCCTAATCACAGAATCACAGAATGATACGGAGTTGGAAGGGACCTCTGGAGATCATCCTGTCCAACCCCCCTGCCAAAGATGGTTCTCTTAGAGCAGGTTGCACAGGAACTTGTCCAGGCAGGTTTTGAATGTCTCCAGCAATGGAGACTCCACCACCTCTCTGGGCATCCTGTTTCAGGGCTCTGCCACCCTCAAAGTGAAGTGCCTTCTCGTGTTTAGATGGAACTTCTTATGTACAAGTTTGTGCCCTTTTCCTCTTGTCCTCTCACTGGGCACCACTGAAAAAAAGACCGGCTCAATCCTCTCAACACCCACCCTTTAAGTATTTATAGGTGTTCATGAGATCCCCCCTTAGTTTTCTCTTTTCCAAATTAAAAAGATCCAAGTCCTTCAGCCTTTCCTCGTAAGAGAGATGCTCCAGGCCCCTAATCATCTTGGTGGTCCTCTGCTGTACCCTCTCCAGCAGATCCCTGTCCTTCTTAAACTGGGGAGACCAGAACAGGACACAGTACTCCAGATGGGGCCTCATCCAGGCAGAGTAGAGGGGCAGGATAACTTCCCTTGACCTGCTGGTCACACTCTTCTTGATGCACCCCAGGGTGACATTGGCCTTCTTTGCCACAAGGGCATATTGCTGTCTCATGGTCATCCTGTTGTCCTCCAGGACTCCCAGGTCTTCTTCCTCAGAGCTGCTCTCCAGCAGGTCAGCCCCCAACCTGTACTGGTTATTCCTCCCCAGGTGCAGGACCCTACACTTGCCCTTGTTGAATTTCATCAGGTTCCTCTCTGCCCAACTCTCCAGCCTGTCCAGGTCTTCCTGGATGGTGGCACAGCCTTCTGATGTGTCAGTCACCCCACCCAGTTTTGCATCATCAGCAAAATTGCTGAGGGTACATTCCATCCCTTCATCCAAGTCATTGGTGAAAATATTGAGGACTGGACCCAATACTGACCCTTGGAGGACCCCACTTGTTATGGCCCTCCACCTAGATTTTGTGCCACTGATCACGACCCTCTGAGCTCTGTTTTTCAGCCAGCTTTCAACCACTCACTGTCCATTCATCTAATCCACACTTCCTAAGCTTACCTATGAGGATACTGTGGGAGACTGCATCAAAAGCCTTGCTGAAGTCAAGGTAGACAACATCCACCACCCTCCCCACATCCATCCATCCAGTCATGCCATCTTAGAAGGCTATCAGGTCAGTCAGGCATGATTTCACCTTGGCAAATCTGTGTTGACTAGTTCTGATAGTTTTTTTTTCCTGCAGATACTTTGACATGATGCCCAGAACAAACTATTCCATTATCTTTCCAGGGATGAATGTGAGGCTGACTGGTCTGTAGTTTCCCAGATACTCCTTCTTGCCCTTTTTGAAGACTGGGATGACATTGGCTTTCCTCCAGTCCTCAGCACCTCTCCTGTTCCCCAGGACCTTTGAAAGATGATGGAGTATGGCCCAGAAATGACTTCTGCCAGTTGCCTCAGAACTTGTGGATGCATCCCATCAGGACCCATGGATTTGTGGATATCCAGTGTACTTAACTGTTCCCTAACTTGGTCTGGAAACATGGTTTCACTGTAAAGTGCCAGAGATGATGCTGAACAGATAACAATCAACAAAATTATCATCAGTCTCAGCAAAGCAGTGGTAGCCCTTGACACCCGCCAACAGATCAGTTTGAAACAGAAACCTCCTTCTCTCTTTTCCAGCACAAAATTTCACTATAGCAGGCTGTGGGCACACACCAAGACAGGCTGCCTAGTTACCACTGCAGTTTGAACCTGGAAGAGTCAACAGCAGCTTGCAGGCCACAGTGACAACATTTATGGGCTAGTACAGACCCATTCGTTCGCACAAACATGGGTGCCTGCTTCTGTGCAAGTTGCTCAGAAGACAACTAAGCCCAGATCCCAGTAGCCCCTTTCCCACAGGAATTAAAAACATTAAAGCTAATACAAAGACTCGTAAGAGACAGACATGCCAGATTTGTCCCAGAAATGGATGTGGATCATTTTAAATCAGCATCATTTTGAAACCCTGCTAGGGAGCAGCTGAGCTGCTTCAGTTGTGTTCAGAGAACACTGTAGACTACCGCTACTCAGTTATGACTTGCCAACCTTTAAACAGCTCCAAAAAGATCTTGTTACCATTGCTTTTTAATGGGAGTCCTAACTCAGCATGGGGCAAACTACCAGAAGATCCCACTCTTTCAGTGTCTTTCATGGGCAAAGAATCTTTGGAAAAAAAAGCCTTAATATTCCACACAAGAAAATCCAGAATATCTGCTGTGAAATCAGTCCCTGCAAGGGTGTTACTATGAAGTAAGTGATCTTAAGCCAAAAATTACTATATGGAAGTTATTGATTACACAAATATCCTGACATTCTCAAGCAATATATGTATGAATATGGCTACACCAGAGCTACTCTACACACTTCTTTGAAGAAAAACTCTGCTGTTTTCATGATTGGTTCTCTTCTCTCTTACAAGCGTTGATCTTTTGTGTGACTATCTGAGCAAAAGCCTGTAACAGGACAAAGATCTGACTTCAAAGACTTCAAAACAATCCAGCAGCAAACTGTTTTGTTTGCAGTGCCAGTCCGACTCACACTTCTGTAAGCATAGCTTATTTTTCACTCCTTTTAAAGAACAAACCAAACCAAACAAAAAAACACAAAAAACCCCAAAAACAAAACAAAAACAAAAACAAAAACAAAAAACACCACTCCCCCCCCCGCCCCCAGTCAAAAATCTTCCCACCAGGCAAAAGTTCTTAGGACACAGAAAGAATTCCATGAGCTGGGCAGCACATTGCTTGTGGCTCTGCAAGAGAGCTGCTACAGCTGGAAGGATGCATAGAGGACCATTCCCCAAACACATGGGGCACATCTCCGATCCCATCATTTCGAGGCCAGCATGGTCTGGCCCACAGGAAATTTAGCAAGGACAGAATTGCAACAGAGTGAACTGCTCTCTGCACAGTCCCATGCAAACACAGTCACGGGAAGAGCAAGCTTTCCAGGAAAACAGGTGCTGTTGGAGGTACAGGATAAGCTGTTTTTCTGTTTCTCCACAACCTTCACGTCCTGGCTAGTGCATGTTCTTGAGCACCATCTACTGGTATTTTCTCCATGAGCTAGCTTTTCACAGACCCAGACAGCTGTCATCCAAGGTCAGGGGATAAGGACTAAGGATAACCCCATGAGCACAAGCTGCACACCAGCATTTCACAGGCAACTCTACTCCAAAAGCAGCTGATCTGCTTTCCAGTAGAGCTGAGCCTGACTGACTGTTGATCTGTGCAGACTCAGGCCAGACATCCAGACACAACAGTCCCAGAGCCTGAACCTAAGGTCTCTGCAGAAGCCCATCGCCTGGGACAACCTCTCGGTGTAGAGCATTCAACAGTAGCAACAGAAGTACATGGAAGCAGGGCAGCAGGGGAACTCCAGCAGATTAAAAAAACACCACACAAACATCCAAAGTCCTCATGACGTGGACTCAACTTGTTCTACAGGCTCTGTACAACACCATCATTAATTTGAAAAAACAAAGAGTAGCAGGATATAGCTTGCTGCTTTGGAAGGCATGGGTCCATTCCCTCCATCCTCACTGCAGCCAAGTAACACCTGAAAAACAGGCTCATACCAAGCTACTGCAAGGAAGCTCTGCTGGCTGCCTTGGCTGCTGGATGGTTGGAGAGGCAAAGGATATCCTGTGATACAAAAAACCCAGTGCTCAGTCAGAAGTAGCCTAGCAGGAGAGCAGAATTATCATTGATAAGCTGCCCTGCACAACACCTGGAGTTAAACCACAACCTGGCACTTCCCTGTTACAGCCAAAGCAACAGCTGCTTTCCACCAAGTATAGGTACATTTATTCTTATTTTCTTTGAGAGTGACACTCAGAATTAGGCACACAGTGCACACAAAGAGCCCTCTGCATGTTTACATATGAGCATCTGAACCACACAGAAATGCTGGGGAAAGTCTTCTCTGTAATTAACCAAAACAACCTGAGAGAACACCAGGAGGAAGGGGAGACATGCTTCCTTTCTTGGTTGTCTTGAATATTTTAATCGTGATTCTACTGAGATAATTCAGAACTCCTGATTAGAATATTTCAGGGCTGCAATTTTCACAGTGTTTTATTTCAAATTACTTTCTGAAAGTGCTTTGTTGATTTGCTGCCCTTTATGTTTGGCATTCCCTGCACCTACTATACTTAACCCCAGCCTCTTCCCTTTATATACCAGTGTAAGGTTGTTGTTAGAAGAGAGACCTATAGCCTGCAAGATTACCCTCTTAGGGACTGCTTATGAGCAAGCCAAGCATCACTGCTATTCCAGTGGACTGTTCAATCAGCAGAGTTTCTGCTGCCATGAGGGAGCAATATGAGGATGCAAAGATATCTGAGGGAGCATCTATAACCATCTCCTCCCCACTTTAATAGCCAGTGCAGCCAAAGAGGGGAATTGCTACTGGGACTTGGAAGTTTTAATTGACTTTGCAGCAGTGATATCAGAGAGGCTTGTCAGAGGCTTGTCCTTGTCTTCTGAGCATCATGGTCCTTGGACCATAAGACAACACATAAGGGGCTTCTTTCCAACAGCCTTTGGGAAGAAATTCTATGTCCTGAGACACTATTCCTCTCCATGTATTTGTCCTCGAATGCACACTATACCTGTGTTCCCTTGCAACCGCTTGTAGTGCAAAGCACAGGTAAGACCAAGACAGCTAAATGCAGTTATGACTTCCTAAGCCATAAGCATCCTCACCTTCATCCCTTGGAAGGCAGAGAAGATTCCCCCCATCCTCCTCACCTCAGACACTGCTGTCAAAAAAGCACAGGCATCTGCTGAGTCCTGAAGCATATATACAGAATATATATATTATATATATATATATACATACATACAGGCCAGGAGCATATATACAACCCTGGGCCAATGCATGCTGCTCCAGCAGCTCCATTGTAGTCTTCCTTGCTTCCAGCACAGATGATGCTCCTCTGGTTTTTGACCCCATTTCCTCTTCTGGATGGCAGGAGGCCCTGCAGGCTGGAGCTAAACTCCACATGCCAGAGCTCATTGTGCATCTCCCTTCACCTCAGCCACAATTCATAATCCTAAGCTTGCACCTTATGTCACAGGGGTTATGATGAAAAGACAGGCAGATGGGTGAGGTTAAATTCTCAGAAAGAACCACAGCAATCACAGAACCTTTATCTTTTTTCCTACAAATTATTCTAATTCCCCAGCCATTTACTATGCATCCATGGCCAACAAGGTTCTGTATTCCAGTTCTTGTCAACTCTTGTTATTGACTTGAGGGAAATCCATATGTGAATGGATGTAACGTGAGTAACTGAAAATCACTGAAACTCACTGCTCCATTGCAGAGATTTCCACAAGATACCTCTAAATTTCCGTATGAAAGAACAAATGAGTTTAAAATTGCAGCCATTCAAATGGAAAATACTGCTGAATGACTACTTCATACAATAAAGATTAAGATGGCAGAATTGCAGTTGTGGAGCAGGAAAACCCGCACTTTTTGTCATCTAGAAATGTCTAGAAACAAAAAATAAGTCTTGAAACACAACCCCAGAAATGTAAAAAAAAAAAAAAAAGAAAAAAAAATATTGTGACTGATTACATCAGTCAATTCTGAGCTACATTTCCTGAGTGCTTGTCCTCTTGCTGATCTGACGCCATGTGGGATAATAATATTCAGCTGTCAACAGTATGAAAAACCTGGGAAAACACCCCATGAGAAGAGCTCCACTCACACTGCCCAATCAACTACTAGCCCCAAGCAGAGACCGGGCCTCAATTGCTAAATGATGCAATTTTTTCACCAAATGGAAAGAGGACATGAGAGAAAACATTGCTTCAAGCTCACTATTTCTGGGCTGTTTCAGCTGTCAAAACACTGTACAATACCCCTGTAACCTGCAGAAAAGTTCAGATCCAAGAGAGTTCAGATACAAGGTCCAGGTTCTCTAGATGTACAAAGCCAAAGCCAAACTCAAGACATCTGTGCTCCCATCTCCTGTGCCTCCCTAGCTAGGAGGGATGTACTCACCTATGCATTACCCCTGAAAATTGCTATTCAGAGGGATTCTTAATTTCCTGCCCCTGAGGGTCACTGCTACAATGTCNAACAACACATCATTTTCTACAAATCCACTTAGTTATTTTTAGACTGTCCTTCAGGATGGTACCACAACAGCAAGTTTCAGTGCCCTGAGTCCTCCATCTCTATTGGGAACAGGCCTGCAATAAGGGCAAGGTAAGGGCACATATAAGTTTTGTGAGCTGAGGCTAATAAAGCTTAGATTCTGATAGATAGCTTTTCATGGTTGATTACAGCTGACAACTTCATGTGGATGGGGTGCTTCTGGTCTCTTCTCTGCATGGACTTGCAGGCATGGAAAAAGGGCAGAGTCTGTAGGAAGTCAAGGAAGGGTTTATTCAAGCATGGCTAAGACAAGAAGCACGTTTATACCGCGCTTGTTCATTCAGACTTAACTATAAAGTGCTTTGTGGATGGTATTTTGTGGATCAGGACAGAAACAGGTAGGGTGAGACCCACAGTCTTGCTAGTCCTACATCCTGGTGCTGTTCCTACAGCAGCTTCCTGCCTTGGATAGTTTATTCTCCATCCTCCCCTGCAGTTAAGCACCAGAGTGGGCACAAAACAAGGTGGCATTCAACAGCTACCTGGCTGGCCCAAAGGTCTGCTGCTCTTCCCATCTCCCCACACTCCTGGAACACATCTGGAGCCCCAGATGGTTTGCTCTGCTCCCCCTACACTGAACAACAAAGAGCACATACACCAAAGGCAAATGCACAACAGCAATAACGAGCATGGAGCAAGCAAAATAGCTACCTCAAATCTAAAAAACAGCTCAGCAAATATTTGCCAGGCTTGAAAAAAGGTGACTTTCTCCAAGCAGTGAACCAGAATTCAGCCAGGGAGAGATGTACTGCAGTGACCTTCATCAGCCTCCACAGGTTGATCACTCTCCCAGGACTCAAGCTGCCCCCATCCTCTAATGGGACATGGAAGGGGCCTTGTTTTCACAAGGACTTAATGGGAGAAAGGTGGGAGTACTGTGTGATCAGTGCTGATCACATCTCTTCCTGAAGCTGTAAATGTTCCTCTATTATCACGGTCTGAGGGAAGTAGATGTGCCCACTTGGAATTTATGTCCCTGAATCTGTGCACCAGAAAGGCTCTGAGTGATCATCTGCCAGAGCACAAGCTGGGAAAACAGACTTTAAAGATACAGAAGGTTAGTTCTTCTCTGAATCCACCCTTTTCAGGCTGTGAAAGCAGCGACAGTAAGATTGGAAAAGCATCAGGGAGATCTCTAGGGAAGCAGCAATGCAGCAGGGTGTTGACTTTAGCCATGTAATGGACACAGGGCCATAAAAGAATGGCTCTGGGGTAGAAACAGCAGACTGGAATACGAGTTCCTACTGGTGAGAAGGGTGACGGTGGACCATCTAGAGAGTGACGTCTTAAGATTTGTCTGTCTAGCTCAGAATAAAACAGTTCAGGAAGTGTGTATCTGAAATATGTATCTGAAATTTGCACCCAGATGTTAAGATCCCAGGTCAGCTGACAAGCTTTGTATTAGCTTGGGACTAATACGCACCACCTGTCAAAGTCAGGGAGGAAAACAGCAACTTTTCTCCTTTCGGGTTGGATTCCTTCACCACTGGCTGAAGTGCTCTGCAGAAGTGAAAATCGCACTCGGTCTTGAAGAAAGCCATGGTCTTGTATAGTATTTCTGATACACAGAATGAAGGAGCAAATCCAATCTTTGAGAGGTCTTCAAAGGCTTCATCTCTTGCATATCGATACTTTGAAAGGAAGGAGCAGAGGAGCAATCCCACTGAACAGGCACCTGAACATTTACAGTGTTTACGAACTCCTGACTTCAAGTTTTTGGGAGAAACAGGAGCGGCTGTATCAGGCATAGACATCTATGGTGTAGAAGAGGACTGAAATTGAAAACTCAAGACACAGACTAAGATCTTGCATTCTTAGGGAGAAAGAAGGATGCCTGGATGATTTTCAGTACCTACATAACTACCTCCATGTCCTATCTTATTCAGTTTTCTACCAGAGTAACTAAAGGCTAGAAAACTTCCAACGCCTATAGCTCTAGGCAATGTGGGCCCAGAGAGGAAAGCAAGAGGCAGAAAAGATCGACTAGCAGCAAAAAAGATCCTTCTCCCTTGACAAGCATTCCTGCTGCATGAGAAACAGCAAAACTGAGCTGTCTCATATGGATCTTGAGATATTCCACCCCTTCTGAGGGCTCTGGACCCAAGACCTCCATAAGGATGTGTTTCTGTCAGTATTTCTCCTTTTTTTCCAGGCAGTGTCCAGACAAATCTACCCTTTAAAAGCAGCTATTTTGGGCTTTTTCACCTTGGATTCACAAATGCTTTCAACTCCTCCTCTCACAAATATGTCCTCCCCTAAACTGCTCTGTCCATATTTTAGGATGTCATCCTGAAATGGAAACCAGCTGTAAGACCATGCTGTCTGCATCTCCCTTCCTATCACTGAACTGTAGTCAGAGTGGGGGGCCAAAAATGTCCTTCAAGTATCAGTCAGCGGGTTACTCATCCCAGCACTCAGACCTGCACAGCATTCAAAGCAAGGCAGCTGTCAGCTGAGTTCCATGCTCCCTGGCTGAAGCAAGAGCTCCTATTTCTATGCTTGCCCTAGTTTCTGGTCATTATTCAGTGGTGCATTAAGATTAAGGCTGCTCTGACTACCTGTATGCATTTAGAGAGAGGATTTCTTCAGAGAAAGCTTTTAAAAGTAGCAATTCACTTGGGTTAGAAGCCAGCTCAGTTAAGAAAAAAAAATAAAAGTAATATCTCAACCACTAAGTTACAAACAGCAAACTAAAAAAATTAGAAAAAAGTTGTAAAGAGCAACAGAAACACTTCTAGTGTTGGTCAAGTTCAGGATGTCCCTGAGTCTATTAGATGTCCCTATTCATTGCAGGGGGTTGGACTAGATGACCCTTAAAAGTCCCTTCCAACCCAAATCATTCTATGATAAATGCATACCAAAATCTGTTTGGAGTTCTCGTCAAAGCATCTTAAAATATTGAAGTCAGCACAGGGTACTACTTCCCGTGTGGCAGCACCCTGCAAAGTAATTTGAACGGGAGAAAACAGGAGGAAGATTCAAGCAACCTGCTGATAACCTTTCCTGCAGGCGTGGGGTTGTGGAGGTCAAGCTGGGTCTGTGGGCTCCTTTAGGAGACTGTCAAGCTGCATGAGGGAGGAAGGAAGGTTTAAAATTGTGAGAATCAAGGAACAAAAAGAGCAAGTGGGGAGGGGAAGAAGGAAGGCAAGAGACAAAAATGACTAGTCATTTAGCACCAAAAAACCAAGATGTCAAGAACAACATTAATCAAGCCACCAAGACATGAGACAAAATTCTGTAAATTGCTTCTATGCCAGTGTGAGAAGCCTGGGTAATAAGCAGGAGAAATGGGAATTGCTCATTTACAGAGCATAAATTTGACCTAGTTGGTATCACTGAAGCCTTCTGGGGAGGAATTTGCATTATTGGAATACATAAAAGAAGTCAGTGCTGATAACCTGTTTGGGAAGGGGAGAAGTGCACTGCACTTAGATGGGTAGTTGGAGGGACATTGTCTCCAGCTAATACTCCACCAGTGTGCGGGGAGAGCACTGGCTGATCTTGAACTGATGGGAGGATTATTAAACTCCTTCTCTGCAAAATGCAAAGTAAACTCTTACCAGGGGAGTGGTATGAATGATTCAGCCTGACATTCAAAGCCTCCCAAGGACTAAGTCTTATCTAAAAATTTTTCAGAATTTACCACAAATTTCTCTAAAGCTATGCCCCCCTGCAGAGCCACTCTGATGCAGACCTTTGTCTGGGCAGAGAAATACAGAAAGACAGCTGAACTGAAAGTCAGCCTTTACTTCAGTGCAAGCAATCACACTAATCTTTTAATGCATGGACAAAGCAAATGCCAAACTAATGAAACATCAGCTTATGTGTTCAAAGAGGAAAATTTAAGACCGAATGTAGCAAAGGGAAAAAAGTTATGAGATGATAACAAAAGACAAAGTAAGGATATTTTTCCTCAAAAAAAAAAAAATAGAAAGAAAAGCTAGACAACCACAAATATTGTGATTCAAGGAAGGCTGCTGTTTTAAAAAGCATGGGGATAAAAGAACCAGTGTAAGTGATGTGAGACATGTAATCTTCATGAAAAGAAGGAAAAGTAAGGCAGTATTTGATGCAAATGAGTTATTTCATTCCTAGTCTATATTCATTGGGAAGGGAGAGGGACTCAAGTAATTCAATATCCAGACAACTTCACAAGAGCTTAATGAATCCTTGCAACAACAATGCTATTTCTGGTATGCCAAGAATAATGCAGAGATTAATTATTTGTTCTGTATTTGGGAACAGACATAGGCATTGCCTTCTACCTTACCTCCTTGTGGCTTACATCTCTGGGAATAGCCACTGCACATGTTTTTTCTACTTACTTTGGGGCTATTTTTTTCAAACAACATGCAGTATCTTCTTAGGAACCAAACACACTTTCAGCACCCCAGCCTCACAGTTCCAAGTCTGGTACACCACATGGCAGGTATGTCTAATTTACCTGTGGAATTTATCCTGATTATCAGTTGAACATTTTGTTTTTGACCCTTAAAAGTCCCTTCAGCTTTTCTTCTGTCATTCCTGGTGCTCCTCCACAGCATGTCTTAAATTATCCCTCTGTAACTGTGGAATCCTTGTGGCCCAGCTACTAAGACCTGGGCTCAGTTTCATGGGGATGCTCTTTTGCAGTTGATTCTTTTGGGAACCTCTGGCAACCTGGTCTTCAAAAGTCACCTACAAGATGGGGACTATGCATCCTGGGAGATCCAGACTCAGATACCACTCTAAAAACTTAACTCACACTTCTCTGCTACAGTATACTAACTTGATGAATCTATTAGGCTTAGACTTTTATTTCTAATATTATTTTTTCTCTGATACCTAGAGCTTTGGCTTTTTTCTTTTTCAGTGTTTTATAATTCTTTAAGATGATGTGGTCGTCTTTCCTTCCTGCAGCTAGTTCTGCTTGTGTTCACTTCTGTATCTTTAACTCAGATGGTAAGACTCTTTTTTGTAAAATTGGAGTCTCTCTGAAAGTCAGCATTATTTAGAGATAAGATACTATCTGTTGATCAGTTGACTATCAGTATATTGAGTGGGCTGATTTTTTTTTTTAGCTAAAGCCAGCATTTTTCTAAGAATATTTCTACTTAAATGTAAGCATCAAAGGATTTCTGGTCAACGTGGGATTATTTAATTGTGGCACAGTGTTATCTTGCTTGGATGCTGTAAAACTTCAAGGGACGGAAACGAGTTTCACAGTGGACTCAGTTTGATAGTTAAAAAGATGTTAATGCACATGACAAGCTCACAGGCTGAAGTCCCATGAGCATGATGGATTTCCCTGATCTGTCACCCTGCCTTTAATGAAAGGCTGGAAAGCAGGAGAGGGGTAGCTGTACTAATGTAAGTGTCTTGCAGTTGTGCAGCTCAGTTGGGCATGTCAGAAGTGCTTTACTATGCGGAGCTTGTCCCTGTATAGATATGTTTCCAAATGGATAGATTACACTCTGTATTTTCTGTGACTAATCTACAATGGGAATTTGGTTTTTGGTGAGTTTTTTTCCCACTAAAGGGTGGCTAAAATACAAAATTATTTTCTATCTGGTGAAGGCTAGCTGCACACAGGGGAATTGGCTGTTGTGGCACGGAGTCCAGCCCAGGATTTATATTCATGTTCTTTTTATGATTCACACCCTGTATTCTGGGAATATCTGTTATTACCATTTTCCTGCACAGGCACCCCTTTTACACAGCATGGACAGCTCAGACTGACTGTCTGTTTTGAAACTTCTCTCTTGAGGTTATGATAGACCATGTTGTAAACACCAAGCAGTGGAAAATAAAGCATAGCTTTGAGATTACTTGGTCTGGTGTGGGTTTTCTCTCTATTGAGATGTCATCAATACANCTTTTGCAGTTGATTCTTTTGGGAACCTCTGGCATATTTTTCCTAGTCTTGCATGTTCCTGCATTGAGCTTCCATCTGATGGCTTTTGCTGTTGCTTTGTATTGAGAAAATCTTCTGCATAATATTTCTACCTCTTCCTCCCATTAGTGTGTGCTCTGATCAGCAATACCCTTTAACATCACTACTGTCCAGTCTATTTTCCAGGTCTCCCAATAATTCATAGAGTTCTTCTCCAAACCTTGCTGTTCTTATGCATGGCTTCCTTGCGACATTTATGCCTCAGGAAAAAATAGTGAACTATCTCTTCACTATCTTGATATTATTACAGAATCACAGAATATCAGGGATTGGAAGGGACCTTGAAAGACCATCTAGTCCAATCCCCCTGACAGAGCAGGAACACCTACATCAGGTCACACAGAAACGCGTCCAGGCGGGTTTTGAATGTCTCCAGAGAAGGAGACTCCACAACCTCTCTGGGCAGCCTGTTCCAGTGTTCTGTTACCCTCGCTGTGAAGAAGGCTTTCCTCATATTTAAGGCAAGAAGGACAATCTGGGTAGCTATAGACCAGTCAGCCTCAACTCCACCCCTGGAAAGGTAATGGAACAAATTATCCTTGACAAATTACCCTTAGACATACCTGCCAGAAGAAAATTCATTTGCCCTTCTGCCCAGAACAACAGATGTCTACTTTAAATCACTCATGAGCCATCCTCAGTGCATGTCTTGTTTTGCTGCAAACATTATAAGATGCAGAGCTCCCAGCAGCAAATACTGTCCAGGGGATCAGACGAGATTCCTTTCCATCTTCAGAACTGCAACTTAAGACATCCTCCTGTCCTCAAAATCTTCACCGTGGAGTCAAGAAAACACGAAGAGAAGACAGCAAAGACTTCACTGCTGGTAGATATTAAAATCCACCCTTGATGCTGGCAGTTCCCCATAAGAGCAAGGAATATCAAGAGATAGCAGTAGCTTGTTGTGGCTCTTTTACCAAAGAGACTGTGAAGAGAACGAAAACTGAATTACTCTCCCTGTTACAGTGCTTGTCCTGTGAATACTACAGACTGATCCCTAAGCCTTGCAGTTTATCATCAGCATCTTGGCTTCTCAGCTCCTGAGAGAGTACCAAGTAAGTAAATGCAGAGTTACTCTGGTGCCTTTTGCCACTAATGCAGAAAGGGCACAAGGACGATGCAAGATCTTTTATTACAGTCTTTATACAGGAAGTTAAATTCACCCATGCATCAGCAGCTGAAAATTCTGTACCTTTCCCCTCCCAAGACTGTTTTGAGCTGCATATTCATTTCTCCATCAAGACATATAAAATGAATTAGTGAGGTATTTATATGTAATGCACGTTAAAGTTTCCCACTGAGATTCACTGCTCTCCATCCCTACCATTGTGGTGTTTTATGGGGCAATTGCTTTGAGGTACAGCAGTATAGAAGAAAGAGAAGTTTAGGACACAGCAAAACAGCAAGATTTAGAATGAATTAAAAAAAAATTCTCAAAAAGAAAGCTCTTTAGAGGAATGCAATTTATTTTCCAGTCCTTCTGTAAATCTTTCAGACCAAGTATTTAATTAGTATTTATCCTACCTACTTAAATGCAATAATCTGACTTTGGAGGAGGCTGAGGGGAGACCTCATTGCCCTTTACAACTACCTGAAAGGAGGTTGTAGAGAAGTGGTGTTGGCCTCTTCTCCCAAGGGCATAAGGTCAGAACCAGAGCAAATGTCTGAAGTTGAAGCAGGGGAGGTTTAGATTAGATATCAGGAAGAATTACTTTACTGAAAGAGTGGTCAGGCACTGGAACGGCTTGCCCAGGGTGGTGGTTGAATCACCATCCCTGGAGATATTTAAGAAATGTGTAGAAGTGGCACTTCAGGGCATGCTCTAATGGCATGCTCTAGTGGCTGAGATTGTAGGAGGGTTTTATGTGTATATGGTTGGACTTGGAGATCTCAGAAGTCCTTTCGAACCATGACAATTCTGTGAATCTGTGATCTGTCCAATATTAAAACTACAGTATTCAACAATTGACATTAGTTCTACCCACTATGGCATCTCCCTCTTCCAGATGCAAAATTAAGCATACAGCAGAGAACAGATATATTTTGCAACCATTCACATGTGCTGAAAAAACAACAGCTGTATTAACACACTCAGGCAGATAAACACTACAACATGGGAAAGCTTCTCACATACAACAACACTTCTTTAAATCATCAGTTTTGTCTACCCTTCATTTGGAAGTGCCTGCTGTCAGCCTAACTCAACAACTATTTAAGTCAGTGCTCTGCAAAGCGAACAGCTAATAGGCCACTGAAAAGAGCTCTTAAAAGATTCAGCTTGTGATGTTCCATAGCTGAACTGAAGCTGTATCATCCCTGGAAATAAGTAATTGGCATAATCAGTCTGGCCACAGCATGCTGACCACAAAAGACAGGAAAAGAAGATACATTGCCACAGGAGAAGTTTCAGTAGAGAATCAGCTCATTTGGGAGCTGTTAAAGAACCAGAAACATTGACTCTGCTTTCAATGGCTATGGCTGTAGGTCAAAACTGGGGAGGGAGTCAGTTTTCCACATGAGACTAAGCATAACAGACATGGGGGCACAATAGCATAATCACACTTTATGTGCCTAGGGAGACCAGACTCCTCTGGGCTCCTGTGAAAGCTGACAGGAAACATCAAGACAGCCATTCATGGCAGCAATCCTCATCCCTGACAGAGCACCAGGGTTCGACCCTTCAATTGGTTATGAAATTGGAATCAGCCAGAAGTGGCCCTTTATCCATTCCTCTTAAGTCCCTGGGGCAGGAGGAGAGAAACTAAAGATGAACCTTTTCAAGCATCCTGTGGAGCTACAGGCTCCCAGGCCCAATACCACTGCTTCATGAGAGCAGATAGATCCCCTCACATACAGCAATCTCCAAAGGACAGCAGTCCACAGCTCTAGGATGTACGACCTCATGGGCTGCTAGTTAAGGAGAGGAGTTTCATCCCACAGGAAGGAAATCTGCTGTTCCATAACATTTCATGTAACACCTATTTTCTGTCTAAGCTAGGTCAGGAATGTAAGCAGCGCTTGGTGCTCATGGCAAAGAGTCACCTCTACCACTAAGAAATAACATGGTTTCTGCCGGGTAAAGACTTGGAGAATGAAGGGTTAAAATCTCCCCCATGCTGTGCAGCTTTCAGTGTTACCTCTATTTTTGCAGCACACCCATCTTCAGGAAGGCCCTGTCTGACTTAAATTCAATTGCCCTACACCAAGAGGTGGTCATCACTTGGGGGAACAAACAAAACCAACCCACAAACATTCTTCAAGCTTCAAACTGCAAAGCATTAGAAATGGAAGAATCCTGATACGTATCAGGGGGCTCTATTAACATCATTATTTGCTGTCAGAAAGTCTTCAGGCAGCATACAGCCTGTTCTAAATTTAGATCCATTTAAAGCTTTTCTAGGGAAAGAAGAGGGGAAAAAAGCCCAGAGTAACTTAGAATAAGGAATATCATGAAAACAGACCCACAGCAGTAGAGACAAGACTCTATCAAGCTGATTTTTAAAAGCAAAGCTTTGGCCCCACATGCAGAAGACCTACATGTATGCACTCCTTGGGGAGAAGATTTTCAGCAGAGAGCTGTGTCTCCAGTGCTCTTGTACTCTGAACAAAAACAGTTGCCTGGCTTCCTGCAGTTCCTACCAAGATATCTTCACCACAGCAGTTCTCAAGGGCTCTATGCCTACCTGATGCAATTGATGTCAACATAAATCCTCTGGACTGCCCTTGTCAGCAGTTGTTAGAAGGGAAGGACAGCAGACTGCTGGCAGGAAAGTTAGGAAGTGTATCAGCAAACACATTGCTCAAAAGCCTCTGTCCCTGCTCTGAACTACTGTGTTTTTTCAGAGCTGTGCTTAGCCACATCTGTGCAGCAAGACTGAAGATGTGTGACACAGAACAGCCCCTTCCACCCACAGCAAACACCTTTCCCTCCTTGGGTATCTGCAAGAGCTGCAAGTTTGGGTCTCCAGAGGCTTGCCCTCCCTTTCTGGGACAGAGCCAACCTGGTCATCCAGCCTTAGAGCAGCAAAATTCAGTGTTGCTGCTGAAAAGCATTGATCTGTCTCTGATATGCTGAGGCTGAAGAACAAGTTTCACATTTCAGACATAAAAGAGAGACTACTGTAAGAGACAGGCAAAGGTTTTGCTTCAGCCATGATGGATTTGCTTG
Source organism: Nycticryphes semicollaris (assembly GCA_013400055.1). Classification (NCBI taxonomy): domain Eukaryota; kingdom Metazoa; phylum Chordata; class Aves; order Charadriiformes; family Rostratulidae; genus Nycticryphes; species Nycticryphes semicollaris. The sequence continues at coordinate 71,415 of VXBJ01003248.1, read as the reverse complement.
TGATGTAAATAACTTTTGGAACTGTGTGTAAAGAATGTCAGAGGAACTTCCATAAGAATAAAAGAGAATGGAGAATGACCCAATCGGGGCATTGTAACAGTGGGATGAACTTGGTAGGTAGGCTGTTGGAAAGAACATAAGTTCCTGAATACCCAACACCACCACAAAAAAAGGGCAGCAGGGAATTGGACAAGCAGGAAAAAGGGTATAAAAGGTCTGAACACCAAGAGCAAGGGGTGCCTCTTCTCTGAAGGGCACCCAAACCGTCTGGGTCGTATATTTTTAATAAATGTTTATATCTTTTTTATAGCTTTGCTTCAAAGACTTTGTCCTCTTTTACATTCTGTTTATGAGCCGGCGTTTCTCACGCTACCCCATGGCTGATACACTCCAAAGCCTTATGACCTTCAAGCTGGAAATGACTGTTTAGGTTGAGGAACAGCACAGGCTGTGCTGACTCGGGGACACTGCCATCTGGACTTGCAGAAGCAGCCCATGTGGTCCTCAGCCCCACCAGCAGCTAGTTTATCCCAGCCCTTCTTTTGAAGGAGCTGCTGTTTGTGGGCAGAGTGACAGGGCCCCAGACATTAAGGATAATACCCTTTTCAGAACCCCGGTTTAGTTTAATATTTACTACAGGGAATATTTCCTTCTGTGCACATAATCCTGAAGCTCTGGCTTGCCACATATTCTTACAGCAATAAATCCCTGGGGCTAGTTATAAAAATGCAGAAATGGTTTTGATCATGATGCAGTGGTGGTTTTCACCTCTTTGTTCTCCCAGCAGAAGGGAAGATAAACAAGGGATTCTCTTTTCCTTCTCTCTGCCATTGACGGTGTCGTAGCCTTTTTCCTCACTAAATTCAAATTGTAGAGGAGAGAGTCTCTCCAGATTGGGATGCTAAGAAAAACTCCTGCACTGCCAATAACTGTTTCAGAGGAAGGTGTCATTTGCTCATTTGCAGCATTTACCTCTTGCAGCATCCCAGGTGAGAGTTAGCCTGGAGGGCAGGTCTCTTTACTTATATGGTACAATATTGTCCATGTAACTACACTGTTCACAGCTCAGTTTAAAGACCAGATAGATAAATTCTGTTCAGAGTATATGCCTTCATAGACAGCATGGGTATGAATATCCTTTAAAGAACAGTCGCTTAACTCTGTAAGCCAATTAAACCAAATCAAATAAAAGCTACTCTTATTCCAAAAGAGCAACATTAATCATGTTTATTTTCTCAAATTTCCACTGCATACATAAGATACAGTATTCTTACGTCAATATATTGCCCCTGCAAGTAAAAATATCTTTATTAGCATGTTCACGGTAAAGCTCATTCTTTTCTTTTGTTTACATAACCATTTAAGCCATTCCTGGGTGTTGGAACTTGCAGACAGGCTATAAATAGACTTCAACCCCTTCCACAATAAACATCTACCCAACTCAGAGACACTGGGTCATTCCTCTATATAACCACCTGCTTTTATTTTCAAATCACATAAAATCACACAGTGCTCCAGCAGACATTTATCTCTTGCCTACCCACATTTTACAGGGGGCTGTTTGTTTTGCTTTTAAAAAACACGTACACACCCCAAAATGAGCAGCTTTCAGGCTAACAGAGCACATGGTATGAAGCTCACCTGGAGCTCTACCTCAAGCAGAAATGTAAGAACAAAAAGCCATTCAACCCAACACAGAGTTTTAGCAGCAGGTCAAGCCACCATGCAGCCATCTAGGAGGCTGGCTCCAATGCAGGACAGATTTGCAGAAGGATTAGCAATAGTCTAGAGGCCTGCAGGAAAATAGTCAGCTCCCAATCCTTCTGAGAGGAAGCTGACTCAGAATCTGACTATTCTAACTTGGAAGCTGCTTTTTAATACAGTTGGGTTTTTTCTCCTGCTTTTTCAAAGTCTGTTTTGAGACTAAATGAAAGCTTTGAAGCAGCGCTGAATCTTAATGGGCATTGCACGTGCACAGGAAGCTGCTCACTGCCAGACTATAGCTGCTCTTGGGAGCTGCTCAGAAACATGTACAAACCCTTTTCTATAGAAGATGGTTAAAGCAACCTTAAATGCTTTTTTTGTTTGCTTGTTTGCATTTGAAGCAACTGACTCCACCAGTCAAAGAACATCCTCTCCATTGCAATCAATCTCCCTAGAGGAGAATAAAACCGCTGGATCAAAAATGAAGACAGGCACTAAACCATTGGTAGAAGTCCAAGCATCTTTGTGGCAGAGATAAAACCAAAGCAATACAAAGCTCAGTCCTGTTTGTTCCCTCCCTCCAGAAGAGTCTTCAGTCTTAACAGGAAATGTTATAGCCATCTATCCTGTACCCAATCTGAGGAACACACATCTCCCAGGTGAGGGTCAGTGTGAAGTGAGGAAAATGCACTTAGTGAAGACCCTGGGTTTGGTCTACAAGCAAGAGCAGAGGAGAGGAGGTACAAAGCTCCCAGGAGAGTAATCAAGGCTGCCTAGCACAGGATGAAACTCATTTCCTCTTTAATGAGCTGCTCCATTCCCAAGAAATATCACTTTTTTTTTTCCTGCATCAGCTGCACTAACTGACGATTGTCTCCCAAGTTCTTTCCAGAGTACAGGCATGGCAGAGCAGCTTGGGCAGGCCACCATGCCTGCAGTACACCCTGCAGAGATCACCTTGCCTCTATTCCTCATCCTGTGCAAGCTCAGCCTTCACACTCTCCTGGTTTCATAGGAGAGCTGGGGCTACTTGTACCTTGGCAGTGATTTACACCACCACCATGACAGTGGAAATTCAAAGAGACCAAAGGTCTATTCCTGCTTTGTAGTTCATGCAGGGGTGTTCATACATGCCCCAGCATGCAGCATGACTGCAGAGGTGTGGGACAGGCCATCTCATAGGAAGGACCTGGCACACCTGAGTTTTTCCCAGAGATGTTTTGTTTACTTTTCAGAGCAAAAGCAGCCCCCATGAAGCTCCCAGCTCCTGCTTCTCAGCCTCTTCCCTAGCTCCCAACACTGAAGGGAATGGGCAAGACTCAGCTCTGAAACTATATAAAGAAGCCATTACTGGAGATATTTTCTCCTACTTTCTTACAGACTGGAGAAAAAAAACAAAACCACACAAACGAAAAAGGAAACAGTGATATGTTACAGACTCCCACAAATCTTTCTGAAAACTCAGTGGCAGAGAGGGACTCTCCCAGCACAGCACTTGAGCCCTAGACCACCTTTCCTCCCATTGAATCAATCATCCCTGAAATCTCAACTCAACATCATTGTTCAGCAATGAGGGATTTGCTTCTTTTAGGGTTGATGTCCTGAATTTTATGCTGAGGGTTCACAGAGGGCAATTTGTTGACAGAGAGGCTGCAAATCTGCACGTGCACTTCTGCACATCAGCCATTTAAAGGCAGTGTTTTTAATTTAGAAATCACCCCAGAACTTCATGGAGGATGAAAGCACTGAGGGAGTGACCTCAAGCAGCCCTGAGAAGTAGAATACTTGTATCAGCCAAGAGATTTACGGCAGAGCAAGGACGCTTTATGCTAATCTATGCCTGTCAGAAATCACTGGCTTCTTCCACTTTTCAAAAGAATTAAAACTTCAAAGTTTCAGGAAAAGATATTTAATTGCAAAGCAGACATTAGCTGAAGCGACAGGAGAACATCAAGTCAAGGCTCTGAGCCCAAATACCCCTGCTTCAATGTATTGCGTAGCAAAGAGAAGCTGCTCTGACAGACAAACCAGAACAAAGACAATTTCTCTTCACAGATGACAGCTCTGAGAAAGCCCGGGCTGCTGTTTTTCTGTCCCCATTTACTAAGCACATTCCACTGTTCATCTGGCCAAAGCATTTTCAGTAATGCTCTGGAGTCAGCATTCCTGATAATTGAGCATCCGTCACAGAGGTGAGTGAAGGGATAGCACCATGGGCTGGAGAATGCAGTAGAGAGCAGAGCAACTGCAGCACTGCTCAGAGACAGAAAATGAGGGACTCAGTTGCTCCTTAAGATGGGTACAAGAAAAAAATTAAACAGGGAACATGCCCTGGCCTAATATTGGAAGGCTGGCTCTGTGGTTTGTACTCAAATCAGAGGCAAGACTTAGTCTGGCACCTGGAAATGGACTATTGGAGCAAATGGACCCTCACTTAGCTGCATTATCCATGGCAGATACTGTACTCTTAGCACTGCAGCTTAGGAGGCATCTCCCCATTCTGCATAGGCAACCCTATGTCTCCATAAGTCTCCTGAAGGATCTTGGCACGCAGTTGCTTGAAGAAGGTGGTGAGAAGCCTTAGTCCCAGTCCCCTGCAGGTAGCTGACAGCAAGTAAGACATCTAGGGGTCACCATTTACATTGGGCTGAGGGTAAGTGCTTAGGCAGGCAGAAGGGTGCTGCTGGCACCCTTCTCAGCAGGGTGATAGAAGAAGGAAAGAAGCTTGGCTGGAGGTCTGAACAGGACATGTGGTCTTGTCTATACCTAAAGCAAGCCAAATCTGGCAAGGTTAAACTGAAGAAAAGGACATTTGCATTTTTGTTTCTGACATCAAGGTCTAGAAGGGACCACACAATGCTACCCAGCATCTACCTGCTTCACAGCAGGATGTCTTCCACTTCAAAGATTCCCGGTAAGCATGTCTCCTAAAACAGTTCTCCTAAAGGTTCTTGCAAAACCTCCCACTGCAACATTGGCTTGATCTCCCCAGGAGTTGTTCCAACACCATACTGTCTTTGTCATACTATTACAGTTCTGTTTTGAACTGGTTGTGGCAGCTTGATCCATGCTGTTGAACCTTTTGGATTCTCTTGCAGTCAATCAAGCTTAGCTAAAGACACAGGAGGCTCAGCTAGGCGTGGATGTTGCAACATGATGAGTTCCATGAGCAGGTACCACCACCACACTCACGTGTCCCACATGCAGGGACTGTCCATACTTACTCACAGGCAGATTTCCATTGTCATATCTGAATGACTATGCATTTCATGACCTTCATCTCACTCATGAAAACCTCAAAGGAAACCACACATCAACTTTTAAGATCCCTCAAAAATAAGTGTAAAAAGTTCCTTTTCACCAATTTTGTTAATATGATTGACACTAGAGATCCACTTTGCTATACAAGCCCACAAAAACTCTTATAACTATGATGTCCATCTACCATACAGAAGAAACTGATCCCCAGCAGACCACTGTATCTAATTCCACTTCAGTTAAGAAAAAAAAGTATTTTTTCTGATGCCCATCTCTTAATAGGCACAATGCCAATCCATATGCTTAACAAGGTTTCCAGGCAAACACAGTAGCTGTTTAAAGAAAGAACTAGGACAGATTATTTTCTCCCAAAGAACTCGGACACCCCCATAACTTTAGAACAGAAGTGTGTACAGCAGCTGTTGCTCATGAACTGTTTGCAAACTAACAGGGCCATCACACAGGTACATATGATACACACTGACCAACTCTTTCACTGATACAATCTTAATTGAAAAAAAATCTATAGACATGTAGAGGAGTATAGGGTGAAGAACACAAGTGTCAGGGGTTTGAGAAGCGAGTGGCAGCAGAAGTTCAAAGCTCCCTGCAAATAATTTGTGACTTGAGTGTAAAAGATTCTAAGCTCTATTTCTGAGCCAAGTCCCAGAGCTAGTACTGATGACATTCAATTCATCCTTAGAGTAAAAGAGTCTAATATCAAATTTTAAACCCCCAAAACATGAGATAACTGAGGATTTTCTAAGACTTGTACAAAATAAAATTTATGAAACAGATAACAAAAGCCATCCATCTTCATTTATAAGTCATGGCTTTTGCCTTTGTTAGATTTAATTGCTTCCCCTGTGGCTTTAAATCAAGGGTAGATTCTATTAAAAGTAATTACTTTGCCATGCAGCTGGCACACCAAAGTTGCTTGATAAAGGTTAATCTACTAAGTGATGGCAGCTACTAAATGAGGATGATGATTTCCATTAATAATTTCATGGTAAAAATGATGAGAGAATTTACACATACATTGACAGGATAGCCACAGCAACAGCTCTTGGGTGTCTTGTATCCAGACATAATGGCCCCAGCTAAGCAGTGTGCCAGGACATAACAAGAGGCTGTTAGCATGAGGTCTCGCTGCAGATGCCAAGCTGAGGGCAGCCATGGACCAAGAACTGTCAGCTTGATCATTGCCCACATGGTTGACACTCACACTTAGTCCCAAGGATGTGTAGACTGCACTGTAGTCTGCCAGGCTAAGGGTTTAGTATCTTGCTGCTAGTCCAACATCAAAGCAGTATCCCCCAGGTGATGCATTCAGTCCAAGGCATTGCTTTTTAGTGTTTTGGTTTTGTTTTGTTGGTTTTTTTTTCCCATGGGACTAAGTCAAGTTTCTGTTGAAACAAAAGCAGGGGCAGGGGGCTCCTAATAATCATGAGATGAAGTGGGACAAAATGCAGGTGGAAGGGGTGTGTTTTATACTGCTTCAAAAAAAAAAAAAAAAATCTTTTTCGTTTCTGGTCTTCCTCCCACAGTGTCTCTTCTCTTCTCTCTCCAGATTGCAGCACACCCAAGTTCTGCAGCATTCTGGGCAGAAGGCCACCGGTGTCATACAAAATAATGGGAGAAAGGCTAAAAGATCAAAAAAGTACTTCCCCCTGCCCTTCTCCTCCCCCCTTTCAGCAGTTTGAGAGTGTACTGGAAAACCTTGCTATTTCTCCCACTCCTGAGCTCAGCATCCATTTATGCAGATACAGCATTGCCATTCGTTCCAGGCTAACTCTTTAGCCACCAGTGGTCAACCCAGGATGTAGATGTCCAGTGCGTGTTTAGACAGTTTTAGAGTAAGTCAGATGTTTTCATGGTTTTAACTATCAGCTCCTGGAAACACTGAACCTGAAAGCTGCAGACATGTCATAGAAAGCTTGAACAGGTCTCTCAATCGCCAAGTTTTCCACTGTAAATCCCAAATGACTCAAAAATTAGGAGCGCAAGCAAAAAGGTGAGAATTAGAAGCTTAACACAGTAGTTATTTTTAGTATAAAACCGAGAGTAACACCCTGCAAGGGACATGTATACGTGTTCTATCAATAAAGTAAAAAATCCAGCCTACTGCACACACCTGCCCGTCTGTGAAGGGAGCTACCATCTGTGCGTTAGAAGGGTTATTTTCCGCATGGGAGGCCAGGGATAGGGGAAAATAAAGTCCCAGGCTGCTAGCAAATGCAGTCAAAAGTGCAGGGTGTCTCCTATTTCAGCAAGCAAAGGTGGTCCACATGGAATGGCTCCAGGAGAGGCGTCTGACAGAGGGAAGTGCTGGCTTTCCAGGCTTATACTACTAACCCCCCTTTCAGTGCACTGCAGGCAGCCAAGTGAGAGCACAGCTTCCCCACTCTTCATCCCAGGTAGTCATCACCAGACTATTGCCCAGAGTCTCCTCTGCACACCCCAGCAACTTCTTGACAGCATCCTCAGGCTCTGTGTGAGCCTAAGAAATGGGACAGTATGCCTCCAGCTCAGACCTATCCACTCTCAAAAGCACAGATTCCTGCCATAAACCTGCAGAAACTGGTCTGAAAACTAAGGAGTGTTACCAAATGGCAGACCCTCTCAGCAGAGACTGTGTCTCCCACAGTCACCCCAAGGAAACAGCAACAGTTATAGACCTAAAAGTGCCCAAGAGCATTGTATAAAACCAAACACTCCCCCTGAATTGGAAGTATATTGGTTTTTTAAGGACATTTTAGGTAGTGGCAGGAGAGTGCAAGGAGTTCAAGCACAGGTTGCCTTACACCTTCCATGAGCAGGGAAAACAAGCATATCTAAGCCAGCAAACATTCATGTGTTCTTGGACAGCACATGTCAAGACTAGCTACTTTCAGGGCAAGGAGTGAAGCTGCAACTTTTGAAGCCATTGGTGCCCTCGTGCCCATCAAGGTCTCCCTGATCCTTGATTTCTCTACAGAAACAAACTTCTCTGCCTTGCCCTTGTGCCTGAGACAAGGGATCAGCCAGGGCCTTGTATGCTCTCCTCGGGTCAGAGGCAAATAATGCAGGGCTACAACTACCTCTAGATCAAATTCTACTGAAAAGTCATGGAAAGCTCAAATATTTCTGGGACCATAAAGAGAAAGCAGTTATTTATTCCTGCAGTTACACCACATGAGAGCTGAAAAGGTGTTACATTGCTGCCAGCTTAGCTACACATTCAAAAATAAATCTGTTTTCTTGGTGATGGTGAGAGATTGCGAGTCACAGAGGAAAGCAAAAGAAGAATGGAAAGCTGGCAAGTGAGAGATATTTATTCAGACTATGGTTGTCAGAAAGGTCTTTTCCAATTAAGAGCTATTGCCCATAGGCCACCGGGCGAGATGAGGAGCCTTGTCTACAAGGTAGCAGAGGCACTTGAAAAAGTACAGATGCTCCTCACTGTGGGTCAGGCAAAGCAGCTGTGCAGTGACAGCTCGCTTTTAGCACACACAGGATACCCTGGCATGAACCTCCACTTGTGCAATTGAGCAACACAGCATCACTTCCCTGCAGACTCAGCAAAGGGCAAGGGCTGTGTCTGGGCTCCTGGTGAGCAGTTTGCTGTATAATTACATGAGGAAACAAGCAGCAATTTCACCAGAGTCCTCTCGAGTTTAATCAAGCCATTAGCAGGTAAATGAAGTGGTCACAACCATCCTGTCACAGTGCTGCTGCTCTGGGGAAAACATTATGGAGAAGATGACTGACCACCCTGGGGACACAAGAGGAGGATGTTTTGAGGAGGAAAGAGGATCAGACCCCTTTGCACAGTTAGCAAGTGAAGCAATCCCTGGTGCAGAGATCAAGTTTAAGACAAGGCAGAATGGTCAAGACAAATTCATAGGCTGACTCAAATTGCAATCTCTGGAAGGGCTAAAGTGGTGTTTTAAGGCAGTGTTTTAGTATGACCAGTTGTATGGATAACAGTCATAACATTAGAGTTGAGACATGAACATATCCCAGTCCCCTGCCCAACATTTGGTTTTGGAGGTTCAGGTTTTGGGGTTTTTTTGTTTGGGTTTTTTTGTTTGCTTGTTTGTTTTTTTCTTAGCATTACCTGGACTTTCCAAAATGGAGAGAAAACAGTGACCCATGAGAGACAGAAAGAAAGCAGCAGCTTAATCATTCTTGGCAAGTGCAAAGAGCTGGAGAAAAGGCAAAGGACAGTCTATACCCTGTTTCGGCTCACTGCAGCAGCATGCAGTAGCTGAATGTGTGGACAATGAAGGCCAATGGATCAGAAGGGTATCTTTTCTGCAAGGCTGTAGTAGCCTTCTAAAGGCAAAAGAAAAAAACCCCAATGTTATCTTTTCAAGTTCTGCTTCTTGACTGAGTCAAAACACAAGTCACCAGGGGTGGAAGAGGAGGATCAATCGATCCACTGCTATTAACTTCTGCAATGTTGATGAAAGCTTTCCAGAAGATGGGGGTGGGGTGGTTGTGCTTCATTCTCTCCTGCTGCCCACCTGGGCAGGAGGAATTTGAAAGATGCAGACTGGGACAAGGCTGAAAGCAGCTGCAGAAGTAGGTGGAGTTTACCAGAACCAAGCTAACACTGCTACAATCTCTCAGGCTTTGTGCAAGCTACAACAGCTTTGGAAAGAAAATGTACACTCTGAGAGCCAACTCAGCTGTATCAAAATACCTTTGATCAGCATGTGGCAGAAATGTAAGATACTAGGCTTTGGATATGGCTCAGTAAGAAAGCTGCCCCAAAAGGGCTTCAGCCTAGGAGTGCATGCCCTTGCACAACTGTTTCGGGTAGCAATGTGAAATTGCATTGTAACTCAGGCTGGCGTAGTGTTGCCAAAGCCAAGGCATCCTGGTTTTCTTCTTGCAGTAATGAGAAAGTGGTGTCCTGGATTGTACCCCAGCATTATGGGTTCAGGAGTTCACCTCCACTTGGCACATCCCGGCATCATTTGCCAAGAGAATGCCTTAAAATATTCTCAACTCTCTCTCAAACTCCAGATTTGTATATGTGCATCCTCCTTAAAGGTAGAAGATTTATGGCCCCTATTTCTGGTGCCTTAAACCTAAAGACATGTTACATTTTCAAAGGAACCTGTTATTAAGAGGTTTAACATAAAAGGGAAAATAGGAGCTAAAACTGAATGCTTTTATTTCTTATTTTGATGGTCACCTTATGTGTAAAGCTCTTTGAAGGGCTATTAAAGAAAAGCAATCACTAGTATGCAAGTGGAATATTTCTTTGTGCCATTTACTATGTCCGATATAGTTCATCCTGCTGTTGCCTAGTGCAGATAGGTTTGGTGAATTGCTGTGCCCACGTTATAGTTGGAGAAGGGAAGGAAAGGACTACAACGCATTACCACTAGCCCCAAAATAAATAATAACTAAAAGCCTTCTTACACAGTATTCCTTGTGAGAAGGAAATTATCTTGTTCCAGCACTATGGAGGCAACTGCTGCTGCTCTCGGACTCCACTGGAGATCAAGGGATCTCCTGCGATGAAGGGACTGATTTTAATGCAGGGGTAGAACCCAATGCAGGCAATGCTGGGGATACGGTATCTATGTGAGCTTTGCTGTGTTTATAGATACACTGTTGTAAACATGTTAAACCCTCTCTGTTTCTACAGACAGAACAAGTAACACCAAAAAGACAATGTGTACTCACAAAAATCTCCTAGGCTACCAGGGATAGTGTGGAGACTTCCATAACTACACACAGGTTTGCAGGCCTGCATTTCCAGCAGAGCCCTGCAGATGCACAACCAGCACATCTGAGATCATGCAGAAACACAAGTGTTAAAGTAACTCTTTTCTCAATGTGCCCACAGTCACCAAAGCGTCACTAGATACCAACTGCTGACATCAGAGAAAGAGAAAAGGAGTTCAGAGGAAAAACAAGTGCAAATATTAAAACAAAACAAATTACATTATTTCATCTATCTCCAGTTTAAAAAAAATCCCTGGAGAAAATGCAAGACTAATTGCAGTCTAGTATTTCAGTCTCTCAAACAGACCCCTGAGCCTGGACCTCAACAGTGAATCATCAAGAAAATATGCTGCTTTAGCAGTGTCTGCCACAGAAAAACAAAACAAAACAACAACAAAAAAACCCAAGCAACAACAAACCCCTCAAAATCAACAATAAAAAACAAACACAAAAACCAAACAAAGCTAAAAATCAACAGCCCTTCAGATCCTCAGCTAGAAACAGAATATTAGAATGCACTAGAGCTCCCTTGTCTTCAGTCTCTTCATAAACCAGAATTAGAAAGAGTACATCCAACCTCACAGTAACTTTTAAAGTGGGATGCTCATGACTGTTGAAGCCAAAATTTAGAGTTACCCAAAAGCAGAACCTCTGACTCTTCACAGTTTTAATTGGTTTCAGTCCCAACAGAAATACTTCTGTAAGCGTGAACATCAGAAGCTGGCTGCCACAGAGAGACAGAAAAGAGGCACAGAGCAATTCTAGAGAGAGACCAAGCCATGGACACTTGAATTATGGATTCTTTATGGCTCCTTTACAGTCACAATAGGACTTACTGAATTTGAGTGACCTTCAGTGACAAATATACATAAACTAGATTTATATATTTTTTGCATTTTTAAAGGTAAAAGCTTTGTACTTCAAAAATGAGGCAGTGAGGAGAAACTAAAGAGAAAGTGGAAAAAAATGCCTGCTCATACCCCCCCTTTTATTTTTTTTAAATCAAAGTGTTTTTTTTCTCCACTGAGGTACCAGAAAATAAAGATAATTGTTAAAAAGCTGAATGAAGCAAAAGTTTTGTGGAGGTTCACATGTGGATTTGACCTAGATACAGTTAACTTTCTTGTGATTAATTCATAGGTTATAATTTTATACTAGACTGCTCATACTCTAGCTCTAAAACAAATTGAACAGTGTCATATTACTGTCTCATACCCCTTGATACATCACTATAGTATCTGAGCATTTTAATTATTTGAATCAGACCATGATTCAATAATTTCCCTCTGAATCCTGCCACAAAGCTGAGTTTTCTTTCATGCCTTGCAAACTGCATTAGATAAAGGGACTGGGATACTAAAGGAATATTAAACCTTTTGCCAGCATGTGAAAATCTGTGGGAGGCTGCCAGGTGCTTATGCCCACACTGTATGCTCCACTCCACCTGAAGGACTGTTTAAAGCTCTTAAAGCTAAAAAAGCAGGTCAATACGGATTTAAAAAAAAAAAAAAAGAAAAAAGTACAGTTGAATAGGGACTTTGCTTCTTGAGAGCTTCAGACTCATGGGTTTTGCTTGTTCCAAAGCAGGAAGTCAAAGTACCAAGAAAACTCCAAACGCTCACTAAGACCTGTATCAGTTGTCTTTTTATTCATTTAATTATTTTTATTTTAAACACGCTGCATGTAGTCTGTCACCCCTTTCCTGTGCCACCTGAGATATCCTTCCAGACCTCCTACCCATGAGAAGGCACCTCCTTGGGATCTCTGGCCTGGCCTGACCCTACCTCAGCAAACTGGTAAATAGAAATTACAGCATTTAGGTGACCATCTATGTCTTTATGACATCAGCTGGCATATGTACGCACAGAGGACAGAGGACATGTCCCAGCACCTGGATTTATTTTATTCTTAACACAGCTACCTGAAATTGCATAGTCAGCTTCTCTTACCAACAGGACCAGCAGCAGGCCAAAGATAAACATTTGCAGTATATACAATTGGGAAGAAGTGAAGTCATTTTTATTAGAAAAATTGAGCTTCCTTAGACATGGATTAATTTCCTACAAGATACAATCTCCAAGACGTGAAAGTGAGGAAAATGCTCTGCCCTTCCTGACAGGTTCCCGAGTGATATATTTTTGCCACACCTCAGGCGAACTTCTCACTCAATTAGATGAAAAAACAATAAATTAAAGCATTTCTGCCAGGGCAGAGTTAACCTAAGGCTGGTTTGAATTAAAAACCCTGCTTGAGAGATGTGAACATCTAATCACACTGTCTTTCTTAACCCTACTTGAGCTGGCTGCAGAGATTTCCTTAATTTTCACCAATAATCTTCCCCAGTTCACCTTTTCTCACCTTTGATTGTTTCACAAATATTTTCCTGGTTACCTGAGCAGTGAGAGCCAATTTATGAGTTCCCTGCAGCAAATGACTGGCTCCACTGCTCATCCTCCAGACACACTCACTTACTCAGATCACTGAACCTGCCAGCAAGGAAACAACCCTCTGCCAAAGCACTATCTGCAAGGGTGGCTCACTTGACACATCAGTTTTTCTGGCAGCCTTAGGTTTGCTAAAGATCAGGGTCTTCCTTGCTAGTTGGGTCACCTGCACTAGGAAAAAAACCCTCAAAATCCACACTCTGAATTCACAGGAGCCTCTTCTCCTTCTTCCCTCATTGTCCCAATGTCCTCTTCATGAATGCAGCCTCCCAGCATGCTGGGTTGCATCTACAAGGTCATCACCAGCAGAGATAAAGAAGTCATTATCCCAGTCTACTCAGCATTTGTCAGGCCACACCTGCAATATTGTGTTCAGTTTTGGTCCCTACTATACAAAAAAAAGATGTGGGCACATTGAAGAGAGTCCAGAGAAGGGCCACAAATGTGATCAAAGAAAACCTGAGAAGCCTGCCACATGAGGAAAGGCTGAGAGAATTGGGTTTGCTCAGCCTTGAGAAAAGAAGACTTAAGGGAGACCTTATCACCACATTCCAGTATTTAAAGGATGGATACAAAGAAGATGGAGACTCCCTTTTTACAAGGAGTCACATGTAAAAAACCAAAGAGTAACGAATACAAGTTCATCCTGAGGAGATTCTGATTCGACATGAGGAAAATTTTCACAATGACAACAATCAGCTGCTGGAATAATCATAGAATCACAGAATGATATGGGTTGCCAGGGTCCTTAAAGATCACGTAGTTCCAAGAGCCCTGCCATGGGCTGGGACACCTCCCACTAGACCAGGCTGCTCAAAGCCTCATCAAACTTAGCCTTGAACAATTCCAGAGATGAGGAATCTACAACTGCTCTTGACAACCTGTTCCAGTGTCTCACCACCCTTGCAGTAAAGAATTTCTTCCTAATATCTGATCTAAATCTACACTCTTTCAGTTTAAAACCATTACCCCTCATCTTATTGTTATACTCCCTGATGAAGAGTCCCTCCTCATTTCACCTATAGGCCCCCTTTAAGTACTGGAAGGCTCTATAAGGTCTCCCCAGAGCCTTCTCTTCTCCAGGCTGAACAATCCCAACTTTCTCAGCCTATCTTCACTGGAGAGGTACTCCAGCACCATCTTTGAGGTAAATGGTGGATTCCCCAGCACTAGACACTTTTACAATTCTGCTGGACAGGGTGCTGGGTCAACTTGTCTAGGCCATACCTTTGCCAAGAAAGGCTGGACCAGATGATCCTTGAGTTGCCTTCCAATTTGGTATTCTAAGATTCTGTGATTACCAGAGCATTCATTGTAAGACACAGAAGAAAGAGAATGCGTGAAGTGGTATTTCATTCTCTCTACTGTCTCCTGCACTGCTTGATGTCCCCTCTTTGGGTTAATAGCCTGGTATTTCTGTGGGTGTCTCCCCCAAGGCTCTTATGGTGAAGGTTCTACAAAACTACTCTGGCTCCTTTCCACAAGGAGTTCAAAGCCTTCCTAATCATCCTAGCCCACCATTTGCACTGCTATCTGTCTGGGAAATAAATGTATCCAGGCAAGCCACAGCAAAGATCTGTAGATATTTCCTCCAGGAGAAAGGAAAGCAATGGGGGGTAGGTAACTGATATCAAATAAGACAACCAGCTCACATAGGCATCTCCATCAATTTCATACTTCAGGTATTCACCTGGTAGTTTTGCCTTGCCCTACAGACAGAATTTTAGATAGAATAGAGGACAAAGTTTTTCTTCTTACTACTTTGTGCCCAGAAGGCCAAAATCAACATATCCCTGAAAACAGACTGGGACAGGTACTAAACAGCTGAAGAATGTACTTTCCCCTTAGGCAATATATATCTAGATGACATTTGATTATACTATTGGCAGATTCATTAGTATTTAGAAAAGCAAGTGTGGAATGTGAGCTTATTTTGAACAGAATCAACATTATGGCAGCCAAAGCTCATTAATTATGAATTTTATTAACTGCTCACTGAAACTTGCTCTGCTAGTACAGTGTAATTATCTGCAAAAGTGATGCTTTTGAATGAAGAAATAACATACTACAAAGTAACCCACTTCCTTCCTTTTCCAGTAGATATCCTGTATTTCTTCCAGAACAATTACTATACTGGGATAATCCTTAAGGTTCTTTAAGCATCTTATCAGAGTAATCACTGCAACAAGAAGTACTGAAGGACATAATCTAGCAAAATGTGAATGTGGAGCTCTGGAATGAGCTTTCCTGGTTGCACAGTAACTGCTGCACAGATACACCACACACAGAGACTGCAGAGAGCCAAAGTCCCAGCAGTCTGCTCTGCATGGTAATGCAGTCCCACTCAAACAGAGCTCTCCACTGAGAAATGTGCCGCTGAGCCTTCCCAGATTTGAAGCTGGTGGAATATTTGCTGCTGTTGTGCCACAGCTGGACTTTGATATAAAGACTATATGCAATACCACCCTATATTCCTCTAAGCTATGGACAGTAAATTAGGCACCAAACATTGTTACACTCACTCTTAGGATTTCTGTTTAAGTGCTAAACTAACAGAAAACAACAATCCACAGCTCTGCAGTGCACAGGCAACATTTAACATTAGAATTATTTATAGACACTGATTTTAATCAGCAAGCAAATCCTTTCTATTTAATTTCATGGTACATGCATACACAGAGGCATATATATACACCCAGACCTAGCTTTACAAAAGGAGACCAGCATGTTGCTAGCGATGAAGAGAACCATGCTCAATAGAACAGCATCTTCACATGAGATACTTTGTAAACATGCAAGTATAGAGCTCACAAACATACATGCTATTTGGGTAGTTTTATTTGAACAACTTACCAGCCAGCGTAATCAGCACATATAAATGCTGCACTAGTTATTTCACTGATAGCTTATTCCTTACACACAAACTGCTAACAGTAGCTTTTCAGACCAATTACTCTTCACATCTTACTACTCTCTGGTGTGTTTGCCCTTGCTTAAGTAACATTTTCCCTCAGTTACTCCAGCTGTGGCTGACAGGCTCAGCTGTGCCCATTGAAGGCAGCTGGGACCTTCACAGTGGCCCTCCTGCAGCCTCCCTGCCAGCTCCTAGGCACCAGCACACCTGCACCCAGTATAAATCGTTTATCATAAAGGATCAATAAAGATTCATCTGTATTCAAAGTACAGCTGTTGGGCTAAAACAAACCACTCTGTCCTTAGAAGTAATAAAGAATATAAAGTATTATCCCAACAGGTGCTAGTGAAGTAAAAATGGCCCAGGGAATAATGATGTGGGAGTCCTGGGAGAATTGGCTGAGATCCTCATTGTCCACTTAGGGTTTGAACACCAGGAAAGCTCTAAGTGCCTAACAGATGTTATACACCATTCAGATTAGGGAACTGAAATTATGACCTTCAAAGTTACATTTCTGTTAGACAGCAACACTGAAAATGTGCTTAGAGGTTTGCCTTGCCTCCTTTTTTACCCAGATGAAAGCATTAAGACAGTTGATTGTTACAGAGGTCAGGTTAATGTTAATGACTATGTAAAGAATTTCCGTTAATCAATTGCCAATGAATAATGATATTTCAAGGAACGTTTCCAGATGCAAAGCTGTTAAAGAATGTTTTAGTCGATGATCTGCATTACATTTCCTCCTAATCAAGTTGCCAGTGATATTTAGATTGGAATGAAAGAAGATAAAGAAGAATTACTCAAGCTGAGGTTTAAGTGAAACCCCTTTAAATAAAAGACATTTAAATGGCATGAGATGCCACATCCTACCCCAAAGCGGGAGAGAAGTACAGTAGGGAATCAAATTCGAGTTAGCAGTTCGGTGTCACTGTAGAGAACTATGGCAGTCCCTGCCTGGTGAGAGCATAAGACATAAAATGTGCTAAAATGAGATAGATTCACAAAATACCACCAAGCTACAAATAATGGCAAGTTCGTACTTGAAAGAAGCGACTGCAGAATGGGCAGCCATCTGTGCTTGCCTTCGAATACCCAGCCTGCCAAAGGCTGTGATTAATGCTGTCCGGACAGTTCTTTTCCTGTCTGCTGTCAGCAGCGCTGTCTGTTCCAAAGCCTGCCCATGGCACTAACAACAGATGTCAGTTCAAAAGTTTCCCTGAAGCTCCAAAGTTTGCATTTCAATTTCCATGTTGTAAGCTGTGTCACTAGAAGATATGGGAAAGATGCATTGGGGTTTTTTTGGGGTTTTTTTGTTTTTTTTTTTTTTTAATATTATCAGTCTTCTTCCTAGTATTTTAAGAAATAAGCTAAAAATGTCCACTTGGCAGCTTGTCTGTGCTGGGAGAAACCTCAACACAGTTACCACCAGGTGGGATGCTGAAGAAGCGGCACAGAAAGGCAGACATGGCTAGAGCTGAGCTGTCAACTCGAAGCAAGGATCTGACGTGTGTTGGCTCCTCCCTCACAGACAGCTCTCAGGAATGCTCCGTACTGCTGTTTGGGTAAGATCACAAAGTTTGTGCCTCTAATTTTCTTGCAGTTATTCTTAAAAGGCACCACATATCCCATTGGTATTGCTGTTAAAATATAGGAAGTATCCTGAAAAATCTCTCAGCATATATATTTCCTAATTACAATGCTTTCAATTTGCTTTTCAGTTTGTTGACACAGCATTGTATTCGTTATCACGGCTTCAAGCCCAGCCACATTAGATGACTTGTTCAAGCCCATGTTTCAAGGCAGTGACAGGCAGAATTAAGATTCAGCTATGCTCTCCATTGGCACTTTTCCAGGGAGAATTTCACAACCCTCCCAGACAAATACAAAAGAGTACAAAGAAAAAATCCACCACAAAACAGACAGCTGAGTAGGAAATAAATAGTCCAGAAGTACAGCAAAAGCTTCTGCATATTTAAAATACCCAACAGCTAAGCTGCATTACCAAGCCTCAGTAAGACCTTAAGGAACACGCTTAGTTATTTTAGCTTAGAGGAGTAGTCATCACAGAAGCCTGACAACAAACTTTTGTATGAAAATGCCTCTACAAAGCCACTGATAGCTGTCAAGTTCGAAAGAAAGCAGCAGGAAAGCCAAGAGCAAGATAGAGCTGGTGTTAAAGTTGAGAGTTCCTGGTAAGTATCTTGTAGTGCAATTGGTCGTTGCTGTTAATTAAAACGTAGTATAATAAATATAAATCTCTAATTTGAGTAGCCAGTCTGAGCATTAAACAAGCATTTGGCAAGCAGAAAACCATCTCTAGCTCAATGCATTAGAGAAGGGTCTTTCTCCAAGTACACAGTTAGATGGCTGCATTAACCTCATCCTGCCCAGGTCTTCAGGAGATAATATCATCTTGGTGCTAAATTTGAAAGGACACGAAGAGTGCCAGGGATGCTGAGTTTTGTTCCTTTCTTAGTGATGTCTTCCAGAAAACTTCTGCAAACTGTGTCAAAACCCTGTTTACTGTCTGCCAAGACACCCACAAGACACAGAAACCACCTTCCCACCATTTCCAAGATACCACACTAGAAAACAGCCATAGGAGGCAAAGGTCTCAATATTGAATGAAATGAAGGAAAGAACAAGGATGTCCAAAAATCTTAAGGAAAACTGTGGGAAAGACTGGAGTTAGTCAAGTCGTCCAGAGGTTTCTACTCAGCAAACTCTTTTCTGAGATTGGAAAGGATTATGGACCATGAATTGACTCTGTTCAATTCTCTTTGGGGATCTGTACCTTAAGCACACAAATCCCACTGGTGTTTATTTCAGCCTACACAAGGTGATAACGGTATAGAGCCTCCTGCCTGCTTGCCAAGATCCTCTTGGAAAAACTGCTGAGGTCTCAGGCATATTTTACAACTCTTCATGTAGAAGGGGTCCTAGCATATCAAAGGTGATTTCAAGACTCCTGACATGCTGCTTGGCATTCGGGTCTTGCAGAATCCAAGTTCCCACAATTACTGCTGCTAAGAAAGCTTTTGAAATCCCTGTCCAATTCCACTTTATCACCTTGGCTGAAAAATGACAAACAGCAAAGCTGATTTTGGAACTACCAGTCGAGTTTGAAGGTAAAACTTTAGGGTAGCTTTTTTTCCCCACTTTTCTGTGACTTACTGGAAAATCAGCATGCAATCACATAACCCAAAACAGAGAGTTTACGTGTGACACAAAGTGGTTTGCCTTCAGAAAGCTGAAGTGGAATGGGGAATGTAAGTGTAACAGGATATTTGACAGTCACTCCTCAACACCATTTCCAGATAAGAGTAATTATAGGCATTACAGCTTGTTAGAGCTTGCCTTGACTTGACCTTCACAGTGAGACATGAGCTGGGAATGTCAGCACAGGATGGTGTTTGGTTTGTCCATGGGGATCAGCATCTCTACCAGCACAACAGCATTACTGACTTGTATTCAAAAGTCCTAGAATTTCTTGGTCTATATACAGGGAAGTTTGGTTTTCCAGAGGTAAATTTTAACTGGTACTTAACTGAGTGGTGAAAACACCTCTGGAAACCAAGCTAATTAAAGGGTGAAACAGGAATTGCCAGAAATTTATGTATTCATGGTCAGTCTCATTATGATCTCAACAATTTACAGAAGGGCTCCTGCCAGAGGGATAGGGAGTCCTGGCTAGGGGCAGTTTCCCCTACCTCCCAACATAACTAAACTGAATAGAGGGAGTGGTAGATGCAAGTGATGTTTTGCCCCATTCGACTGCCATTCCTATTGGCCTTATCAGGAGGCAACTGAAGGCAGAGTAATGATTCAGATTTCATGGGTTTGCTTGCTTTTTTAGAGACAGAACTGATTCAGACTACAAGATAAAAACTTATTTGGGGCAGAAAAATCCTGAAGGTTGCTGAAGACAGACAACCTGCATACTTGGTAGCTCTAGTGGTATTTTTACATTGAGTCCAACTCTGTCCCAGCTATTTACTGAAGTCACACCTCTGTCATCCACCCCCAAAAGTTTGAGACATGACCACTATTTAAACAGACTGTTAATACTATGAAGACTTTGGAGAAAAGTAACTGCCATGGGAAACTTCTGGGGGCTGTACTAGGTCAGAAATAAGACCCACCCATTGCTGCACACATTTGGTGTGAAAAGGCTAGAAATAAGAGAAGCTGTTACTGTGCAGTTGGAGACCAGCAACTGATGCTTACTGCCATCTGCCATTGACTCTCACCAAGATGGTGAGTGGCAGTTTTCCAAACACAGGGCTTCCACAACATCTCCAAAGCCACATCCCACACCCACATGTAACCAAGGTCAGCAGACACCCTGCACAGCCCAACTCCTCCTGTGAGCACAGCAAACCCTTTCTCAGGTCACAGCCTGGTAAAAACTAAATACTGCAGAAAGTGGGTCCTAGCAGCCCTGACTGGCAATGCAGTAGTAAATGCCACTGTTCACACTGGTACAATTACAGTCTGTCATTGATGGTTAAGGAAGGATGAGGAGAAGAGAGGTTCTTTTCTCCACTTCTGACTGAAGCAATCAATGAAACTTCCACTTTTATGCAAAGAACATTCAGCTTTTAATTCTGATGAATGTAGAGAAAGTTAAAAATATACATTTAGCCTCATCTGCTTCTCAAGTTTCTGAGCCACAGGTCAAATTTTAGTGCCTGCTTAAGTCATTCTCAGCATAATGAAATAGGAAGCATATCTGGATAGGCAGGAGTAGAAACACTACAGCAAATGTTGTTCCTGCTGTGGAAGGGGCATTGATTACTCCAGCCTGGATCTTCACATTTCCCCCTATCTCCTTGTATCAAGGTTAGGATCAAAGCCATTTTAAGGAGCCAATACAGCTCCACCAGTCCTCTCCTGCTGCCTTCTTCCAAGCACAGGTCTTGCTTTCTAACAGGCTTCTTACTAAACAAGCTGCTATTCCGTTCAGCCTGAGTAATTTAAAATCAGAGAACACAAACAGCAGCACACACACATGCAAGATAAGGTATACACTTCAAGGCTCTCTAATTCACCAAAGGTTTTGGAAGCATGCTCGAGAGATAATGTGGGAGCTGTTTTTGAAACCGTCACCTCACTTCAACTTTCACCCGCTTCCAGTCCCCGCTCAGTGAGTGGCTCTGGATCAGCAGCATTCTTGCACGCCACATTAATTTCAGCATCTCATTAGCTCATTCATTTTTCACTTGGATGCCAGAAATACAGAATGTTCATTTACATTTGGCATGACTAAAGGGTATTCTTCATGTGTTTTCGTTCTCCACATTCCTCCAACTTCTGGCTTCACCTTCTCTAGTCTCACTTTGCTCTTACTGTCTGAATTCCAGGAGCCTCTAGGGGCACCGCCAATTCACAGCAGCTGCTAACGTACTCCTAGCACAGTAGCAAGGACCATTTTCCTACAGAAATCCTAAGCAATCTCCTTCATCACAGCTGGTCTGGTGCAAAGTGGAAGTATCAAGTTTCCACATGGGAAAGAAAAAATAAAACTTGAAGAGTATTGAATCTGATCTTGGCTGAGTCAGATGTTTTGAGGTCAAGATTAAACTAAAGTGCCTGCAAAAATAGAAGGACTGGTTTTCAAAGAGCTCTCAGAAAGAAATTTAAAGGTGGGAAAATTGTCAGAAAATGAAAATTGCAAATAGGCTCGATCAGTGGTATTTTTCTGACTGGACACCTGCTGTTTCCCAGAAATAAGATAGGAACTTGAAGAGTTTAAGGAATCTGTCTTACACTAAGAATAGAATCTATACATTCACTTTGATAGACTAAATAAAAATATTAACTGTGGATTTTAGAACAACCTAGGTAAGGCTAGATACAGCAATGCAGCATAATAAGAGATAACAGAGACAAGAGGAAACAGAGTGCTACGTACTTCCAAAGATCATGGCCAGGTAGTCAAGGGTTTGGGGAAGAAGTTCTCTTAAGATCTAGAAGCTATCTAACAAAGGCTATTACAAATGAGAAAAATCTGCATAAACAGGAGTTCAACATCCATTCCATAACAAAAGTCCTTTTCATCTTCTTTTGTCGGGCAGAAAGCATCTGTGAGCTCTGTGAGACAGAGGTACATCTGCATCATTGTTTGGAGTTCAGCTTCTTATGGAGTCCGGCTATGAAAACTCCCAGTTCATTTTGCCTCCAGCACTTTCCTGGCATTCAACTCCCTGCTATTTCAGCAGTACTACTGTCAAACTAAGCACTCTACTGTCTCATCCAGACATCTTCAAGAAGTAATTACGAATTGTTTTTTTCTGCCACCAAATATAGCCTTTGTCCAATAAGAGATGCTAGGAGTGTGCATCTCATGCAAAAATAGCATTTTCTGATTTTCAGTCAGGGCACTGTGATTACTCTACATGTTTACAAATCTTTTGGAAAAGGAACCTTACCCAGTTCTGACTGGCATATCAAAAAAAAAAAACTCTTTCCAAAAAAAAAAGCTAGGTCTACATCACACATATTGCAGACTGTGTTCTTAAAACACATTTTTTTCTGAGAAAACATGGCTGATTTTTCCCTCATCAGGGAAAACAAAACCAGGAGGAGGGTAAAAAGATTCTTTACTCCAGATACCAACTGAAGTACTGGCAAGTTCCAAAGACTTGGAGGTTTTGTTCAATGAGCCATCCTGCTCAACTCAGTGTGATGTGACGTGGGGGCATTTAACACAGATGATGAATTGGGCCCAGATTTTTCTGTTCAGGAACAAGATCTCAGCCGCCTGGACTGAAGCAGCAGCTCACACAGCTAAGGCCCACAAGCAGCTGTTACTGCTGTAGTAGCTGCCAGGAAAGAAGAAAAGTGGGAGGACCACAGACCTGAGTTTGATTCAGATACACTAGTCTGGTTGAACTAGAAGCAGCCTATTTTTACCACTATCGAGAACATTCCTGCCCACCCCACAGAAAAAATCAGCCCTTTCAATCTAGCCCCAACCTTGCTTTCTGTTGCTGGGTGAGCCAAGACACTAGAACTTCTGTGATGGCTTTGGGTCAAGTGCCAAAATCATGAATGCAGTTATGCAAATGCCACAGTAACATAAACGTGAAGTGACAACCTATTAAGCAATCTTTAATTCTCAGTGTTGTAAAGGATTTATTAAACACTATATTGCAAGGCCAGAATGAATAGAGAAGTAGGAATTTTAAATAGGCTAGCAATCTCATTACACCCTCAAGTAAGACAGTTACCAACTGAACCCCAAGTATCTCACAAGATCAACATTGTTTCCTGTGTTGAACTCTAATAAGCCCTAAGGATAAATTCATTTGCCCACAGTCCAGATTCGTGATGTCTCAGACCATGTTCCCAATGCTGTAGCTGCACTAATGTCTCTTCCCAGCACCAAGGAGATGCTAGGTGCAGAGAGTGCAATTGTAAATGCATGTTGTGTGGATCAACAAAGCACCAAAGGCTGATGTGCAAAAGCATTTCAGTAAGGCTGAGAGGCCACCACTGATGCAGGTGCAATAGAGAATCTTGCACTGAAGTAATAATTGCAGATACAGTGTATTGGGTGTAAGTGGTAAGGCACTTCACCCACTGCTGGACACAACTGAGCTGGTGGTGCTCTAAGGATAACATAGTTAAGAATGGACAAAAAATGTCAGAGAGCAGTGAGGAGTGAGGGAAAAAAAGCATGTGAACACCAGGACTAGAGAAAAAGGAGAGTGAAGAGGTGCAGCCCATGGAGAGACTACAGGGGAGCAGGTGTTTCCCTGTAGGCCTTGGAGAGGTCCACTGTGGAACCAATGTCCATGCTGCTGCCTACCGAGAGCCCCACACCAGAGTAAGTGGTTCCTGAAGGAACTGACACCCATGGAGAGCCCACATAGAGGCAAGTTTGTCCTGATGGACAGCGGCCCATAGCAAGGACCACTGCTGGAGCAGGGGAAAAGTGTAAGGAGGAAGGAGCAGCAGAAAGGAGCTGTTATGTGCTGACCACAACCATCCCCAGTCCCTCAGGGGTCAGAGGAGGTAGAAGAGTCAGGAATGAAGAAATGATGATGTTGGATTTGGCAAAAGAGGAAGGGGGGGGAGAGGGGGGCAGTAGGGAGGAAAAGGTGCTATTTTAATTTTTGTATTTGTTTCTCACTATCCAAATCTATTTTAATTGGCAAGAAATTAAATTAATTTCCCCCAAGGTGAATCCATTTTGCCCATAACAGTAAATGGCAAATTACCTCCCTGTTTTTATCTTGGCCCATGAGCTTTTCCATTTATATTCCCCCCTGTCCATCAGAGTAGGAGCAACTGGGAGTTGGCCAAAGTCAACTCACAATATGTGGAGACAAAAGGACCTCTCGATCAGAAAACTCCTTTCAGGGATAGGCCTAATTTTGGTTTGGAGTTCAGTTTTTGTTCTGTCTTATCCTCTCCCTTCTCCTGTGTGTTGTTTCATGTTAAAGTAAAAGCAATGACAGTTGATTTTTCAAGCCTTGAGATACTCTTCTGACATTTTCATAATGCCTTTTACCTTGGAATCTGCAAGCAGCACAACTGGCTTGTTCACTGCCACTTTCAGGGGAGCAGTCATCACTGCCTTTCACTTAAAACCAAGAGAAGACATGGTGCAGCATGCTACACTGAAAATACCTTTCACTTGGAAATTTTTTTTTTTTTAATAAAAAAGCACATGGTTATTGTGAGAACAAGTAGCTGATGAAACCACCCTGACACTCTCTTTCAGCATACCATTTTATTTTGCTCTGTGCTATTTTCTTCTTATATTGTATCTTTTTTGAAAAGTTTTTTTTTTCATCCTTCACTTTACTCAATGAAACCTCAAATTGCAAGTACAGTCTGGCTTTTGAAACTGAATTCAGCAACTGTCAGGATTCCCAGTACCCAGAGATGTGTGTGTCATATCCAGCAGAATGTGTGTGTCATAATCTAGCAGGAAAAAGAGCATGAAGAGCAGCTGAGAGTTATCCCCTGAACTCCCAGCATCTCAGTGAGCCTGCAAGATATGCCCTTGTAGAAGCCAGGGTATGGTTGCAGATGAGTCTAAGAACAAGAAATTGGGCTATGACATTTCTCCTAAGGTTGTCAGGCCCCCAGACCTTATAGCAACACAATCTGGTAGGAAAACAAGGAAGACAACTTCCTTGTGTCACAAAATCTGTACCAGTACCAGCATGTGATGATGATAACACATCTTAGAGGTCTTTGATCTCAAGGGCATTCCAGCCTACTCAGTAGCAATTCAACATTAGATGGTTGGTCTTGATGACAAGACACTTGGTATCTTTCCATGCCCTGGAGGTTTCAGCTGAAGGCAATTACCTGATATCTCAGCAAAGGACACCTTTGCAGCAGAGGAAAGGCAGCAAAGTCTGGCTGTCCTGAGGATCCAAGTAATTCACACAGCTCCTCTGCAGTATCAGGGACAGCACAGATTACATTGAATGATCTCATTTCTGTCTCCTTGTTTTAATTTTAAAAAGATTTACGTTGTGTACATGGGAAAAACTTGACATTTGGACGTGTGCCTTTTGATGCTCAGCCAAAAAGAGGCATAATCACAGTGCCCCACTAGCATTTAACCATAACTTAGCCAAGCACATGGCAGGACTCAAAGCAAGTTTCCTCAGGGACAAACCATTATGACTAATAGTTCACAAAAATCCCACAAAATTTTGTTAAAGAGCCACCCAAACAGCCTTGTTGCCAGCAGGAGCAAGAGAAGGGAACAGCTCTTGTGTAACACCTCAATAGTTTCATAAGAGGTCTTTATCTCCTGATGTCAGTGCCTAGCAGGTCAGCCAAATTCACTGACTCATGACTGTGGGCTCACCAAATTAAGAAGTACCTGAAATCCACCTCACCATTTAAATGGTGCTGTCACTCAGTCCAAGAGTCTCATCCAAACCTTTGAAAAGGCATGCACTCCCCAAAAAGGGCCTTGCCATTAAGAAGAAAAGAATGAGCAAAGGACAGACACATAGGTGTTATGTTTTTAACATATATGGGTTTTTTTCTTAACCTTTGTCCAAGTCAGACCAGAACTTAGATCTAGCCTAGAGAGTAACCAGCAATGAGTTCTCCACCCGCACAAAAGGCTGAGTATGCCCCATTTTTGCAGCACAGCTACCCAGGACTAAATTCAGAACTGCTTAAAATCCCACTTTTAATCTTTTGACAATCCATTCCATGTAAGTTTATTGCCCTTGGAGAAATAAATGACCTTTCATACAGAGCAGGTTTTCCCTATGCAGCTCTCGGAGGCAACACAGGATTGGAAAAGTAGCTGCCTCTCTATTTAGAACAAAAGCAGGAACAGAACCCAGACCTGTGTTTCTCAGAATAGCACCTCTGGTATGAGACCATGCTGAAGAAGTCACTCATGTCAGAAAACAAAAGGTGAAGAAAGCTGGCATTTCTATACTGTTTCCATACAAAAGTGTCTTCCCAATCAGTGACAGCTGAAAAACCGAAGAGTGAAGAGGGAGAAGAAAATGTTTTAGATACTGAAGACAGAAACATTTATATCTATATATGTGTATGTGTGTACATGAACATGCATATTTATCTCCAGTCATCCCAGCCAGTTAGCATTAAATAGTCAGAAGCTACTGCAATTTCTGGGGAAAATGTCATCTTCCTGACTTTTGCTATAAGCTTGTATAGCAGGAGGTAGCTACTTGTAAGGACATGCTAGCCAAGGAAAGCCCACACAAGTGTCTGCAATTCTGGAAATAAAGAACCCATCTGATGGGCTCAAAGACTTGTGCTTTAAGCTAACTGCTAATGAACAAGAGTTTGATTGGCAGGAATGTGCACCGTAAACATTTGGACCTGAGCAACAGTGATGTATTTGTGTTTTTAACTGGCAAAACCCCCCCAAAACCTTGAGGGCATAGTTATGTCATTCTGAAGTCTGACTCTATTAATCTAACAGCAGATGCAAGGAGTTCCTACCAGCCACCTTCCAAGCTCTAAAATCTTCCCTGTCCAAGAAGTTGGTGGGGAGTGTAAACGTAGATCTATCTCTTATTTAGACTGACACAACTATCAACATGACAGATTAGCTGTTATTTGAACACTCTCACCAACATTCCACTTTGCTGAAATAAGTATCTGCCAGGAAAAAGCAGAATGAGATCTGAACCCCCAAGGTTGCTGCTGCCCCTGTCATTGGGAGCCCAAAAGACCCAATATACACCAAAAAAAACGGCTGTGCCCAGGTGCTCAGTGGGTGCCAGTGAAGATAAGAGGAAATACTAATGCATAAAATGAAATGGCTTCTTTTTCAAGCCACATGAACAAGAAAGGATAGCTGTACAGATATTAAATCTCAATACCAAATGATGACTAAATCCTCTGAAGAGGTCAGTAGCAAGGGGCATATTTTAGACCTCATGGGGTGCAATAAAGCCAACATGATGTTGCCTAGAGGGATCTACTTGTCTTCTGGGAGATGCTGCTTTTGCCATCTTTCCTCTACATCATTTACACCCACACGGCTCCTCTTAGTTTCTGTCTTTGGGATCCAAACAGTAATGCAATCCCGTGATAGGCTAATCACACCATTTCATTAATCATTTATTTCATCAATCATTTTGAGTCATTTCCCTAGGGCCACCCAGCCTTGCCTACAGCTGCCAAATTTCAGGCTCATTTCACCTCTAACCTAGTTTCAGAGCTTCCTTGTCTCCCTGCCTTTCATATTTTCAGCTCCTATTTTACTTGCACATTTGCACTGGCTGTCCCTGATCAGTGAAGAGCAGGATGAGGGGGAAGAAAAGTGTGGAGACAGACTTTTATTATTGTTTTTGCTAAACTCAGTGTCTTGGAACCAGATGGTGGCTGACTTGTTTAATTCTACTACTCTACAAGTGGACTCAAAAGAGCAAGTTACCTCAAACTGGGCAGCACTCCACGCTGCAAGTATCTACCAGTCTCTAATAATTGCAAAGCATTGGTTCACTCTATCCTCATGCAACAGCATGTCCTGTGGTTATGTTATATGGGATTAGTGCAAGGGAAACTGGCATAGATAATTGGCCCAGCGAGGCTCAGCCATTCAGAACACAATTTACCAAATCTGTAACAAGCAGCTGCAATATTTTTTAACACATTAGGGGCTGGGGAGGTGTTTTTTCAGAACACTAGCAGCACAACAGTCACATCTTGCAGTGCATGCACAGGGACAGCAGATAAGAGATAAGAAAGACAAGAGAAAGTCCTGACAAGATGTTCAGCTTAGCCTTTACTGAGCTCTGCCATGTATCATGGGCTGCTGAAGAGTAAATTTCCAACTCCTGGTGAATCACATATATGGGCAATGAAAGCCTTCATGCCTCCTTTTAGCTGAGAACCAAAAAGCAGCTCTTCCATGAAAACACAGATCTCTTCTGTTTCTCCTTCTCTCTAGAAGGCAAGAGGAGGCAAACGGACAAGAAACCCCCTCCTTTGCAAAATAGGCTCTTGGCTCCGACAGCTCCTAGATAGAACAAGCCCACTTCCCTACACCTTTGCATATAAAGGGTGGCAGATCTGAGAGTATTAAGGGTTGGAAGAAAAACACTGATACCAGGTCTCACAGACGCTTCATCCTTAAATTAACAGTAGGTCTTGATACCATGGCATCAAGTACCCTAGACACTTGAGTCTTGCAGTTTCTAGACTAAACTCTAGTCTACCCTAAATCCAAGTCTCTACGTGCTCAGAGGTGCACATTGCAGAGATGACACTCCATGTCTACAGGCCAGGCTCTTGGGCACTTGGCTTTTGAAGCTCCTGCAAGACCAGAGCATCATCAGGATGGGTATGAATACAAAACAGGTGGAGTCTCCTGCATTTGTATTCAAACCATGGCAGCCTCCAGACTACCAGCGTGTCCCTGTGGAATTCCAGCCCTCTGCTCCAAGCTGCTCTTCTCCAGCAGAGCCAACACCGCAAATGTCAATTGATGACAGACAAGAACACCAGACTGAGTATCTTGTGCTTTTGTTCACAGTGGGACCATGCAGCATTTTCAATAAAGAGTAAGTTCTCCTAGAAGTAGGATTTTTAGGGAAACTAGATTATTGGCAACTTTTTGCAGAGTTATTTCAGCCAGAGAGGGATGAGAAATTCAGAAGGGTCAGAGCATACGTTGTTGTGCAAGAGCAGATAGCGACAAAATAATAATTTCATTATGAAATAGTCATAATGAATAGTCATTTTAAAGAAGATTTAGTAAAGTAACTGGGGCAGCAAGCCAAGGCCTAATATTTCAGCTTCAGGTTTTTGTTCCATCTTCTTTCAGTGAAAGAACTAAAAGAACTAAATCTGTGACACTCTTTAAACTATGGGCAAACAGCAACAGCACCCAACAACTCACTTCTCTTCCTTCCCCAAACGCTCACACTTCAGTAGATATATTTGCAGGCTTTGGCAAATGAGCCTTTTGGGGAAAAGGCTGTGTTCTGTTTCACTGAACACGTTGCAGATGAACAGACCCTTTGAAAGAGGCAGGCTTTGAATGCTGCTCCTGGTCTTGTAACAGTATTCCTCGATGCAATAACCTCATCTATTTGTAACATTTTCTTTTTGGTAGTAAAGATGGTGTGGGGCCTGTGTTATCTTTTGATACTGCCTGCTTCAGCAAAGCCAGGACTCATGAATCATTTAAAAGCATTTTGGAACTCAAGAAGCTGAAATATTTCCAGGACAAGTGTTTATTTCTGTTCCTTCCAAGAGGATAAAAAGTTTGCGACTAATAAAATACAGTTCTCAACAAGCTTAGAAAACCAAACAAGTCAAACGCTCCTGCAATCCATTCTAGCATTTCCTATATTCAGTACTTCTTCCTCTCAAAATACTCTGCAAGACCATTCCACTAAGGAAGAAATGTATAAAACATTCCTAAGTATCCCCTAAGAGACTGTTCCAGGGATTTCTGGGAAGTTTTTTCCCCCTTTAAATCTCACAAAGTACCTGGCAAACTTCCTTAATTGAGATTTATCACTGTTGAACAAGACTGCCTTCAATATTCAAATATGGAAGAAAATTAAAGACCTTTAAAACACACACAGAAAAAATGGTTGGGCCTATGCTACCCAATCCCAGTAACCCAAAGATGTCATGTAGCCCTTTTCTAGAAGCATAGCGCTTGTAAGGACATCAGCAAAACTATTCACCACAGTCTCAGAGGTTGTCTGCAGCAACCAGCTCTGCACCAGCTGCACTTGTCAAGTGCTGGCTACTCACTTTGTAATTTTGCCCATGCCTGTTTTTGAGCTGTATCAGTTGTTTTTTAGCTATTTCACCTTGTGTCAAGCCTATTTCACTTCTATGATACTCTCTTTAGAAGGGCCTGTCAGAAGGCTTTTGGGTAGTTGAGATCAGGCCTCTATTTTCCTGATGCATCCCAAACACTTCTGAGCTTTCCTCTGCAGAAACAACACTGGCAAAACTTCACTATATTGGTATACTCCAAGTGTACCTTCAAGATAATTTTAATTTGTATGCTTGGTGTATACATGAGGCTTACTGCTTTAATTTCCAGGTTTAAATGTTTCTGGGCCCCACTCCTCTGCACGGTACCTATTTTTTATTATATCATCAGCTTTTTTTTCATTTAAGTCAACAGCCTACAATTAGGGAGGCTATTAGTTTTTTCTCCATTATTTATTCCAGGTCAGGAGGCTCAATCAGCAGCAGCACCTCCCCACTGTTTAGAAAAAGATTCTGTCTCAAAAAGCACATAAGATTCTTTTCAAGTTCTCATTAATCACGGCCCAGGATAATCCCTGGGATCCTGCCAGGCTCTGTAGTTTTCCTGGTGGTCTCCTTCGTCAACTCCAAGACTCACAGATAGCTAAAGCCCTAAAGCAGCTTAGTTTCTAGAGGTACACAAGAAATGCCAATTTTCTTCCTACTCTCTGTTTCTTTCAGCTTCATCTGCCTCAAACTTAATCTGCAATGAACACCTAGGCCACTTCCAGGAGGCTGACTTCCTTGAAAACGTTGAGACCCATGTTTTAAGCTCCTTCTTTCATACTGGTCTAATACTGGTTTTCTAGCACAGGTCCCCTGCTTGTCACTGGGAACAAGCAATGCCCATAGAGACATTATCACCACCTTTTCAGACGCCTTTGCCACATGGAGGATTGATTGTCAACTGCACCATAAGCCATCCAATGTTACCTGGACTGAAACTGTAGAAGAAATCTGCTGCTGGTCTTTGCAACAAGTGCCACAAATGCTGAAAATCAAGGTGGATTCCCACAGCTGGATCTAGCTTCAGTATCAAACTCTGAAAAACAAGCAATATTTGGATTAATTAATCTGATAGGTCCCCAGGCACTCTTGTGCTTGAGGAATCAAATGGGAGAAGAGCAACAAACTGAGAAAAAAAAGGAGTAAAAGTATTCTCCTAATACTATTATCATCCCTGACTCTCAGGAAAGGATTGACTCCTGTTTTGCTTCTTTCTTGTGGTAGAAAATGTGTTTTGTTTGGTTGCTGCTAAAGATTCAGACTTACAGCTCAGTCAGAATTGGTAGCAGTCAGGACTGGACTCTTAGATATAGCAAAGATGACTAATGGTAAGCTCTTGTTTCACCAAGAAAGTGACACAGAGGCAGTATGAAGAAAACCCAAGATAAGTGGGAAGGAAATATTATAGTCTTGGTAGAGAAGAGTCAGCTAAGGCCAGGACAAGCACATTCAAGAAGTCACTCAACATAGTGCTTTCTTCCCTGAGAGATGTTTTGAGCTACCCCTGACTGCAACCATCAGCCAGCAAGACATGTGAGAACATCATAAAGGAAAATGAGCTTTCCTCACCAGTGCCACAGGGAGAAAACTGCAAGAACATGTCTCCTTGGCCAAAAGCCATCTGTGAAACCTTCTTTGGTCTTCACATGGCAGCCCTGAGTGCTGGACCACCAAATCCCACCAGCAATATGCACAGACACTTGTTCAAGAGAACTAGTCTGAGGTTCCAGTGATCTGCTGTTGCTCTGTTTCCTGCAGAAACTCTACATTGTACTGTGAGACTGAGGCAATAACTTGTCCTGGGAAAAGGAAAAAAAGAGGATTTTAAAGCCAGCAGAAGATCTGAAAGGAGAAAATGCAGTGGCAGCTGTGAAGCATCAGACAGCAGCAAATTTCTTTATGGTTGTGCAAGTATTAATTAGTGTACCTAATCTTTAGCGCTATTATGATGCCTTTGCTAATGTTAATCAGCTGCAATGAATAAGCTGAACTCATGAATAAGAGAAGAGATAGAAGCTAGGAGCAGGGGTTAGAGGAATAGGTAGAAAACTTCTACTATAAAAATAAATCCTCTCTGCAGCCAGCATTTCTCTAGCTTTCCTCTTACCAAAGGCACCTTACAGCCTGTAGTCCCCAGTAAGGGATGGCTGGGAAATCTTATTAAAAACTGTTTTATCAAAAAAGATAAGGTTTTCACAGAATCACAGAATCACAGAATCTTAGTGGTTGGAAGGGACCTTTGAGATCATCGAGTCCAACCACATGAAAAAAAAAAAAACAAAAA